>OU342741.1:235520199-235855524 GCA_910589775.1 Avena eriantha
TTTCACAAAGATATGTAGATGCTATATCTACAAGAGAAACTATTTGAGAAAAGAACCTCTCTTGGAGCCCTCCTACTACCACAACCAAAATGCATATCCTCCTGTTATTATTAATATTTTAAGGTGGTTTGCGAGTACATTCAAAGTACTCACCGGCATTGTCCCTGGCTATTAACGTGGCCAGATATCAAGAAGAAGATAGCGTTGGCGCCTATGCGAGCTAGGGCGTTCTCCTAGTCAGTTGCCTATAGGTCGAGGCTTGATTGGGCTCTGCGCATGATGATGTTCCGCTGCTGAAGATGGTGTAGCCACAACGGCATTTATGTAAGTCTTGTGATTCGGTATATTCTCGGATGATGTAATGATACTTGTCAGTTATGGGCCACGACTAACTGATCATGGGATCGTGGTTGTATGCATAACAGGGATTCTCAGAGGATTAATCCGGGGCCCCCCATGTGGTTTGTTTGGAGGAACACACATGCAATGACACTGGGTGTGGCCATGTGTGGTTTGTTTAGAGGAATAGACATGCAATGAAACTAGGTGTGGTTCATTAAAAGAACATACCTGCAATGACACCGGTGGATCCGTATGTGGTTTGTGGAAGGAACAGACATGCAATGACACTGATGGATCCATGTGTGGTTCATGAGAAGAACACACATCCAATGACACCGGTGGATCCTTATGTGGATCATGAAAAGATAAGACATGCAATGACACTGGTGGATCCTTATGTGGTTTGTTTAGAAGAACACACATGCAATGCCACTAGGTGTGGTTCATGAAAAGAACAGACATGCAATGACACTGGTGGATCCTTATGTGGTTTGTGTATAAGAGCACACATGCAATGACACTGGGTGTGGTTCATGGAAAGAACAGACATGCAATGACACTGGTGGATCCTTATGTGGTTTGTGAGAAGAACACACATGCAATGACTCTGGGTGTGGTTCATGAGAAGAATATACATGCAATGACACTGGTGGATCCATGTGTGGTTTGTTTAGAAGAACATACATGCAATCACACTAGGTGGATCCATGTGTGGTTTTTGAAAAGAACAGACATGCAATCACACTAGGTGGATCCATGTGTGGTTTGTTTAGAGGAACAAACATGCAATGACACTGGGTGGATCCATGTGTGGTTTGTTTAGAAGAAGACACATGCAATGACTCTAGTTGTGGTTCATGAAATGAACACACATGCAATGACACTGGTGGATCCATATGTGGTTTGTGAAAAGAACACACATGCAATCACGCTTGGTGGATCCATTTGTGGTTTGTTTAGAGGAACATACATGCAATGACACTGGGTGTGGTTCATGAAAAGAACAGACATGCAATGACACTGGTGGATCCATATGTGGTTTGTGGAAGAAACATACATGCAATGACTCTAGTTCATGTTCATGAAAAGAATAGACATGCAATGACACTGGTGGATCCTTATGTGGTTTGTGAGAAGAACACACATGTAATCACACTGGTGGATCCATGTGAGGTTTGTGAGAAGAACTGACATGCAATGACACTAGGTGGATCCATGTGTGGTTTGTTTAGAGGAACATACATGCAATGACACTGGTGGATCCTTATGTGGTTTGTTTAGAGGAACAGACATGCAATGACACTGGGTGTGGTTCATGAGAAGAACATACATGCAATGACACTGGTGGATCCTTGTGTGGTTTGTGATAAGAAGACACATGCAATGACACTTGGTGTGGTTCATGAAAAGAACAAACATGCAATGACACTGGTGGATCCTTATGTGGTTTGTGAGAAGAACACACATGCAATGACACTGGTGGATCCATGTGTGGTTTGTGAGAAGAACTGACATGCAATGACACTAGGTGGGTCCATGTGTGGTTTGTTTAGAGGAACAGACATGCAATGACACTGGGTGTGGTTCATGAGAAGAACATACATGCAATGACACTGGTGGATCCTTGTGTGGTTTGTGATAAGAAGACACATGCAATGACATTTGCTGTGGTTCATGAAAAGAACAGACATGCAATGACACTGGTGGATCCTTATGTGGTTTGTGAGAAGAACACACATGCAATGACACTGGTGGATCCATGTGTGGTTTGTGAGAAGAACTGACATGCAATGACACTAGGTGGGTCCATGTGTGGTTTGTTTAGAGGAACAGACATGCAATGACACTGGCTATGGTTCATGAGAAGAACACACATGCAATGAGACTGGTGGATCCTTGTGTGGTTTGTGAGAAGAAGATACATGCAATGACATTTGCTGTGGTTCATGAAAAGAACAGACATGCAATGACACTTGTGGATCCTTATGTGGTTTGCGAGAAGAACATACATGCAATCACACTAGGTGGATCCATGTGTGGTTTGTTTAAAGGAACAAACATGCAATGGCACTGGTGGATACTTGTGTGTTTTGTGAGAAGAACATACATGCAATGACACTGGTTGTGGTTCATGAGAAGAATAGACATGCAATGACACTGGTGGACCATGTGTGGTTTGTTTAGAGGAACATACATGAAATGACACTAGGTGTGGACATGTGTGGTTTGTTTAGAGGAACAAACATGCAATGACACTGCGTGTGGTTCATGAAAAGAACAGACATGCAATGACACCGGTGGATCCATATGTGGTTTGTGGAAGGAATATACATGCAATGACACTGGTGGATCCATGTGTTGTTCAGGAGAAGAACACACATCGAATGACACTGTTGGATCCTTATGTGGTTCATGAAAAGAACAGAGATGCAATGATACTGGTGGTTCCTTATGTGGTTTGTTTAGAAGAACACACATGCAATGACACTGGGTGTGGTTCATGAAAAGAATAGACATGCAATGACACTGGTGGATCCTTATGAGGTTTGTTTAGAAGAACACACATGCAATGACACTAGGTGTGGTTCATGAAAAGAACAGACATGCAATGACACTGGTGGATCCTTATGTGGTTTGTGAGAAGAACACACATGCAATGACTCTAGCTGTGGTTCATAAGAAGAACAGACATGTAATGACACTAGTGGATCCATGTGTGGTTTGTTTAGAAGAATATACATGCAATCACACTAGGTGGATCCATGTGTGGTTTGGGAAAAGAACAGACATGCAATCAGACTAGGTGGATCCATGTGTGGTTTGTTTAGAGGAACAAACATGCAATGACACTGGGTGGATCCATGTGTGGATTGTTTAGGAGAACACACATGCAATTACTCTAGTTGTGGTTCATGAAAAGAACACACATAGAATGACACTGGTGGATCCATATGTGGTTTGTGAAAAGAACACACATGCAATCACACTTGGTGGATCCATGTGTTGTTTGTTTAGAGGAATAGACATGTAATGACACTGGGTGTGGTTCATGAAAAAAACACACATGCAACGACACTGGTGGATCCATATGTGGTTTGTGGAAGGAACATACATGTAATGACTCTAGCTGTGGTTCATGAAAATAACAGACATGCAATGACACTGGTGGATCCTGTGTGAAGAACACACATGCAATGATACTGGTGGATCCATGTGTGGTTTGTGAGAAGAACTGACATGCAATGACACTAGGTTGATCCATGTGTGGTTTGTTTAGAGGAACAGACATGCAATGACACTGGTTGTGGTTCATGAGAAGAACACACATGCAATGACACTGGTGGATCCTTGTGTGGTTTGTGAGAAGAAGATACATGCAATGACACTTGCCGTGGTTCATGAATAGAATAGACATGCAATGACACTGGTGGATCCTTATGTGGTTGTGAGAAGAACATACATGCAATCACAGTAGGTGGATCCATGTGTGGTTTGTTTAAAGGAACACACATGCAATGGCACTGGTGGATCCTTGTGTGTTTTGTGAGAAGAACATACATGCAATAACGATGGCTGTGGTTCATGAGAAGAACACACATGCAATGACACTGGTGGATCCATGTGTGGTTTGTTTAGACGAACAAACATGCAATGACACTGGGTGTGGCCATGTGTGGTTGGTTTAGAGGAACATAAATGCAATGACACTGGGTGTGGTTCATGAAAAGAACAGACCTGCAGTGACACCGGTGGATCCATATGTGGTTTGTGGAAGGAACAGACATGCAATGACACTAGTGGATCCATGTGTGGTTCATGAGAAGAACACACATCCAATGACACTGGTGGATCCTTATGTGCTTCATGAAAAGATAAGACATGCAATGACACTGGTGGATCCTTATGTGGTTTGTTTAGAAGACCACACATGCAATGACACTGGGTGTGGTTCATGAAAAGAATAGACATGCAATGACACTGGTGGATCCTTATGAGGTTTGTTTAGAAGAACACACATGCAATGACACTAGGTGTGGTTCATGAAAAGAACAGACATGCAATGACACTGGTGGATCCTTATGTGGTTTGTGAGAAGAACACACATGCAATGACTCTAGCTGTGGTTCATAAGAAGAACAGACATGTAATGACACTAGTGGATCCATGTGTGGTTTGTTTAGAAGAATATACATGCAATCACACTAGGTGGATCCATGTGTGGTTTGGGAAAAGAACAGACATGCAATCAGACTAGGTGGATCCATGTGTGGTTTGTTTAGAGGAACAAACATGCAATGACACTGGGTGGATCCATGTGTGGTTTGTTTAGGAGAACACACATGCAATTACTCTAGTTGTGGTTCATGAAAAGAACACACATGCAATGACACTGGTGGATCCATATGTGGTTTGTGAAAAGAACACACATGCAATCACACTTGGTGGATCCATGTGTTGTTTGTTTAGAGGAATAGACATGTAATGACACTGGGTGTGGTTCATGAAAAAAACACACATGCAACGACACTGGTGGATCCATATGTGGTTTGTGGAAGGAACATACATGTAATGACTCTAGCTGTGGT
This sequence comes from Avena eriantha, assembly GCA_910589775.1. Taxonomy (NCBI): domain Eukaryota; kingdom Viridiplantae; phylum Streptophyta; class Magnoliopsida; order Poales; family Poaceae; genus Avena; species Avena eriantha. Next base: position 235,525,128 of record OU342741.1, read on the forward strand.
TCATGAAAATAACAGACATGCAATGACACTGGTGGATCCTGTGTGAAGAACACACATGCAATGATACTGGTGGATCCATGTGTGGTTTGTGAGAAGAACTGACATGCAATGACACTAGGTGGATCCATGTGTGGTTTGTTTAGAGGAACAGACATGCAATGACACTGGTGGATCCTTATGTGGTTTGTTTAGAGGAACATACATGCAATGACACTGGGTGTGGTTCATGAGAAGAACATACATGCAATGACACTGGTGGATCCTTGTGTGGTTTGTGATAAGAAGACACATGCAATGACACTTGGTGTGGTTCATGAAAAGAACAAACATGCAATGACACTGGTGGATCCTTATGTGGTTTGTGAGAAGAACACACATGCAATGACACTGGTGGATCCATGTGTGGTTTGTGAGAAGAACTTACATGCAATGACACTAGGTGGGTCCATGTGTGGTTTGTTTCGAGGAACAGACATGCAATGACACTGGCTATGGTTCATGAGAAGAACACACATGCAATGAGACTGGTGGATCCTTGTGTGGTTTGTGAGAAGAAGATACATGCAATGACATTTGCTGTGGTTCATGAAAAGAACAGACATGCAATGACACTTGTGGATCCTTATGTGGTTTGCGAGAAGAACATACATGCAATCACACTAGGTGGATCCATGTGTGGTTTGTTTAAAGGAACAAACATGCAATGGCACTGGTGGATACTTGTGTGTTTTGTGAGAAGAACATACATGCAATGACACTGGTTGTGGTTCATGAGAAGAACAGACATGCAATGACACTGGTGGACCATGTGTGGTTTGTTTAGAGGAACATACATGAAATGACACTAGGTGTGGACATGTGTGGTTTGTTTAGAGGAACAAACATGCAATGACACTGCGTGTGGTTCATGAAAAGAACAGACATGCAATGACACCGGTGGATCCATATGTGGTTTGTGGAAGGAATATACATGCAATGACACTGGTGGATCCATGTGTTGTTCAGGAGAAGAACACACATCGAATGACACTGTTGGATCCTTATGTGGTTCATGAAAAGAACAGAGATGCAATGATACTGGTGGTTCCTTATGTGGTTTGTTTAGAAGAACACACATGCAATGACACTGGGTGTGGTTCATGAAAAGAATAGACATGCAATGACACTGGTGGATCCTTATGAGGTTTGTTTAGAAGAACACACATGCAATGACACTAGGTGTGGTTCATGAAAAGAACAGACATGCAATGACACTGGTGGATCCTTATGTGGTTTGTGAGAAGAACACACATGCAATGACTCTAGCTGTGGTTCATAAGAAGAACAGACATGTAATGACACTAGTGGATCCATGTGTGGTTTGTTTAGAAGAATATACATGCAATCACACTAGGTGGATCCATGTGTGGTTTGGGAAAAGAACAGACATGCAATCAGACTAGGTGGATCCATGTGTGGTTTGTTTAGAGGAACAAACATGCAATGACACTGGGTGGATCCATGTGTGGTTTGTTTAGGAGAACACACATGCAATTACTCTAGTTGTGGTTCATGAAAAGAACACACATAGAATGACACTGGTGGATCCATATGTGGTTTGTGAAAAGAACACACATGCAATCACACTTGGTGGATCCATGTGTTGTTTGTTTAGAGGAATAGACATGTAATGACACTGGGTGTGGTTCATGAAAAAAACACACATGCAACGACACTGGTGGATCCATATGTGGTTTGTGGAAGGAACATACATGTAATGACTCTAGCTGTGGTTCATGAAAATAACAGACATGCAATGACACTGGTGGATCCTGTGTGAAGAACACACATGCAATGATACTGGTGGATCCATGTGTGGTTTGTGAGAAGAACTGACATGCAATGACACTAGGTTGATCCATGTGTGGTTTGTTTAGAGGAACAGACATGCAATGACACTGGTTGTGGTTCATGAGAAGAACACACATGCAATGACACTGGTGGATCCTTGTGTGGTTTGTGAGAAGAAGATACATGCAATGACACTTGCCGTGGTTCATGAATAGAATAGACATGCAATGACACTGGTGGATCCTTATGTGGTTGTGAGAAGAACATACATGCAATCACAGTAGGTGGATCCATGTGTGGTTTGTTTAAAGGAACACACATGCAATGGCACTGGTGGATCCTTGTGTGTTTTGTGAGAAGAACATACATGCAATAACGATGGCTGTGGTTCATGAGAAGAACACACATGCAATGACACTGGTGGATCCATGTGTGGTTTGTTTAGACGAACAAACATGCAATGACACTGGGTGTGGCCATGTGTGGTTGGTTTAGAGGAACATAAATGCAATGACACTGGGTGTGGTTCATGAAAAGAACAGACCTGCAGTGACACCGGTGGATCCATATGTGGTTTGTGGAAGGAACAGACATGCAATGACACTAGTGGATCCATGTGTGGTTCATGAGAAGAACACACATCCAATGACACTGGTGGATCCTTATGTGCTTCATGAAAAGATAAGACATGCAATGACACTGGTGGATCCTTATGTGGTTTGTTTAGAAGACCACACATGCAATGACACTGGGTGTGGTACGTGAAAAGAACAGACATGCAATGCCACTGGTGGATTCTTATGTGGTTTGTTTAGAAGAACACACATGCAATGACACTGGGTGTGGTTCATGGAAAGAACAGACATGCAATGACACTGGTGGATCCTTATGTGGTTTGTGAGAAGAACACACATGCAATGACTCTAGCTGTGGTTCATAAGAAGAACAGACATGTAATGACACTAGTGGATCCATGTGTGGTTTGTTTAGAAGAATATACATGCAATCACACTAGGTGGATCCATGTGTGGTTTGGGAAAAGAACAGACATGCAATCAGACTAGGTGGATCCATGTGTGGTTTGTTTAGAGGAACAAACATGCAATGACACTGGGTGGATCCATGTGTGGTTTGTTTAGGAGAACACACATGCAATTACTCTAGTTGTGGTTCATGAAAAGAACACACATGCAATGACACTGGTGGATCCATATGTGGTTTGTGAAAAGAACACACATGCAATCACACTTGGTGGATCCATGTGTTGTTTGTTTAGAGGAATAGACATGTAATGACACTGGGTGTGGTTCATGAAAAAAACACACATGCAACGACACTGGTGGATCCATATGTGGTTTGTGGAAGGAACATACATGTAATGACTCTAGCTGTGGTTCATGAAAATAACAGACATGCAATGACACTGGTGGATCCTGTGTGAAGAACACACATGCAATGATACTGGTGGATCCATGTGTGGTTTGTGAGAAGAACTGATATGCAATGACACTAGGTGGATCCATGTGTGGTTTGTTTAGAGGAACAGACATGCAATGACACTGGTGGATCCTTATGTGGTTTGTTTAGAGGAACATACATGCAATGACACTGGGTGTGGTTCATGAGAAGAACATACATGCAATGACACTGGTGGATCCTTGTGTGGTTTGTGATAAGAAGACACATGCAATGACACTTGGTGTGGTTCATGAAAAGAACAAACATGCAATGACACTGGTGGATCCTTATGTGGTTTGTTAGAAGAACACACATGCAATGACACTGGTGGATCCATGTGTGGTTTGTGAGAAGAACTGACATGCAATGACACTAGGTGGGTCCATGTGTGGTTTGTTTAGAGGAACAAACATGCAATGACACTGGCTATGGTTCATGAGAAGAACACACATGCAATGACACTGGTGGATCCTTGTGTGGTTTGTGAGAAGAAGATACATGCAATGACATTTGCTGTGGTTCATGAAAAGAACAGACATGCAATGACACTGGTGGATCCTTATGTGGTTTGCGAGAAGAACATACATGCAATCACACTAGGTGGATCCATGTGTGGTTTGTTTAAAGGAACAAACATGCAATGGCACTGGTGGATACTTGTGTGTTTTGTGAGAAGAACATACATGCAATGACACTGGTTGTGGTTCATGAGAAGAACAGACATGCAATGACACTGGTGGACCATGTGTGGTTTGTTTATAGGAACATACATGAAATTACACTAGGTGTGGACATGTGTGGTTTGTTTAGAAGAACAAACATGCAATGACACTGGGTGTGGTTCATGAAAAGAACAGACATGCAATGACACCGGTGGATCCATATGTGGTCTGTGGAAGGAATATACATGCAATGACACTGGTGGATCCATGTGTTGTTCAGGAGAAGAACACACATCGAATGACACTGTTGGATCCTTATGTGGTTCATGAAAAGAACAGAGATGCAATGATACTGGTGGTTCCTTATGTGGTTTGTTTAGAAGAACACACATGCAATGACACTGGGTGTGGTTCATGAAAAGAATAGACACGCAATGACACTGGTGGATCCTTATGAGGTTTGTTTAGAAGAACACACATGCAATGACACTAGGTGTGGTTCAGGAAAAGAACAGACATGCAATGACACTGGTGGATCCTTATGTGGTTTGTGAGAAGAACACACATGCAATGACTCTAGCTGTGGTTCATAAGAAGAACAGACATGTAATGACACTAGTGGATCCATGTGTGGTTTGTTTAGAAGAATATACATGCAATCACACTAGGTGGATCCATGTGTGGTTTGGGAAAAGAACAGACATGCAATCAGACTAGGTGGATCCATGTGTGGTTTGTTTAGAGGAACAAACATGCAATGACACTGGGTGGATCCATGTGTGGTTTGTTTAGGAGAACACACATGCAATTACTCTAGTTGTGGTTCATGAAAAGAACACACATGCAATGACACTGGTGGATCCATATGTGGTTTGTGAAAAGAACACACATGCAATCACACTTGGTGGATCCATGTGTTGTTTGTTTAGAGGAATAGACATGTAATGACACTGGGTGGATCCATGTGTGGTTTGTTTAGAAGAACACACATGCAATTACTCTAGTTGTGGTTCATGAAAAGAACACACATGCAATGACACTAGTGGATCCATATGTGGTTTCTGAAAAGAACACACATGCAATCACACTTGGTGGATCCATGTGTTGTTTGTTTAGAGGAACAGACATGTAATGACACTGGGTGTGGTTCATGAAAAGAACATACATGCAATGACACTGGTGGATTCATATGTGGTTTGTGGAAGGAACAGACATGCAATGACTCTAGTGTGGTTCATGAAAATAACAGACATGCAATGACACTGGTGGATCCTTATGTGGTTTATGAGAAAAACACACATGCAATGATACTGGTGGATCCATGTGTGGTTTGTGAGAAGAACTGACATGCAATGACACTAGGTGGATCCATGTGTGGTTTGTTTAGAGGAACAAACATGCAATGACACTGGCTGTGGTTCATGAGGAGAACACACATGCAATGACACTGGTGGATCCTTGTGTGGTTTGTGAGAAGAAGATACATGCAATGGCACTTGCTGTGGTTCATGAAAAGAACAGACATGCAATGACACTGGTGGATCCTTATGTGGTTGTTAGAAGAACATACATGCAATCACAGTAGGTGGATCCATGTGTGGTTTGTTTAAAGGAATAGACATGCAATGGCACTAGTGGATCCTTGTGTGTTTTGTGAGAAGAACATACATGCAATAACAATGGCCGTGGTTCATGAGAAGAACACACATGAAATGACACTGTTGGATCCATGTGTGGTTTGTTTAGAGGAACACACATGCAATGACACTGGGTGTGGCCATGTGTGGTTTGTTTAGAGGAACAGACATGCAATGACACTGGGTGTGGTTCATGAAAAGAACATACCTACAGTGACACCGTGGATCCATATGTGGTTTGTGGAAGGAACAGACATGCAATGACACTAGTAGATCCATGTGTGGTTCATGAGAAGAACACACATCGAATGACACAAGTGGATCCTTATGTGCTTCATGAAAAGATAAGACATGCAATGACACTGGTGGATCCTTATGTGGTTTGTTTAGAAGAACACACATGCAATGACACTTGGTGTGGTTCATGAAAAGAACAGACATGCAATGACACTGGTGGATCCTTATGTGGTTTGTTTAGAAGAACACACATGCAATGACACTGGGTGTGGTTCATAAAAAGAACAGACATGCAATTACACTGGTGGATCCTTATGTGGTTTGTGAGAAGAACACACAGGCAATGACTCTAGGTGTGGTTCATGAGAAGCACAAACATGCAATGACACTGCTAGATCCATGTGTGGTTTGTTTAGAAGAACAGACATGCAATCACACTAGGTGGATCCATGTGTGGTTTGTGAAAAGAATAGACATGCAATCACACTAGGTGGATCCATGTGTGGTTTGTTTAGAGGAACATACATGCAATGATATTGGGTGGATCCATGTGTGGTTTGTTTAGAAGAACACACATGCAATTAATCTAGTTGTGGTTCATGAAAAGAACACACATGCAATGACACTGGTGGATCCATATGTAGTTTGTGAAAATAACACACATGCAATCACACTTGGTGGATCCATGTGTTGTTTGTTTAGAGGAACAAACATGCAATGACACTGTGTGTGGTTCATGAAAAGAACAGACATTCAATGACACTAGTGGATCCATATGTGGTTTGTGGAAGGAACAGACATGCATTGACTCTAGCTGTGGTTCATGAAAATTACAGACATGCAATGACACTGGTGGATCCTTATGTGGTTTGTGAGAAGAACACACATGCAATGATACTGGTGGATCCATGTGTGGTTTGTGAGAAGAACTGACATGCAATGACACTAGGTGGATCCATGTGTGGTTTGTTTCGAGGAACATACATGCAATGACACTGGCTGTGGTTCATGAGAAGAACACACATGCAGTGACAATGGTGGATCCTTGTGTTGTTTGTGAGAAGAAGATACATGCAATGACACTTGCTGTGGTTCATGAAAAAACAGACGTGCAATGACACTGGTGGATCCTTATGTGGTTGTGAGAAGAACATACATGCAATCACACTAGGTGGATCGATGTGTGGTTTGTTTAAAGGAATAGACATGCAATGGCACTGGTGGATCCTTTTGTGTTTTGTGAGAAGAACATACATGCAATGACACTGGTTGTGGTTCATGAGAAGAACACACATGCAATGACACTGGTGGATCCATGTGTGGTTTGTTTAGAGGAACACACATGCAATGACATGGGGTGTGGCCATGTGTGGTTTGTTTAGAGGAACAGACATGCAATGACATGGGTGTGGTTCATGAAAAGAACATACCTTCAATGATACCGGTCGATCCATATGTGGTTTGTGGAAGGAACAGACATGCAATGACACTGGTGGATGTTGGGGATATACTTTCCGGGTATCCTCACAGTTCCTCACTGACCAGGGTGGCCCACTTCGGGTTAGAGCTTTTCTTCACGGGCGGCCCAGTCAAGGAGAGAAGACGGAATCCAATCCGGCTACGGAAAGGCCCATAAGACTTACCGACTTAGGCCCATAATGTTACTTGTAGTTCAAGATGTACTCTATAACCGACTCTTAGTCGTAGCCTGATGATCTCTCCTGTAAACCCTAGGCTAGATATCTATATAAGCCGTCCTAGGGAGAGCCTTTAGGGAACACCTCAATAGTCTACAATCTCTACTCACACAGGAGAAACCCTTGTAACCCATATTCCGGCTCTGCCGTATTACTGGATTGCTAGCAGGAGTATGATCCGTCCAAAGCCAGCGGATTCGAACCTAGGTAAACTTGTGTGCTCACCGTCCCGGAACACCATACGTCTCACACCCCTCTCTCCCGCACGCCTCGAGGACCCCCTCATGGCGTACTTGTCCTGAATACGACAATAGTTGGCGCCCACCGTGCGGCAAGTGAGCTTCGGATCTATGTTCCGAGCGGAATCTGCAAGAATCGGAATTGGCAAAACTATCGCCATTAGTCGCATCCTCTATGCCAGCGACGTCCCTCTCATCGTTCTTGACGAGACTTGCATTCCGGCTAGGGAGGCCGTGACCGCCTACACAATGATGTCTTTTGGCGAGATAGATGTCTATATCGGTTTCGCTGAACCTGCCCCACCCACCCCAGCGGTGATGATAGAGGCAGAAGAATCTTCTGGGTCCCCTTTGTCCGTGGAGGTGGCAGAGTTCCAGATCTCAGAAAACCCTAATCCCACACAGCCCGCACCACTTGCAGAGATAGTGGAGAAATCCGAGCCTGAGGAAGACCTAGCGGTCAAAATCAAATCTTGAGTGGATCTCCTTGGAGAAGCCGGATCCCAGATCGACCCTCCCGCGAGAGTCGAAATCTAGGAGGAGCTGATCAACGACACTGATTCCAGCTCTGATGATGCCAGGAAAGACATGCCTTTCCTAAGGTACACACTGCGACGTATGATAATGCAAGATGCAAGCGCAGATGCAATTCTCGAGACCATCAAAAGTTTCGACATGGCTGATCGCGAGAGCCGCAGGTACCTCAGGAAGCACGCGTCGCACTTCGTCGTATATGTGGGATCCGGATCCGGCTCTGCCGATGCTAGAGAGAACACCGATTCTGTGCTGGAAGCAATTGGAACAAACGCCGACGTACCCGCATCCTCGGATGAATCGATGATGTCAGCGGATTTCCGAAAGTTCTCCGCGGAATACGAAGAGGAGTACAACTCCAAAGCTGTAGAAGAAGGAGAAGCCATGGATGAAGGATCCGGGGAACACTCTCCCAAAGCACAGGCTGACATGGAAGTCGGAGATAATCCCGAAGTCCAGATGTCCGAAAGTACCGATCAGAGCTTGACTCCAGGAAACGGACCCAAAGCCGTCTTTTCTACCGGCGCTGCCAAGAAGGCAAAGAAGAGAAACAAGAAGAACAAGACCCCGACAAAAGACCCTCTAACAGAGGAGGTGATTGCCGAGGAATATGAGGAAGACTCGGATGGAGCACTTATCCCAGAAGAGCCGAAAAAAGAAGAATTGGTGGATGGACACGTGATCACTGAAGGTGCGTGTAAACTCATCGACGCTGCATTAACTACACCTATTCCTACAGCCGTAGAACTTACTGCGGAAGAACTGGATGAGAGGGCACAGGCCCTAGAAGCGCGTCGTCAAGTACTCCTCAATGAAGCCAAAAACATTGAGGAGGAAAAGAAACGCATAGCATCTGCAGGGAAGTACAACTCCAGGCAATACCAGAAGACCAGGAAGCGTCATACCAATGGCAACCAATTCCCGCAGATCCACGCCGTCCTTTTCGGAGATGAGATGAGGAAGCCTCGGAAAGATAGTAAAGGAGATTGGGTATATCCAACCCCAGTACAGAATACCGTGGCAGCCCGAGAAATTCTATCGGCTAATCTAGGACTGGAGGAAATCCAGTTGGGAATCAAACTACTCAACAAGGGACTGGAGCAGCAAAAGGTCGCCATGTCCGGAAGTCAAAAACTGGTCTCGGATTCCGACCAATGTCGCACAGATCTGGCATGGGCTGACGTAAGACCCCATCGCGTTCCAGAGCAGCATCATCGCCCCGAACACCGGGAAGACAATTATTCGAGAACCGGATCGTCATGATAGCACCGCAGAACTACACGTGACTGGAGCAACGTTGCTCCAGTGGCCCAAAAAGAGGCCATTCCTGCATTGTATCCGAGGAATCCTCCCCGACGAGAGTCGAACGATCGAAGGGGAGAAGATAAATAGAAACGTCGGGAGGAGGACCGTCAAAAAATGCCACCTCCTAGACATGCAATCCGTCCGACTGACCCTCACCGTGATGGGAACGACGGACAAAGGAACGGCGAAGACCATGCCGGCACAAGCCGGCAGGGGGCTCGTCGTAGTGAAGACCCTCCCCGGAACTGAAATAATGACGCTCCGGACAGAGGCTAGCGATCAGCCAGAAACAATCCAGCTGCCCCACCCTCTCCACAAAGCAGTCATCACAACGACTCTCAGGGGGACAAGGAGGATGGCGTGGCGGAGGAGGTGGTGCAGAAGCCGAAGTCCGGCTCCAAGGCACTGCAGCCATAGCTGAGATTCGGGACGATCTCTATCCCCGAACGACGCAAGGCACATGATCAACTCCAATATAGAGGCGCGGCGCTACGAAAACGATGATATCTACGTGGGCCCAAAGTGCTTTGGACCATGCATCAGAGCTACAAGATTCCCCAAAGGATTTGCTATCTCAAGACATATCCAAGCCTACGATGGCATTGCTCGGCTAGATACCTAGCTACAGGATTTATTCCAAGCTTGATGCATCGCTAAAGGTGGAAACAACCTGTTCGCAACCCGATATCTCCCACTTATGTTGCGGAAGACGACACGATCATGGCTCAATGAACTTCCGGAGAACACCATCCATAACTGGTATGACATGCAAAGTGCGTTCTTTCGGAATTTCAAAGGCACATATCGGAGGCCCTGTACGGTCGGAGACCTACATCGTTGCACCCAGAAGGCCGGAGAAACTTGCCGGGATTACCTCGGATGATGGATCGACACCAAGAACTCCTTTTGAAGGAGTAAACGATCAAACTGCGATTGAAGCTTTCATCGCAGGACTCCCAATCGGTCTATTGCGCCATCGCTTGAAGTGTGACAAGGTCACTGATTTGGGAGATTTGATAGAAACATCGAGCAACTATGCAGATGCTGATGACGATGCAGAGGGACTGCTCAATGCCCTAGCTATGCCTCAGTCGGCAAAACAACCAAAGCAACAAGCTCAGAAGCGCAAAAATACCTCGGAAGAGAAACCCAACGCAGAAACGGCAGTGGTCACTGCTACTTTTGGGTCTGGAGGACGAGGAGGACACAGTGGAGGCCGCGGGCGTGGCCGAGGGAGTTCAAGGGTCCAAGGTAGAGGAGATTAGCAACCAGGCAGAACCTACTCTTGGGCCGACATTGCCAATAACCCATGTGTGCATCACCTGGACGCCAATGGGGGCTCGTCCCACACTAACACTGAGTGTCGTTTCAATGACGACATAAAAAGAGATGACACCGCGGGCTACAAAGCTAAGCGGAAGAAGGGAAAGAAGAATCCCGAAAAAGAAAAAGAGACCAAGGAAGATTCCGACATGGAGGAAGCTGATGCTTCAAATCCCAAGCCAGAAGGGAAGTAAACTTTTCCCACCAAGAAGGACACTTATGTCACTTTCCTCGGATCTCAACCAACAAAGGTCAAGAAAGCAGTTCTACACGAGCTCAATGCAACAGTTCCGGCTGTCCCCCAATACTTGGACTGGTCGGAAGTGGCAATCACATTTGACCGCGCTGATCATCCGCCTAAGTTGCACAGGCGAGGAAAATACGCCTTAATTGTCAATCCACTTATTGACGGTTATGGTTTCTCCAAGACCCTCATGGACGGTGGTAGTAGTATCAATATTCTCTATGTCGAAACGCTACGCCGGATGAGGATCTCGGAAACCCAGCTGAACCATAGCTCTGTGATCTTTCACGGAGTTGTCCCAGGAAGACAAGCTAATTCCTGGGAGAGATTACTTTGGAGGTCACCTTTGGAACTCCAAAGAACTATCGGATATAAGCACTTTCCATCGAAGTGGTCCCGTTCAAGAGCGTGTACCACGCTATATTCGGACGCCCAGCTTACTAGGCTTTTATGGCTCGTCCGTGTTACATTTACAAGATGATGAAAATTCCAGGTCCCAACGGCGTGATCACCATCAGGGGAGACCCGAAGAAAGTGCGAGAGTGCGAGGATGGAAATGCCGCCTTTGCCAAAGCTGTGCTGCACGCCCAGGAGTACCAGGAGATCAAGAAGAGCATAGATCCGTCTGAGATGCCCGCAACGAAGAAGGAGGTGACAAAGCCAAATCCGGAGTTCAAGGCATTAGAAGAGACGAAGAAGACGCCATTGAAGGATGATGGCCCCTCCAAGGTGACTCAGATAGGCGTAGGCCTAGGTAGCGCATAGGAAAGCACGCTCGTCAAATTCCTCCAAGCAAATCAAGATATCTTTGCATGGCAGCCATCTGACATGACCGGAGTCCCTAGGGAACTTGCCGAGCACTCTCTAAATGTAAACCCAAATGCTAAACTCATCAAACAGTCCTTACGACGTTTTGGCGATGAAAAGCGTAAGGCAATAGCTAAGGAACTAGCACGGCTCGAGTTAGCCGGATTCATAGAAGAGGTCATCCACACTGAGTGGTCAGCCAATCCTGTAATGGTGCCTAAAAAGGACACCACTTATTTAAGGATGTGTGTTGATTATACTGCCTTGAACAAGGCTTGTCCAAAAGATCCGTTTGCTCTGCCTAGAATTGATCAAGTTATCGATTCTACGGCAGGATCGGAACTCCTCTGTTTTCTCGACGCATTCCGGTTATCACCAAATTCGGATGAAGGAATCTGGCAAAGTCAAAACTTCATTTATAACCCCCTTCGGAACCTTCTGTTTTGTTACGATGCCCTTTGGGCTGAAGAACGCAGGAGCTACGTACCAGCGCACGATGCAGCGTTGCCTCGATGACCAACTCGGACGCAATGTACATGCATACGTGGATAATATTGCGGTGATGTCCAAAAAGAAGGAAACACTGATTTCCGACTTAGAGGAAACATTCGCCAATCTACGAAAATACAACATCATGCTTAACCCGAAGAAATGCTTCTTTGGGATACCGGCCAGAAAATTGTTAGGTTTCATCGTGTCTCAAAGAGGCATAGAGGTGAACTGGGACAAAATCAAGGCTATACTCAATATTTCCAGGCCAACTCACCTGAAGGACGTACAAAGATTAACTGGTTGCATCACTGCGGTCAGTCGATTTGTAAGCCAGCTTGGTGAAAGAGCTGCACCATTATACAAACTCCTGAAAAAGACCAAGGATTTTGTTTGGACTGATGAAGCTGAAACCGCACTACAAGACCTGAAGAAAGTACTCTCATCTGCTCCTATCCTTGCAGCGCCAGAACCTCAGGAACCGATGTTGCTTTATCTTGCTGTGACAAATAAGGTCGTTCGTATCGTCATGGTGGTGGAGAGACCGGAGGAAAATCAGGAGCACCTTGTGCAGCGTCCGACTTACTTTGTTAGTGAGGTCCTGACAGAATCAAAACAGCGGCATCCACACTATCAAAAGTTGGCTTACGGTGTTTTTCTAGCATCTCGTAAGTTACGCCACTATTTTCAGGAGCATCCAATTACCGTGGTGAGCACAGCTCCCATGAGAGATATAATCAACAACAGTGACGCCACAGGATGCGTCGCCAAATGGGGCATAGAGGTTTCAGCTTTTGATATGGAGTATAAACCTCAGACAACAATCAAATCCTAGATCCTTGCTGACTTTGTCACTGATTGGACATAGAAGAAGGAGAAAATGACCCTCCCTGAGTCGGAATACTGGACCCTCTACTTTGATGGGTCTAAGGCTCGAGCGGGCTCGGGGGCTGGCGTGGTGCTCAAATCACCCCAAGGAGATAAACTTCTATACGTGTTGCAGATCCACTTCACGGCGACAAATAATATCGCCGAGTACAAAGCACTACTGCATGGAATCCGGATTGCTAAGGATATTGGCATCCGACGTTTGATGTGTTATGGAGATTCGGATCTTGTTGCCCAACAAGTGTCAGATATTTGTAATGCAAATAAACACATGGTGGCATATAAAGCTGTCGTGAATGATCTATCTAAACCGTTCGAAGGGTTTGAGGTTCAACACATCGCTCGAGCAGAAAACGAGGAAGCAGATGCACTATCTCGGATAGGCTCTGCACGGAAAGAGGTCCCGGATGGCGCTTTTTTAGAGCACCTCAAAGTTCCCTCAATAAAGGGAGTAGATGAGGAATATCCGACCAAATCCGACTCACCTCTAATAGCAGTTCTGGCTATAATTCCCAGCTAGAGTCAACCCTACCTAGATTATCTGGTAGATGGAAAATTACCCCAAGACGAGGTGCTAAGCCGGCAGATCATCCGACGAGCAAAAGCCTATACTATTGTTAAAGGTGAGCTCTATAAACGGAGTATTTCTGAGGTTTTTTAGCACTGCGTATCTCCGGAAGAAGGAGTGGAAATCTTAAGAGAAATCCACGAAGGTGAGTGTGGTCACCATGCTGCAGCCAAATCTTTAGTGGCAAAAGCTTTTAGACACGGATGTTTCTGGCTTACAGCTCAGGCAGACGCCGAACGATTAGTCAAGACGTGCAAAGGCTGCCAAAAGTACGCCAAGCAAGCTCATGTTCCGGCTAATCAGCTGCGAACAATACCTATAACATGGCCTTTTGCGGTCTAGGGGTTGATATGGTAGGACCATTTAAATGAGCTCCAAGTGGATTTACTCATCTCTTAGTGATGGTGGATAAATTCACCAAATGGATTGAGGCTAAACCTGTCACTAGTTATGATGGAGCAACAGCCAAAAGATTTGTCGAGGATGTTATAATCTTGTATGGTTATCCACATAGCATTATCACGGACAACGGGAGTAACTTCTCTATGGGAGAATTGGCTAAATTCTGCAACGAGCAAAATATCCGGCTTGACATTGCGTCAGTCGCACATCCACAGGCTAACAGACAAGTCGAAAGAGCAAATGGTTTAATCCTACAAGGCCTAAAACCAAGACTCGAAGTACCACTACGACGTGCCGCGGGGGCTTGGGCAGAGGAATTACCCTCTATAATATGGAGTTTAAGAACAACCCCAAATAGCTCAACCGGATACACACCTTTCTTCTTGGTCTATGGTGCAGAAGCAGTTCTTCCTAGTGATTTAATTCATACTTCTCCTAGAGTGGCCGCGTATATTGAAGAGGATGCCAAGATTTCTCAACAAAATGATCTCGACTTAGTCGAAGAAGTTCGCGTCGTTGCTGAAATGAGATCTATAGCCTATCAGCAGAAGTTACGCAAGTATCATAGCCAGAGAGTCCGAAATAGATCTTTCAATAAAGGTGATTTGGTTCTCCGGCTTGTGCAACAAAGAAAGCACAAACTTTCCCCAGTATGGGAAGGGCCCTTTTTAGTTAGTCAAGTATTGCAAAATGGTTCGTACTACTTAACTGACATGAGGCCAGTCAAAGAAAGACCTGCTACTAAGAAGAGAAAGAGAGCTAGAGGCAGGACAAATCCGGATGAGTTAGACAGACCATGGAATATTGCTCAGCTAGATCCCTTTTATTCTTAGTTTATCCTTCTTTGTAAACATATATATGTACATGCTCTGAGAGAAATAAAAGTTTTGGTTGCCTCAAGTTTTTCTGAGAAGTTTTTACCATCTTATTTTCGAATGATCATGTCATAGTCGAAAATCCTAGAATGCGTGAAAGTACTTTATGCTCATGTTCATTCTGGTTTAGATTTCCGATCCTAAAATTGCTACCTTCGGGTATAACTCTAAAGTTTCTAGTCTTTACTTTGGTTATTTGTCTGATTGCTGGATGCGGGCATTTTCCGAGTAATGAATTGTTGGTACTAGAAGCTGGCGTTGTTTCCGAGTTTAAACTGGTTTAGCGATTGAGCTCCGTTGCTCGGCAAAGTTTTTGGCAGAAGGTTTAGTCGGCTCACGAAAGGGACGAGGCAGAAAGCCAGATAAACGATAAGTATAGACGGAAAAATACAAGTGCTTGTGTAAAACATTTCAGGCACACAAAAAATTTAAAGCCAAAAGTGCTGAATAGATCAAAAGCTTAGCACTACCAACATTATAGTACTGCATATTTATAGGCCCATCATGTTTTTCAGAATAACACAAATATTTCTGTTAATCTATGATGCAGGAGAGGAAGGAGATGCCGGCTCGCTGGATACACCGCCTTGATATCGTTCCGAGATGTCCATATCCGAGGTGGTGCGTTCATCATCGGAAACTTCTGCTGAATCTTCTGGAGGCGGAGGTGGAGTGTCCACGCGGGTGAAGAAAGGAGTCTCGTAGCTAGTCAAATCAGCCACGTGACACCCATATCCGGCGCAGGAGTCAATGATGGCTTGAATGTCCTTCTCCTGGCCGTCTTCATCTACTTTGCAGTACCCTCTGGTCACTTGCCAGATTTCCATGTTTCCATGGTGGCTCATGACCATGGTGAGACCGTTCTGCGCCGCAGTCCACGTGTAGGACATGTTCCAATCCTGGACAAGTTGCGGCATCTCCTTTGCCTTGTCCCGCACCTGAAAATCGGACATGTTATGCATGTCCGGAATCTTGAGAGCTTAGCCAATGTCCTCAAGGGATTGGCGGAAGTCATGAAGCAGGTCACCGACTTGGGTAAGCTGATGGGTGTGGGGCTCAGCAGAGGTGCAGTCTATCAAGTTCAGAGGACCTATAGACAAAAATCAGTTAAAAGAAATCCGACATTGAAAGAAGTCAAAGAAAAAAGACAAGTCAGACAGATGGAACGTCGTCAATTTTGGTCTTCTCTTCTAGAAGACTCTGGAGTTCAGCCCGGAGCGCCTCGGAAGGTCCCTCTCTCTGCACACCTTATTATTGAGGTCCGAGATTTTTTGATCTTGAGCAGTGATCTTGCAATCACGCTCATCAGTAGCCATGGAGGAGGACTCAAGGATTTGAGCAATGCTCTTTTCATGATCCGCCTTGAGCTGATCTAGCTCTTGGCGAAGTTCCTTGTTCTCCACCACCAAAGTCTTGAGGTTCTCGGCCTCTTCAATTATGGCACGGGATTGTTTCACCAGTGCTGTAAAGTCAAAACGAACAAAAGTTCAACGAATTTTTTTTTGCCATTGAAAACACAAAGACAAGGTTTGAGTCTCGGAATGTTTACCTTCGGCTTCATCCTTGGCAACTTTTAGCTCAGCATTTTTAAGTCGGAGAGCTCTGATCTCTCCCCGCTTATCACAGACATTCTTCAACAAATCCTGGTTATAGGAATATACTTTCTGTAAGTCAGAATACCCAAAGTCAGAAAGCTACTAAAGTCCTAGGCTAATATTTTTGCTAATATCAGCACGAGCCTTGGGGGCTACACTAGTTCGTTCTTTGGCATCCTAAGGAAGCATAAACTCGGATTATTTATCCTACTTCATTCTTGGGGGCTAAAGGATATGATATGAAATAAAGGAAAAACATGAGTTAGAATTCCGACTTACATATTGTTCGCGAGTAAGTTTATCCAAACTCGCATTCACTTCTACAACAACCTTCTCAGCGAGAGTCAGAGGGGTCACTAGAGCGGTTAGAAGCTCACTGGACTTGATCCTCTCGTTGCGAAGATGCACTTGTTCAAGAATATTAGAGTGCTTGACGTCCTCTGCTTCTTGCGCTTCTTCTTCGGTAGATAAGTTACTTTTCTCCAGGCATTGCCTGGCCAGCCGCTGGATCTCTTCAGCAGATTTTCGGGACAGGCCAAACTTGGCAAGTCCTGGATTGCTGAGAAGGTTTTTGGCGAAGGTTTCTGCCGAGGGATCATTACCCAAAGAGGGTTCACCCTTATCTAAATCTGACTCACCCATGGTGACGTCAGTTTGTGATTCAAGGATCGCAGGTGTCACATCCCAAAATTTTCCAAATTTTGAAATGTGAAAATTTAAAACAAAATGAAGAACCAAGTTCTTCATTATTTTAGAAGGAACAAAAACTTTTGGAGCATTTAATATAATGCCTCCAAAACCCAAGCCAAACAAAATGATTTTTGTTTGTGAAGTGGTGTTCATGTTTTAAAATCCCAAATCATGAAGCATGCATGAGCATCTTGACTTGGTTGCATTTTAAAAACCTAAGAGAAGTGAAAAATATCTCAAACCCTAAAACTCTAATTATTGGTTAACACTAAGAACAACACAATACTATGGATATACTCCATATTTATATTAAACAAAAGAACTCCTATGAGGGCTAAAAAGATAAAGGACAAAATAATAAAAGAATAGAGATTGGTTTCATCCAATTTGGATCCATGGATAAAAGATATAAATCATTTTGAGAATAGAATTAAGAAAGGAAGTATTAGCTATTAAAGCCAAAGTGAATAAATTTGGTTAGAAAAATTTGAGTTGGAAAGTAAATGTGTTCTGTAATGCCCTAAAAACCTAATTTGAGTTTTACAAATTTTTAGAAATTTGTTTGATTCAAATTGGATCATTAAATCAAAAGTTATTTAAGAAAACAGAAAAAGAAAAAGAAAAACTGAGGGAACAAAAAAAAATCGCAGCAGCAGCACAGCCGGCCTGGTCGGCCCACACCCCAGCCCAACAATAGCCCACACGGCACTCCCCTTCTCCCCCTCTCTTTTTTTTCTCACCGACCCCTCCTCACACCCCCTCGCTGACGGCTCGACCCCACCTCCACGTCACCCTCCACCTCACCTTCTTCCACCGCGACGAACAGCCCACTCCCTCCCTCTGCCGTTTCCAAATCGGCTCGAATTCGAGCGTTTCCGCGTTTAATTCTCCACTCTGAACCCTGCCTCTTAACCGCCGCCCCCTCCTCTCCGTTTTCCCTCAAACCCCACCACCCTGGAGCCGCTAGGCTGCTCGGAATCAAGCTCGAACCACCGCGGCCACCGACGAGCTCCGGCGAGGATTCTGGCAAGAACTCACTGCCCCGCGCCCTCCCCTCTGTCCTGTTAGCCTCGCCATGCTCTAGCGCACCTACTGACACTTTCCCGTTCTTTTTCTGTGCCTAGGTCGTCGCCACAGTCACCATCGACGGCACACTCTGCCGCCGCCGTTCACCAGCGATTTCCGGTGAGACACATGTTCCCGCCGCCCTCTTTTGGCCACAGCCAGCTTCTACACGACCAGGCGCACTCCTCTGACCTTCTGTTTGTCTGCTCGAGCCCTAGGTCGACGACACCGTCTCGGGGACACGAGCTCCGCCGTCGGCAGAACTCTGGCAAGGAATCCCCGGTGAATCTGAGCGCCCCTTCATCGACCGCGACCATCCCCGAGACCACCTCGACCGCGGCGAGCGCTGGTAATAGTCCATGCACCCCCTACCCCGCTAGGACCACCGGAGCACCACCCTCCTGACACGCCGCCGCCGCGCACAGTCGCCAGCGCCGCCAGTCTGTGGTCGACACGCTGAGCGCTGTCCGATCTGTCGCCAGCGGCCATGATTAGATCCTTAGCTGAAGCGGTACGGGCTAATCTGGATCGCCTATTGCCACTTATAATCCAACAGCCCACGTTGATCGATCCGCCCGAACTGGTACGAGCCAATAAGAAGATGCCACGTAGGCCTGAGCGTCTGTTTAAATTAGAAAATTGGCAGAATTTGTATTAAACTTAGAAATTCAATAACTTTTGATCCACAAATCATAAAAATGCAAATTTTGTGTCTATGGATTCAAAAAAATGAGCGCTTCACTGCTGAGGCCTTATTTCACCCTTTAGCTTCTGTAAAATAGAAGTTTTAGGCAGAACCTTTTTAGGAGTATTTTACCCATAAAAATTGTTTTGTAAATTATTTTTGGGTGAATCTTTTTGCTATGGATTGCAAATTGAACCCTCTGTCAAGTAAGACCAAAATATAAATTTGGTTGACTATACCTAATAGCATGGGAATTATTTAGTGAGTATAGCCTTTCTAAATGCTAGAAATTATTGCTAATTATTACAATTGCACAAATGGTTGCATTTGTAATCTTGCAATTGTAAATTGTTCAGAAAACACTTAGTATTGTTCAAAACCTTGTTATAAAAATTTGTACAATAAAAATTGCCATCTTGCATGTTTGCATATTTTGCATGATTTTTGTATTGCCATTAGTGTTGATCTTGTGCATGTTTTGTCTTGGTTGTTTTGTTTGATAGATTGTGTGGATTGCCATGTGTGTTACTGCAAAGAGTGTACCAACGCCACCAACTACTAAGGCAAGTGGCACTATCATCCATGTCCTACTATTTTCATTACACTTAGTGGATTTTTGTAGTACGCATGATAGGACTACTATGATACTATGCTATGCTATGTCCTATTTAGGATATCCTTTATATCTTCTTTAGTGAAAACACTGTAGTTGTAGTATGCTTAGCCCTGCTATAGATTTAGGGTGGAATATACCATATTGTGATTATATGAAATGTTGGAAAAATATATGTTTTGTATAATAAAACAAGTACTCAATGAATCACCTGGGTGGAAAGTGGATACTCAGTTGTGAATAAGGTGGCAACGAAGGGAACCATGTCTATGGATATCTCTTTCGTGTGTGCACTAGGAGAACACCACCCAGGAACTTAGAGATTGAACATGTTTCTCGTACAGTGGCTTTCGTGTACATCCACATGCCAAATGGGCTCTGGCCTAGTCAATTACATAGTGGGAGACCCATGCATTGGTACCTCTTCAGGTTAACTAGAATTATGCATTGGAGGTTTATCCTTGCATTGGTGCCTGGTAGATGTGCTGGCATTATGTATTGGGAGGACTTCTATGGAAAGACTTTGTCACATTCTCGATCTGCCAGTACTCCATCTTGGTGAGTACTAATGCAGCGGCCACTGGTGGCGTCAAGACGAGATTGTGTCTTGTGGGTAAAGTGTACAACTTCTGCAGAAGATTAAATTCTAAGTACTTAGCCGTGTCCCCGGTTATGGACAACTCTGAGCAACTAAGGCCTGAAGCTATGGAAGATCTCGACATTCTAATTTCTCAAAGTAAAAACTTGATGGTGTCAACAAGGGATTAGAAGAACTTGGAGTTTGCCAAGGAGTTCAGAAAGTTATTGAAAGATGAAAAGTAATTTGCAAAGATAGGATAAAACCATGTTGCTTTCTGCAAATAAGCCTAAGCTCTACTTAGCCAAATATGCATGTAGTGATAGTCCAACTTATATTCACAAACTAGTGACACTTGCCAATACATTCAAAGTATTAACCCTTTTGTGGATACAACCTATCATGTTGCAGGTTATTCTATTGATGAGTGTGGATTGATGATAGAGGTTATGAGTCTACACCCAACATGTTTGCCTGTGGCACATGAAGATGAAGGACTCCATGGTTTACTTGTATTCTGCTGCTTTGTATTAAGATAGCCTATGGCTATGAGTATGTAATAAAGTATTCATATTCTGGATCATGCAATGTAATATGACCTTTGTATCTTGATATTACATCTTAAACTGTGAGTGCTAGCTATTCGATCCAGGGACTAGCACTGTAATCATAGGGATTCGAACCAAGCCAGGTTTGGGTCTTTACAGATGGTATAAGAGCACTGTGTTGCCTGTAGGTTCGTAACCCTAGGAATTGGACAAACCCCTTGTTAGTAATGAACTTATATTTTTATACTTATTAGATTTTATCGTATACCTTGATCATTCTTTACTGAATCTCTTCTCCTTCAGCAGATTTCCGGGACAGGCCAAACTTGGCAAGTCCCGGATTGCTGAGAAGGTTTTCGGCGAAGGTTTCTGTCGAGGGATCATTATCCAAAGAGGGTTCACCCTTATCTAAATCTGACTCACCCATGGTGACGTTAGTTTGTGATTCAAGGATCGCAGGCTCCGTTAAAGGAGCCGGATCTTCTGCAGCAGCCGGAGAAATCTCCGGCGTTGCGGAAGGTTGAGGGGCAGGAGTCGGAGGAGCCACGGCAGGAGAAGCTATGGTAAGCTTCATCTGTCGTAGGGACTTCGAAGAAGTTCCCTTCCCCTTGCCCTTGATGAGCGGTTTTTCTTTGAGAATGTAGTAAAGTCAGAAACATTACATCTCGGAAGGAAATTCGAGTAAAGTGCAAAGGAGGAAGTTGTGATTGAAAGTTACCTCTTCACGACGGGAAACTCCTTTGTGCCAACAACCACTGTCAGAGCTTTGCGCTTCTTGAGGACAAGGTCCGGCAATGGGACCACTTTTGTCTCCTGAGAAAACTCTGGAGGATATCCTTCGAGTGGAGCAAATTCCGACTCGGGGAGGTCAGCAAGCTGAAAAGAAGAAAACATATCAGTATTGCAATATAACTCAAAGATTGAAACACATAAAAGGTTTACTGGTAGAATCTTAACGGCACTACAGGGTTTTCCACCGTATGCATATCTAGAGAAACCTTCGGGATCCTCCTCTCGATCCGCTCCCTTATCAGCCACTTGATCTGGCTTATATAGCCCTGCATGGTGTAGGCTTTGGGGCTGATGGAGAGGGAGTCTTTCTTGGATGACGTGATGGAGTGCATCAGTCGGTCTCCGTGGTACTGAAGAGGCTAGATCCAGCATTGATACCCAGCATTGGACCAGGTCGGATCCCTTCAGTCCCTTGTGTTTGATCAGATATTCGACCCACCTCTTAGCGAGGATCAGATCGGCACTGAGAGTCGGAGCGGCCTCGTCCCAAGACGGTTGGGCCATGGCAGCTCCGTCAACAAAGGCCGGCAAAGTAGTAGCTTTGCTAGGAGCCGGAATATCCCTATGATAAAAGAATGTGGCTGGCCACTATTTGACCGAGTCACTAGCTAGGATTTTGGGATATGCGCACTCGCGTCTAAGTGAAAAACTAATGGTACCGGTGATATAAGGAACACCGGCAGTAATAGAATTTCTCCGGACATGAAAGTAATACCGGAATAAGGTCAAACTCGGCCTAATGCCGAGAAATCCCTCACACAAAGAAGCGTAAGCGCTCATCTCTAGGAGAGAGTTGGGAGGAAGATGGTGGAGTTGAACACCGTAATGGTCAATCACCTCGGAGAAGAACTCCGAGGGAGGAAACGACAAACCTCTATCGAGGTGGGTGCCGAAGTGGACCTGCTCGCCGGCGCGCGGGTTGGGGACGGTTTCCCCGAAGCCGCTCCACTAGTCACTGGCGCGGAGGAGCCCTTCTTTCTCAATGTTCTAGAGCTTCTTATCATTGACTAAGCAGGGGATCCAGACCCCGCGGAAGCTTTCCTTCTTCGCCGCCGTTTCCGTCGCCGCCGTCGCCGCCGCTGCCGCCAAGCCGGAAGAGGAAGAAGAAGCCATTTCTCCAGCAGGCAGATGACCTAGGATGGGCGGTGCTGGGAGTTTTTTGGGGGAAAACGGAGAAGCTCTGGGCGCGCGGGGGAGATTTGGAGGAGAGGAAAAGGCAAGGGAACAGGTGAAGAGAGAAGGAGAAAATCCTAACCCCTTATGTCCACCTAACCGCACCAAGATTCGTGCAAATGCTATAGTGTAACCGCCACGCATCGTGGAAGGAACTAGGAAGGACCCACGCGATGATTACGTTGCCTCGATCTCCGCGCATGCATGGAAACGGCGCCTCGGTTCCGCGAACCGCGCACCCACCAACGGTCGTGCTGACAGGATGTCTGTCAGCTGACGTGACTTGACCATGACTTGTGTCAGGTGGCGTTAGAGATCAAATTCCGGCTTAGTTTGAAATCAAGCTAGAAAATCCGAGTAACTTGTTGATAGGTCCGACTTATTTTTAAGACCCAGATCGTATTTTTTGTTGTGAAGTTTTAGGAACCCTTCAAGATTCTGCAAGCTGAAGATCAAGCTAGACGATAATAAATCTGACTTTGGATCTTGGAGGCCTCAGGGGGCTGCTATTGGGATATACTTTCTGGGTATCCTCATAGTTCCTCACTGACCAGGGTGGCCCACTTCGGGTTAGAGATTTGCTTCACGGGCGGCCCAGTCAGGGAGAGAAGACGGAGTCCAATCCAGCTACGAGAAGGCCCAGAAGACTTACCGACTTAGGCCCATGATGTTAGTTGTAGTTCCAGATGTACTCTGTAAATGACTCTTAGTCGTAGCCGGATAGATCTCTCCTGTAAACCCTAGGCCGGATATCTATATAAGCCGTCCTAGGAAGAGCCTTTAGGGCACACCTCAATAGTCTACAATCTCAACTCGCACAGGCGAACCCTTGTAACCCATATTCCGGCTCTGCCGTATTACTGGATTGCTAGCAGGAGTAGGATCCGTCCAAAGCCGACGGAGTCGAACCTGGGTAAACTTGTGTGCTCACCGTCTCGGAACACCATACGTCTCACACCCCTCTCTCCCGCATGCCTCGAGGACCCCCTCATGGCGTACTTGTCCTCAATCCGACGATAGTGGATCCATGTGTGGTTCATGAGAAGAACGCACATCCAATGACACCGGTGGATCCTTATGTGGTTCATGATAAGATAAGACATGCAATGACACTGGTGGATCCTTATGTGGTTTGTTTAGAAGAACACACATGCAGTGCCACTAGGTGTGGTTCATGAAAAGAACAGACATGCAATGACACTGGTGGATCCTTATGTTGTTTGTTTAGAAGCAAACATGCAATGACACTGGGTGTGGTTCATGAAAGAAGAGACATGCAATGACACTGGTGGATCCTTATGTGGTTTGTGAGAAGAACACACATGCAATGACTCTAGGTGTGGTTCATGAGAAGAACATACATGCAATGACACTGATGGATCCATATGTGGTTTGTGGAAGAAACAGACATGCAATGACTCTAGCTGTGGTTCACGAAAAGTACAGACATGCAATGAAACTGGTGGATCCTTATGTGGTTTGTGAGAAGAACACACATGCAATGAAACTGGTGGATCCAGGTGTGGTTTGTGAGAAGAACTGACATGCAATGACACTAGGTGGATCCATGTGTGGATTGTTTAGAGGAACAGACATGCAATGACACTGGTGGATACTATGTGGTTTGTGAGAAGAACAGACATGCAATGACACTGGCTGTGGCTCATGAGAAGAACACACATGAAATGACATTGGTGGATCCTTGTGTGGTTCATGAGAAGAACACACATCCAATGACACTAGTGGATCATTATGTGGTTCATGAAAAGAACAAACATGCAATGACACTGGTGGATCCTTATGTGGTTTGTTTAGAAGAACACACATGCAATGACACTGGGTGTGGTTTGTGAGAAGAGCAGACATGCAATGACACTGGTGGATCCTTATGTGGTTTGTTTAGAAGAACACACATGCAATGGCACTGGGCGTGGTTCATGAAAACAACAGACATGCAATGACACTAGGGGGATCCTTATGTGGTTTGTTTAGAAGAACACACATGCAATGACACTGGGTGTGGATCATGAAAAGAACAGACATGCAATGACACTGGTGGATCCTTATGTGGTTTGTTTAGAAGAACACACATGCAATGACACTGGTGGATCCTTATGTGGTTTGTGAGAAGAATAGACATGCAATCACATGTAGCACCCCGGTAAAACCACTACTAGAAAATCGCTGTGTTTTTGTTTTGTGTATCATCATGATTGCATGCTCATGTCATCATGCGACATTGCATTTGAGCATCGTCATCATCATGCATGGTTTGCAAAAACCTATTTTCTAAAAGCCTAGTTTTGTTTTCTAAATATCCCCCGGTCTTTATCTCAAATCAAAACCCTTCGTCTTGTTCGGATCTTTGGTTTGTTTAAAAATTATTTACAAATGTCTTTAAAAAAAATAAAATAAATACAAATATTTTTATCTGGGGAGGCAGTCTAGCCGGTCAGTCCAGAGGCCCAACTGGCCAAACCGCCTACTACCCAGGGAAAAACCAAACCCTAGACGACCTAACCCCTAACCCTAATCTAGACCAACCCCCACCTACCCTAATCCCTCCACCCCGCTGCCAGAACCCACCCTGTACAACCCCGCTACCGCCTGGCCTATCCCACGTGACACGCCAGCGCCGCCCCAGCCCTACACGCTACCTTGCCCACCTCTCGCTCGCACGCAAACAGCAATGCGCGCGGAGTCACGTTCCAGCGATCGACCCCAAATCCTGATCGAGACCCGGCCCCACCCCCATAACGTGTTCCGCACCAACCTCCCCCGCCCTGCGACAATCGCCGATGCTCCCCTCCATCCCAATCGCGGACCCCATCCTCGTGTGTCCTGCACGCCGCTGCTCTCTTCTCTGTGGGCCGCGGCCACCCTCTTCTCTGTGGGCCACCGCCACCAGCGAGCCCCGCCACCGCGCCCCGGCCTCCGCCGCGAGCACCGTCGGGTCCGTCGAATTTAGCACCGAGAACGGCCGCCCTGCACTATCCTCTTCCGCCGAGCTCCGCTAGCCCTACCATCCTGCGCGCCTCGCCCAGCTCTGCCTCTCCTCGCTGTTGTTCAAGCTCGAGCCGACGTCGTCGACCACTCTCTGACCGCGTCGCTGCCGAGGCCGCCCCGTCATCAACCGTCCCTGCCCGCAGGAGCTCCACCCCGGCTCACACGATGGCCACGGCCGCCTTTCTGTGCGCCTCCACCCCGTCCTCGTCTGCCGACCCGACCTCGCCGACCCTGTGCTCCTCGCCGTCGGCCGCTGTCTCGCCGATCTCGAGCTGTGCCGTCAGCGTCTCCTAGTGCCGCGTCCTCGACCTTACTGCTGTCCCGCGCCGACGTCGTCCTCCTCCATGACCACTACACCAAGTTCGTCTGCCACCGTCATCAGCGTCTCTAGCAATCGATGCCGGTCCTCGATCGTTGTTGTTGCCAACCTGTTGGTGTAGTGTGAAGTTGCATGGCAGAAGATGTGTTAGCTGTGTGGTGCTGCCGCAGGCCTTCGGTAAACAAGTTCGACATGCACTTCGTGCACTGCCCAGATCTACATCCGCGTTTTGGCCGAGACCTCCTTCGTGAATCCAAGGGTGGAACCCGAAGATCTTCTTCGCGAATTCTCCGTCATGGATCCTGAAGGACCCCGAAGACACGATTCGAAGAGCAAACCCTGAAGACCACCAAGCTCTTTGACCCGATATCCGAAGACGCCGAGACCCTAGACGCCAAGATCTCCTCACGGATCCTGGAGCCCCGTTCCCGGAGTCCGAAGACCAATCCCACCGAGACCGAACCCCATCGACCCCCGGTGAACACCAAGATCGTCGATCCGATGTGTGATCCCCTTTTCTGAGAACCCTATTTTATAAATGCCATCTATACTTTTGTTGCATATTAAATTGTTCATGCTTGCATACATCTCATCATGTGGGTTTGGGCATTTTGCCGATTCACCTCATAATTAAATATGGAGACCATATGCGAGCAAATCTAGCCTTATATTGGTTCCATTTAAATTTGTGTAGCGAATCAATGCCATGTTTTGCCTTGTTAAGCTAACATTTAAAATGCGGGGTGTCTAAACAACATGAGCCACTTAATTAATTGTCGGGACCCTGGTTCCACTTAATATCGCCTAGTCGCATCGCATCTTTGCCATGTCATACATCATACATACATCATGCCGGATCTTTTGCCGTAGTATTAAATAGTACATCCCGTAGTATTAAATAGCACAGGTGGGCAATATATGCTATTTGGTTTTTCATGTCCACTTGTGTCCCGTAGGCCCCGAGTACTTGATACCTGTTCCTTAACTATTCGCACTATCCACATCCGCGAGACCCTATGGATCCCTCTTAGCCAGAGCATGATTCATTTCTTATTTCTTGGGGCCACAAACTAGTTTGAGGTTTTATTACTATCATGTACTTATGCCATGCTTTAATGCTTTATTTACGATTGTGCGTGGAGCACCTGTACTGTTTTGGATCATGACACGTTTTCGCTATATCGACAAGCCCAGTCACACTTTCGGGTTCCCAGTCGTTTACCGCCATCTCCACAAACCCTGGGTCCGTCTTGGAGCCAGCCAACTTCGTCACGGGTAGCTTAGTGGGGTGGCCCCCTGAAATCTTTTATGAATCCTATGATTGCTTTGTCGTGAAAGCCTCGTTGGGTTTTGATTTGGTTTTTCCGAGGTTGATCGTGTGTGTGTTGCTATTTGTGCACCCCTGCAGGGTAAATCTTTCTGAAAGCCGTGTCCGCGGTTATGGATGACTTGGAGCACAATATCTTGATCATAGACAAGCATAACTAAAGTAGTGCTATAAATTTGACTTAATATGTGACTAGTAATCAACTTCACTACAATGGAATGGATAATAAAAGTGCCAACAACTGGTGGAATTGGGGTGTATCGTGTCATGCTACACCTGCCTAGTAAGTATCGCAACTCTAATGGAATTAAATAAAAGTGCCAACAACTGCTGGGTTTGGGATGTCACATGCTAATTGTATCTGACTAGTAAGTACTGCAACTACAATTGAAAGGTTAACTAAAACAGCCCACTACTTATGCCATCAGGATGACTCATGCTATCTATATCTGACTAGTAAGTGCTTCAACTATAATGGAATGAATAAAACTGCCAACTATGTGAGTTCCTCGGTTTGACTTCCTCGTTTGGTCTCGGGGGGGGGGGGGGGGAATACCAAAATGGGTATGTTCGGTGTTACTATCAGGTTGGATCTGAATAGGTATTTCTTATCCCTCTCTAATAACCGACAGTTGAATCGAGTCTCTATAGGTTGTTTAGCGCATGCTTCGCTGCCGCTTCCGTCCACCATACCTATGTAGGTGAGAGCTGCCGAATTCTAGCCTCGCCGTGTACTAGCCTCAGTACTGACCGCTCCCTTTTTCCTTCGCCCTTTGTGGGCACCCCTTTTGTTTAACAGGTATAAGTTCGACGTTGTTAGCAGGGTTACCCTTCCGGCTTGGCCTGGACAGGGTTATGGACGCCATTGGTTATTCTTCAGGGCTCTTAGCCCCATTTGCATCTTATCCGTACTCGGATGTTGTATCGTTTTCAAGGTGATTTGGATCTTCGTATTGTATATATGTATTTTTGACTCCTTGAGTCATTGTTGTATATATATGTTCTGTGGGTTCCATCATGGACTATTGTGTAATGTTATTACTTTGTTTTCCACCCGGACGCAAGTGCCTAGTGGGCGTCCTTGAATCATTTCTATGCAGGTTTGGCGGGAAGCGCTGAAATCTGCATGGGGCCGATTCGAGGGTGTTACATCACACTTGGTGGATCCATGTGTGGTTTGTGAAAAGAACAGACATGCAACCACACAAGGTCATCCATGTGTGTTTTGTTTAGAGGAACAGACATGCCATGACACTAGTAGTGGTTCATGAGAAGAACACACATGCAATGACACTGGTGGAACCTTGTGTGATTAATGAGAAGAACACAAATCCAATGACACTGGTGGATCCTTATGTGGTTCATGAAAAGAACAAACATGCAATGACACTGGTGGATCCTTATGTGGTTTGTTTAGAAGTACACACATGCAATAACACTGGGTGTGGTTCATGAAAAGAACAGACATGCAATGACACGGGTGAATCCTTATGTGGTTTGTTTAGAAGAACACACATGCAATGGCACTGGGTGTGGTTCATGAAAAGAATAGACATGCAATGACACTAGGTGGATCCTTATGTGATTTGTTTAGAAGAACACACATGCAATGACACTGGGTGTGGTTCATGAAAAGAACAGACATGCAATGACACTGGTGGATCCTTATGTGATTTGTTTAGAAGAACACACATGCAATGACACTGGTGGATCCTTATGTGGTTTGTGAGAAGGACATACATACAATCACACTAGGTGGATCCATGTGTGGTTTGTGAAAAGAATAGACATGCAACCACACTAGGTGGATCCATGTGTGGTTTGTTTAGAGGAATAGACACACATGCAATGACACTAGCTGTGGTTCATGAGAAGAACACACATGCAATGACACTTGTGGATCCTTGTGTGGTTCATGAGATGAAAACACATCCAATGACACTAGTGGATCCTTATGTGGTTCATGAAAAGAACAAACATGCAATGACACTGGTGGATCCTTATGTGGTTTGTTTAGAAGAACACACATGCAATGACACTGGGTGTGGTTCATGAAAATAACAGACATGCAATGATAGTGGTTGATACTTATATGGTTTGTTTAGAAGAACACACATGCAATGACACTGGGTGTGGTTCATGAAAAGTAAAGACATGCAATGACACTAGGTGGATCCTTATGTGGTTTGTTTAGAAGAACACACATGCAATGACACTAGGTGTGGTTCATGAAAAGAATAGACATGCAATGACACTGGTGGATCCTTATGTGGTTTGTTTAGAAGAACACACACGCAATGACACTAGTGGATCCTTATGTGGTTTGTGAGAAGAACAGACATGTAATCACACTAGGTGGATCCATGTGTGGTTTGTGAAAAGAACATACATGCAACTGAAGGAAATATGCCCTAGAGACAATCATAGAGATGATTGTATTTCATGTGTATCCATGAGTTATTATAATGTTCCTTGAATATCCATATACCAAGAAACTTGTATTGATTGGCAATTATGTGAATTGTTTGTGAAACTCTTTACTTGTATGGTTATCTAATAATTGTCCCTAGTCGGAGTTCACGTGAGGACACACGTGAATATTAGACTAGCACATTGATTGGTTTATGACTATGTTTCGCAAGTCATATACATGGAGATGACAAACCAATGATGCGGACACATGTTATGAACATAGGGTTGGACTGACCCAACTTGAGACTAGCAATAATAATTGCAGCTCTCTCTACACATCGTGTACGTTTTGTCCTTAGACCTGAGATTGTCGCATGTACTTGAGATGTCGATGGACCTACTTTGGGGCTATCAAACACTACTCCGTAACTGGGTAGTTATAAAGGTAGCTTTTGGGTTTGTCTTGATACATGCTGCAAGGCATCGGTCAATCCAGATGGGATTTGCCCCTCTCTACTTGAGAGAGATATCTCTGGGCCCCTCGAGTGATCGGATCCAGAAATGCATGGCCGTGCTACATATGGTTAAGAGTTAACCTAGTAAAGGGATTCCGAATCACAGTATCGAGAAAGAGAGGTCAGCTTGGAGCTAGACCAAATATCGTGAGGAAAAGGGAAAGACATGTACTCAACCTTGTGATGGTTCGTACGAATGATCTTTATATGCGTTTAGGAGTTAGCACGTCTTGCTAGAGGCCACTACCAACTATTGAAAGAGTAAGTGTACTCGTGTCATGTCTATATGTGTATGAACCTATAGGGTCACACACTTTAAGGGATGGAAGCCTAATGAGGATTGGATCCGAATTAGACCAGGCTTAGGCTGCTAATGGGCTGCTAATGTAGAAGCCCACCAGGGATGCCTATATAAGAGAGAGTGAGGCGAGCTGAATAGGGTTGAGCATTCCACCTAGCCGCCACTCCTTTTCCACCTGTGTTGCACGTGCAGACCTAGTAGTCTGGCGTGTGACGGCTTCCACTCCGGACGTGTGGATACCTCGGAGGTACTACATTTGTAGCACTTGGACGAGCCGCGCAAAAGGGGAGCTGCTCATGGGACGAGGACGAGGAGGAGACGTAGAACATCTACACTGCCCCGAAGTGCTTCATCGAGTTCCGCAACTCCGCATCTAGTGGTAATTCCGTGATCTATGACAATAGTATTCCTGGTTGACGAGGTAGAAAATTTTGATTTTACGCTAGTGTAGCCTACCCGTTTCCCTACAGCAACCACACTAGGTGGATCCATGTGTGGTTTGTTTAGAGGAATAGACATACAATGACACTGGTGGATGGTTCATGAAAAGAACAGACATGCAATGACACTGGTGGATCCATATGTGGTTTGTCGAAGGAACATACATGCAATGACTCTAGCTGTAGTTCATGAAAAGAACAGACATGCAATGACACTGGTGGATCCATATGTGGTTTGTGGAAGGAACATACATGCAATGACTCTAGATGTGGTTCATGAAAAGAACAGACATGCAATGACACTGGTGTATCCTTATGTGGTTTGTGAGAAGAACTGACTTGCAATGCCATTGGTTGTTCCATGTATTTCATTATACACGACACTCACTTTCCATTTTTATACTACTTAGTTTGGCCTTGGTTTTTTGACACTACTCAGTTTTGCCCCCTCTCTCTATCTTTCGCAGAAGCCCAAACCTGTGCTCACTCTGTCTCCTACTCCCTGATTGGTTTTCATAGTTGTCACGCGGATCGTGCGCACCAACTGTTGATTCTGTGCGATCCAACGATGATCATTGCAGATGGACGTCTCCCTCAGCGAGACTTCTACAAGAAGGAACATGAAGCCGTCCATTGAAAAAGTCGTCGAGCGGTCATGTCATGTTTAATCAAGTCTGAAAAGCCTACTGCTGCTACTACTACGCCACAACAGATGCATCATCGAGTGCACGGTCGTCGATGGACATCTGCAATTTATTGCCACTTGATTTTAATAAGACATATCCCATTTTTTACGTAGGGGCTCTCAATCTCACTTCCAACTGGGCCCTGCCTTCATCGAGTCCCTCGCAGCCACCAACACATCCCTCTACCCGATCTAGCACAACCCCACAAATCTTGTCGTACAGCCACCTATCTTCCCCTCTACATTTCCACTTTTAACTATCACCAATTTTAGGGCCGTGTCAAACTTCGTACATAGAAATTGTGTATACGCCCTTTGCATGTGGCTCAGTACAGAACTGCCATGCATGTCCCGGGAAAAAAAACGTGAAGTACCGTGCGCGTGTCGCGGTGCACGATGCAGTAGACTGCGTGGCGTGTTGCATGGTGGTGCAACGAAACATCCCTTGCTTCCATCCACCTTAACTATAGAGCCCCTCTCCGCACACCCACTCCCACTCTTGCTCACTCTCCCCACGCAACCCTCTCCACCATCCCATCAGCATCCGCAAACTACTGAGAATACCCCGTCCGCGCCGGTGATGGCCGAGGAGGATAAGGTGGCCATCGTTGCCTCCGAGGCCGCCGGCGAGGAGGCCCCCGTCTCCTCGCCGGTCCCCCTCAACACGTTGAAAGCAGCCGCTGTCCCTGTCTAGGCCCCAGTCGAGGCATCGATGGCAGCCGTCGGTTCTATCCAGGCCCCCGTCCCTCAACCGTTGGAGCTGCCGAAGAGGAGCCCCCCGCTGTCGAGGAGGCCCCGTCTCCTCGCCGCCCCCTCGATGTGTTGAAAGCAGCCGCCGTACCTGTCCAAGCCCCAGTCGAGGCCCCCGTCGATCACAAGCAGATCACGCACTCCTTGGGCACCTATGATCCAGATAAGTACATCGCTCCGCTGAACCCCTACGACACCGGCATCGATGACCCATGGTCGGAGGTAACTAGGGTTTGCTCCCCTCCCCTGGTTCTTCTACCGTTCCCATCGTTGGATGCTAGATCTTGGTTTATTAGGATTCGCTTGTTCGCATTTCGATTGCTCGATCTTCTTACATCATCTACTCCCCCATTTTCCTTTTCTTCCAATAGGTTTCCGGCAGTTACGTGTGCAGCGATGATGAGTCCATGCACACCAAGGCTCCTCAGGTGCTGAGGAGGCTACAGGCTGGCCAGTACGACGCCTTCCTCAGGTGCGGTGACTACAGCTGCCCCTTCCGCAAGGGGATCACCTACTGCTTGACGAGTCACGCCGGCGGCACCGACTTGAACACCTTACTGAATCATGCAGAGGACGCGGGCTCCGGCATCCACAAAGGCGGGAAGCGCGAGACCATGAACATCAATGCCTAGATCGCTGAACACCGGCCTCTCAACATTCACCTCCGAAACCTCCAGTGGGAGGACATGAAAGAGGGTTGCATGCCTCCAATCAGGCCCAAGGCCCCCAAGATCAAGGGACTAGGCATCAAGAAGTGGAGGAAGCGCCAGAGGGAGGAGGCGGTGGCGCGGGCGCTTGCAGGATGTGCCTACAACTGCGGCGGCTGCTGCTGCTAAGCAGCTTCTTTCTAGCTATATCCTATTTCTGGCTGAATGCATCGAACCTCGTTAAGCAACCTACTTTCTATCGCTATATCCTATTTAGCTGCGCACAACTATATCTACATTTGTTTTGTTTTCTGAATGAATGCATTCTACCTGGTGTGATTTGCTGCTCTAGATTTGCTACCTGATCGGAGGAAAAAAGAGGTCCAAAAGGGAACAAATTATCGAAGAGAGAATCTTCTCTAGATTTGCTAAATATTTGGGCAAAATGAAACATATCTGTTTAGCGAGAGAGGAAAAGGGCACCCTTTCAAACTGCCAATTAACAAGCTACCATCTTGACAAGCTACACGACACATACATAAACATAACACAAAGAGAAGTGAATTTATTTTACTACTATCACTTGAGGCGCTAGACATCTTAACAAGCTAACTGAGTTCCACAAAACAGAAACATAACACTGACAAGTAAAATTTAATTCACTTCTCATCAGACCACTTGAGGCGCTTGCCATCGTTCCTAGGCGACAAACTGCGACCATTCCAGGTACTCCACAGCTCACGAAATGCTTTGTCCCACCTGGGATCTGACTTGGCTTCCCTATCTTCAGCGTCATGCGACACAATTAGCGGTGCATCCCAGGCCTGATTTTTGCCGCTAGAAGATGTTGCCTCTTTGTTTGCTGCTTCAGATGCAGCCTTTCTGTCAGCTGCTTCTGCTTCAGCTGCAAGCTCTCTTTCAGCTGCTTCTGCAGCCTCTCTGTCAGCTGCTTTAGATGCAGCCATTTTCTTTCCATATGCAGCTTCAAACTCAGCTATTCTGCATTTTCTACAAAGGGCTCCCCTAAGCTCGTCTTCCCTCTTGAAAATAGGGCAAAACACCAGGTAACGTAGAAAAAAATGGATCTTCTTGTACAGCTGGTAGGTCACATAAGCATCTATGGCTGAATACTTCAGGTTTATATCAGACAATGGCCACTCATCCCAAAAATCGTGCCTATCCCTAGGGAAATCTTCCTTCATTTTTTCATACGACTCATCGAGGATTCTAGTTGCGAGTGATGCCATTCCATCCTTCCTCGAGCCCCCTAGGATCTTGACAAGACTCTGAATATCGATCCAGTTGTGTGCAGGAATTATAATTCCCTCTTGATAAAATTTCGAAAAATCAGTTATTTTATCGATAGTGCAAACAATTCCCTTTTCTACAAGGAACTGGCGCAGCGCCGGACAATTCCTGCCAGTCCTGAAAGTATGTAGTTTGTCATCACCAAAATTTGTAACTACAAATATTTTGTCAATGCAAGATCATCATCTGAATATAATTTTGAAAAGTTTAGTAAATGCAAGATCAAGACTCTCAACATTGTCTTGTCATAATTTATTTGGTCCTAAATAAAATCCAGTAGTTGCAAGATGAGCAAGTGGATAAAGAACAAGAGGAGAAAACCCTAAAAGTGGTTAGCTACAGAGAGCAGATCTACAAACCGGGAGAGGTGGTAGACGAGGACGTGTTTCCGCATGGCCAATTGAACAACGATGACTTCACCCCCTTCATATGGGTGCTCCGGGGTGTACTCGAGGTCCAATCCCACAAACTTGTCCTCGTCTATCTCAAGCCAACCCTCGTACATCCTCAGGACACACACCACTATCTCCTCCTCGTTGGTGTAGACAACGTCTATCTTCTTATTGTCGTGGGTAGTGAAGCTTGTCTCTAGAGTGCGACGACCTTCCATGGCGGCAAGGAGAAGACATGAAGAAGACAGATGACATGAAGAAGAAGAGTGGTTTCTGCGAGGCAGGGGAACGGTGGAACCATCAATGCACTTTTAAGGTAGTGGTTAACGACGGGGACAGAAGTCCAAGGAGAGACGTGTGGCGGTGGCCGTTCCAGCTTCTGAGTAAACAAAAAATAATTATAACACTGATACATGTGCCCTGTTTTGTCACGTCAATACACTAGGTAGGGGGTGTTGTCCTATCCACTGTGCCAACACTTCAAGCCTACGTGACAACCACCCCGCCTAAGCGATGGGAGCGACATAACGGCGAGAACTGACAGGGGGCCCAACTTGATGGTCGTTTGCCAGATTTTTTGTATTGAAACGTAAAGTTGAATTCGTGCCGAAAAAGACCCTCTGAGTATTTGGCACACCAACTGTAGTCATCCTAGCTGATTTCAGGGAACTTGGGTACCGCGTTGCCTGGACACCCCAACTTTCGGGCCGCAAAATGATATTCTCGCTTTAACGGCTACTATAAAAGCGGGATAATCCAGCAGAACATATGTTCTAGCATTGTCCTATTGTATGAAGATTGTTCAATCATGCTCATCGTCAGGCCATAGTAATGCTATAGCTGTGACTACTTTTTCAGAGAGATATTACCTCATGACATCTATATTAATAATTAATGTCTTTAGTTCCATAGTTCTTTTGTCCCTATACTTGGAGTTGTATTTAGCCATGCGCTCTTTGAAATGCCCAAATTCCTACCTTCCCATCAAAGGTTACATTTCTTTGCTCATCGTGTTTGAGTTTCGCAACCGTAGTTAATAACATGACCTTGCCGATACTGTTCTTGTTTTGAATAGTGCACAAGGGATCATCTTCTTCTGTAAGTAAGTAATACGTTCTGGATTATGTTCTCCATACTTTTAAACGAAGGTATTGCTTTTGTTATTGTTGTTTGAGTAACCATTGAAATGCAAAACTTGCGCCTTTTGATCTGTTTTCTGCAGACTAAAATGCTTTGAGGCTACTTATGTGGTGCCTTAAGTCGCCCCATATTAACCTTTTATACAGTCTACTATAAGAGATATCCAGAGACCTTGCTAGTGCCCTCAATCTACCCCTTTTGTTGAGTGAAACCAGAGACACCCTTTTAGAGAGACGGAGCTCTTTCCTATTTATGCCACAAATTCCCTTCCTATTATTTGAAAAATCAACTTCTTCTTCCTGTTTTTCCATTTCAAGTGCTTGTTTTCATATCTTTTCAATGGTTCTAAGACATACTTTCAAAACATGAGCAACAAGCTCTTTATTAGCCTTCTCAACTGGTTTATTTTTCCAAGTGCTTTCAATGCAATATATGTCGCAAACTTGTGACTCTCCGGCATATCTATATGTTGCCGCCGCACAACAGTTTCTTCTTCGGCTACATGGTGTGGTTGTGCAACCGTTTTTTCTTCTTCTAGATTGACATTGACATCCAGGTCCTCTTCCTATTCTAGTCTAACATTAAGATTCAGGTCCATACCTCGAACATCCTCCTCTACTAGTCTAACATTGACATCCATGTCCTCTTCCTCTTATAGTATAACATTGACATCCAAGTCCTCTTCCTCTTCTAGTCTAATGTTGAGATCTAGATCC
The DNA here is from genome assembly GCA_910589775.1 of Avena eriantha. Taxonomy (NCBI): domain Eukaryota; kingdom Viridiplantae; phylum Streptophyta; class Magnoliopsida; order Poales; family Poaceae; genus Avena; species Avena eriantha. The sequence goes on from OU342741.1 coordinate 235,562,019, forward strand.
ATCCCTCTATGCTCCTCTAGAACGATGTGCGACATGTGACAGGCAGTAGCTTTAGAGGCTCAAGGATCTTCCTGCCTCATGAACCTGAGCAAATGAGCAACATTTAGACGAGGAGATAAAAAATTATTCAGAAGGTCAAACAAGAAAGAACATGTTGTATATTAATAAGGTCAAACACCATCTCAACAGAATCATGATTTTTTGTTTAATCTCCAATTTGATGTTTCTTGCATGACCATCTGAACCATATTATGAACAAGAAGGTAAGTTTTGGATGATTTCATTTGTGAGTATTATTGACACAATAACATAAGGATAACATCTATTATTTAATCTAGAGTGTGCAAGTGTATTCTGTCAATATTAATAGTGTGCCTTAGAGCATACAAATTTATCGCTATGTAGATTGTAGGAGAACTAGATTCAGAAAGCAGTCTATTGTTACTGAATTTTCTTATAGCATACTAGACTTGATGCAGCCCAACAACTCACTTTACATGTTTCTTGTATGCTATGAAATGCTTGTTTTATATGACATGTCTATCCAATCTAGCTAATGTGTTGTATTGTAGCAAGTATTATAGAGGATCAATGAGAAGGTGAAGATGCTATAGAGCTCGGTTCTTGGTTGTACTGATATGATCATAAAGCTACAACAATTGTACTGTTAACTGGTATCATCAATAGGGAAATGGATAAACACAACAACTATGTGCCTTGTTTTTGTAGGGAGAACATGATTCTAATTGATGAGTTGGGGCAGCCACCTGGATACTAGCAGAACTATAGAGTGAAGTGTATGGTTTTTCTATGGAAACAAAGATGTGCATAGTGGAAATTTTTAGAACATAATGTTCTCTGGTTCACGAACACCTTTACTCTATCAATTAAGTTGCAATTGTATTCTAGAAATCTAGATCAACCATGTAAGTAGGAATGATGACAAGTCAGATGATGTTCTTCCATAAAAAGTTATCATGCCTAAATAGATCATTGTATTCCTATGCAACAGAAAGTGAGAGCAAGATTTATTCAACATACTAGGAGTTGCATATTGATCAGCTCTATTTTTGGGCTTCATGAATTGCATATCTCCTCCCTAGAGCCTAAGATGGAATGGACCTTGGCATCGAGGGTGTTGGCCAGTGGAAGCGCAACAGGCGACGAGGTGGCGTGTTTGACTTTGAGGTTGTAGGAGCTCAAAGATGGTGGTTGGCGTAGGCATTGAAATATGTGGGCATCTGCTAGAGGCCATGACTCTCCTACCTTTATCGTGGCTACCGTGATGAGAGCGGTGCGGCGACGACCATGAGCGGCTGGCGGCACGGCCGAAGGGAGCTGCTCGAGCTGGGGAATGGACGACGGGACATGGCCGATGGAGGAGCTCGCTGTTAGAATACATATCCTACATGTGTTTGTATAGATGTAGGATACGTATGTGTGTGTATTCCTTGTATATATGTCCATGTTGTATGCAACCGGGACTCCTTGTAATCCTCTTATATAATGAGCAATACAAGGCCACATAAAGTGTGGTTTCCCCTATATTACATGGTATCAGACGCAAAACCCTAACTGAACCTGCACCTCCTCCCGCTTCCGCTGCCACCGTAGCAGCCGATCTCAGCGCTTGGCCTCTGCAAACCACCCACCTCTCCCCTTCTAGCCTCACCGCCCCTCTGCAATGGGTGACGACGCCGCATGGATTGTGCAAGTCGTGAAGGAAAAAAGAAGATCACGAGGCCCAAGAAGCTGTTGACGCCCAGTCGAAGATTGCCCTCGCCACCGCCCCCTCCTCTAGCGTAGGGGCCTTCTCGCTCACCTTGTTGCATGCCCAAGCTGTCGGTCTCCACTCCATCAAGGGGAACGTCCCCGTCGAGATGGCCCACGACACTGGCGTTCATCGCCAATGGCGCACCTTCTTCCGCGCCGTCCTCCGTAAGTATGCGCTGCTCGACCATGTCGACGCCCCTGCTCCGTCTGTTCCAACTCCGGAGTGGGCTCTCTTGGATGCCACAGTCGTCTCCTGGATCTACGGGTCCATGTCCCTCAGCCTCCTCGACGCCATCATGATACCGGGCAAAGACCCCCTTGCTGTCGAGCTGTGGACAAGCATCAACGGGCACTTCAACGACCACAAGATCAACCGCCAGCTCCACCTCTCCACCGAGCTGGGCGAGATCAAGATGGGCGAGATGAACATGATCGAGTACTTGAATAAGCTCAAGGGCCTCGCCCATGGTCTTGCGGATCTCGGCTCCCCGGAAGACGACGCCAAGCTAGTGATCCACTGCCTCAACGGACTTTCCGAGAAATACGAGGGCGCCGCCAATCTCATCTCCCTCATGCCCGACATCTCATTTGATAAGTGTTGTTCTCTTCTCACGCTCCAAGACATGAAGCGCAAGAATTGTCGCTCGGACAATGGAAACAGCGACACGGCCCTCTACTCTAATGCCGCCACCACCCCCAACTCTGGACGGGGCAACGATGGCAAGGGCAAGAAAAAGAAGAAGGCCGCAGCGGACGCTGTCAAGGACATCACCATCATCCAAGCCGGCCTCGTCATCACACCTCTGGCCGCCGCTTCTCCAACCTGGCCCACGCCGCTCCTGCCCTGGAATGGCGTGATCCAAATGTGGCCATATGGCCCTAGTATGCAGGCTCGACCCCCCAGCTACATGCACCTCCCCCGCCACCGCAGCACGCCTTCTACGCGCAAGGGCCCTATAGCGTGCCGCACGCCTATGGCTATGGCTACGGCGGCTATGCTCCTCAGGCTCTTGCATATGGGCTCGACGCTGCACCCCCGTCATCACCGGCTTCATCAACTGCCTCATGGGACCAGTCCGCGCTGATGAATCAGTTCCAGATGATGGGCCTTCAAGCGCCCACCACCGATTGGGTCATGGACACTGGCGCCACCTCCCACTTCGCATCGAACCCCGATATGCTCACCTCCGTGTCTCCTTGTTCTTCCTCTTGTGTTGTTGTTGTCAGTAACGGTTCCACCCTTCCGATCACCACTACCGGGCATGCATGTTTTCCTATTTCCACTCCCTCACGTCCTCTGCATCTTCGCAATGTCTTAGTAGCTCCTGATATAGTCAAAAACCTCCTGTCCGTTTGTTAATTCACCATTGATAATCGTGTATCTGTCGAATTTGACCCTGTTGGTTTTTCTATGAAGGACCTTCTAACCAGGACAGAGATTCTCAGATGCAATAGTCCCGGAGCCCTCTACCCTATCAGCACCTCCTTCCCTAGCCTCCCACACGTCGTCGACCCTGCTTTGTGGCATCGGCGCCTTGGACACCCTGGACGACCGGTCATGGAGTCATTAGCTCGCTCCTGCATTATTCCTAGGGATAAAAATAAATCTAGTTTGTGTCATGCTTGTCAATTAGGTCGCCATGTTCGTCTACCTTTTTCTTCTACCAATCGTGTAACACATTCTCCATTTCAACTTATACATTGTGATTTGTGGACATCTCTTGTTGAGAGTATTTCTGGCTTTAAGTATTATGTCATTTGTCTTGATGATTTCACTCAATACGCTTGGTTTATCCTTTATGTGCCATGTTAGAAGCCTTCTCACACTTGTCGTCCCTCCACACCTTAGCCCAAACTCAGTTTCATGCACCCTTGAAAGCCATCCAGTGTGACAATGGTCGTGAGTTCGATAATTCCTCCCTACAATCGTTCGCCCAACGCCATGGGATAGCACTCCGCTTCTCATGTCCCTATACTTCACAACAAAACGGTAAATCCGAGAGAATTATTCGCACCCTTAACGGCATCACTCGCACCCTTCTAATTCAAGCTAGCATGCCACCTCGCTTCTAGGCCGAGGCTCTCCATACAGCCGTGTTGTTGCACAATCGGCTGCCTTCCAAGCCTTCGTGGATCACATGGCTTTTCGATCCCTTCATGGTGTTGACCCTGCATATGCCGATCTTAGGGTCTTCAGATGCTTATGCTACCCCAACACCACCGCTGTTGCCCCGCCTAAACTTGCGCCTCACTCCATGTCGTGTGTGTTCCTTGGGTATCCATCTCAACATCATGGCTATCGCTGCCTTGATCATTCCACCCAAAAGATCATCATCTCTCGCCATGTTGTGTTTGATGAGTCTGCCTTTCCCTTTGCCTCTAACGCATCACCACCATCCTCTACTCTTACTTTGCAAAGTTATGACTTTCTGTAGGTTGAGAAGCCGATGTTGCTGATGCCATTCACCGTGCCGACCGTGGGAACTTCTGCAGCGGGCTTTGCTGTGGGCACTTCTCCTGCCGCAGAAGGATCTCCCGCCCCGTGCACGCCACCTCGGGCCACCTCGCCCGGCCCGTCCTCGGCCAGATCATTGCCGTCAGGATTATCCGCTCCCTCGCTCGCCGCGTCTACGGAGGATGGTGCCCCGGAGCCTTCTATGAGCTTGCCATCCACGGCTTCTACCCCACCTCCCGCCATGGATGCTCCTCGGGCTCATCGTCCTCGAGCACCACCGCTGCCACCGTTTCATACCATGCTCATGCGTGCCAAGCATGACATTGTGCAGCCCAAGACGATTTTTGATCTTCATGTTGAAGGATTGTCTCCAATACCGAAGACTTATCGTGGTGCTCTCAAAGACCCCAATTGGCATGCTGCAATGGTTGAAGAGTACAGTGCGCTCCTCTCCAACAACACTTGGGACTTGGTTGATCCTCCTCACCGTGCCAACATTGTCATCGGAAAGTGGATATTTCATCACAAGATGAAGTTTGATGGTTCGTTGGAACGATACAAAGCTCGTTGGGTCCTCCGGGGTTTTACTCAGCGTGAAGGTATTGATTTTGATGAGACTTTCAGCCCTGTGGTCAAGCCAGCCACCATACGCATAGTGTTATCACTTGCACTCCCTAGTAACTGGTCGATTCATCAGCTTGATGTCAAGAACGCCTTCCTCAGTGGCACACTCGTCGAGATCGTGTATGCTCGATAGCCTTCCGGGTTTACTAATCCCAGATTTCTTGACAAGGTGTGTCACCTCAACAAATCTCTCTATGGTTTGAAGCAGGCGCCTCGATCATGGTTTCAGCGGTTTGCTTTGTTCATTGCTACTGTTGGTTTTGTTGGCTCAAAGTATGATAGCTCCCTGTTTGTCTATCGGCGTGGCACTGGCATGGCCTATCTCCTGCTCTATGTGGTTGACATTATCCTGACAGTGTCTTCTCCGACTTTGTTGCACAGTTTAATTGCTTCTCTTCGTAAAGAGTTCAGCATGACATATATGGGTGAGCTTCACTATTTTTTGGGCATCTCAGTTAGACGCACTACGCACAGTTTGTTCCTCTCACAGGAGAAGTATGCATTGTAGCTTCTTGACAAAGCTGGTATATTACAATATAAATCTATCTCCACTCCAGTTGATACAGCTTCTAAGCTTGCAGCTCAGTCTAGTGATCTCGTGGCAGATCCTACAGAATATCGCAGTATTGCAGGAGGTCTACAATACCTCACTTTCACTCGGCCAGATATCTCCTATGCATTACAACATTTATGTCTTCATATGCATGATCCACGGGCTAGTCACTTGCTCCTTGTAAAGCGTGTTCTATGCTACATCTCCAGCACCACCGACTATGGTCTCACTTTTTATCGACGCACATCGAACAAATTGCTGGTCTACTCTGACGCTGACTGGGCAGGTTGTCCAGACACTCGACGGTCTACTTCAGGCTATTGTGTGTTCCTCGGCGCGAATTTGGTGTCTTGGTTGGCTAAGCGGCAGCACACTATTTCCCGATCGAGTGCGGATGCTGAGTATCGGGCGGTAGCAAATGTGGTGGCTGAATCTTGTTGGCTTCGACAACTACTTTTGGAACTTCATCGACCGGTGCATGATGCTTCAGTGGTCTTCTGTGACAATGTGAGCTCTATTTACTTCACACAGAATCTAGTGCATCACCAGCGCACCAAGCATGTGGAGATTGATATACACTTTGTTAGAGATCACGTGACCACTGGCGAGGTTAAGCTGCTACATATTCCTAGTTCATCATAGTTTGTGGAAATCTTCACCAAAAGGATTACCATCTCCTCTCTTCTTGGACTTTCGGGACAGTCTCAACATTCGTCGGTTGCCCAATTTTGACTGAGGGAGGGTGTTAGAATACATATCCTACACGTGTTTGTATAGATGTAGGATACATATGCGTGTACATTCCTTGTATATATGTCTGTGTTATATGCAACCGGGACTCCTTGTAATCCTATTGTATAATGAGCAATACAAGGCCAACAAACGTGTGGTTTCCCCTATCTTACACTCGCGATTGATCTCATGATTGATCTCTGATTGATATTCTTGGAGCTGAAGCGAGTCGTGGCCAACAAGGGAGCTTGCGATCCGCCTTCTCTGCTCCTGGATCAGCAAGGGAGTGAGTCATCGCTGATGGGGATGACAGATGGGGATCAAGGAATATTTGAATTTGGAATCTGGCCAAATTTGTAATGATTTGAATTCAATGAGGTTTTATTAGAATGTGTACTTTGAATAGGCTCTATGGCTGTTAATTCAGGCTGGAGGGAGGACTAGGGTTTAGTATGAATAAAATGCACCAACGAGATTTAAACTTGACACCTAAAATCGATATGGTCACCCACCTTCAAAATGTTGAATGTACAATGTCTAAATATGACTCATTGATCATCTAGGTCACTAGCTCACCCTACAATGATGTATATACTCACGTGGAAATACATTTTGAATGGTCTCTAGTGGTATGTTTTTGCATAAAAGCCCCTTGAAAAAAAATCTAGCAGCATGAACATACTGTAGGGTTTAAGCAATTGAAGCTAGCACACATAAGCAGCCAACCATGAACTATGGTTGTAGGGATCCCGTGGCGAAGGTGGGTTGTAGGAAATACAACCACCCATGATGTTGGGCACCTGTGTCTTGAAGTGCATGCAATGTTCTTGTGTGACACGTCGATGGGAGTGGTCGACCGCTCCCCGGGATGCCGCTGGTACTGCACATGCACCCTACCCTAGCCTCCAGTGGCATCCCCTGCAAGAAGTGAGCCGTGTTGATCTGCATCAAATACACGGGGTGGGGTGCCAGGGAAATGAGGGTCCCCATCAATGACATGCGTGAGGCACGTGCTCACCGAGCGCTTCGGTTTCCCTAGTGACTACGTCCTCATCCCCACTTGCAATTTTAGTGAACCAAGAAGCAGTCAAAACATCTTGTATTGCTTATGGGTGCATTTGGTTACCATCAGCCATTTTTCATCTTGCCCTGGTTAGGCCCGGAGAGAAATGTGTGCCAACTATTTGGTTGCATGCTTCTCAGCCTAGGGAGGAAGCCCAAAATAGGAAACTGCTATTTGGTTGTCTTCAAAACAGCGGCTAAGGTAACCTATTCTCACGAGTGGTGAGGTTACCATGCACATGAAAATACATAAGCACATCACAAAGAAGTTTTGGTAATGGATAATAACTTAATATCAGTGTCCATAATAGCTGATGCATCACGAGCTTCACCCAAAAACAACAACTCGTGATGCAACAAAAGTTCATCATCGGAGGAGTTAGTATAAACCAACTCCCTCAATATTACAAACCATGGATCATTTTTCATCCTAGCTAACGGAGGGATATGGGACCACCTCCCAAAATATACATGACCACATCAACAGATCATGAGCAAGATCGATAACAACATAGAAATAACCCTAATCGAAGTGGCTATGAAGCCAAGTCCTAAGCCAGGACCTCCTCTCAGTCGAACCCATGTTACCATAGGTAGCACCTTGTTCTTTGTTGTCAGCAAAGAAGTCTCTGGCTTGGTACAACAGTTTAGGGATAGATAGCTACCTGTTATCCACAAAATTGGGGGTGAATATGGTCTTCATCTGAGCATTGTTCGCTATGGGTGTCTGCACCAACTCAAGAAGCTTTAACTATGCCTAAAAATGAGAAGAAAATATGTTAGTTCACATCAATTTATGAATCACCAAGAACATGAAATGTTATACAATGGCATGGCATCTTACCACAATGAGCTTCTTGAAGATGTCGTCATTGTCAACAATGAAGGTCGTGTTGTCCGGACGCCATCACTTGCCCTTTTGCTATATGAGGTTGAGTATCTTATTCCATATGATCCTCCACTTCCTCATGTGGTTGTAGAGTTGCATAGTGGTCACTGTGACCCTAGTGAAGTCAAGAACATCATTGACAATCTTTTGCATGTGCATCTCTCTAAACCCATTGTCGCAGTCTATCCCGTTCTCAATGAGCTCAACCATCCCGTTGAGAACGAACTCTGACATAGATGGTTCCCAAACCATTAGAGGTTTAGGGGCACACTTAACTACAAAAAATGTTTCCATCCGTAATAATTTGGCCAGTCGGTCATCATACAAGGCACGTCTTCCATGACAATTTTCTTCGCTCGACCGTCGCCAATGGAAAACATTTTTCCTAGTTTCGTGGCCCTCTACTATGACAAAATCACTAAAAACATGGACGAACCTCGGCCGGAGCGTGGGAGAAGTAAGATTTTCGGTTCCTCATGTGATGTTGACCGAGCGAAATCTTTTGAGGTATGTGGGTCCCGGATGTTAGTGTCTCTAGCAGACCATACTTTTTAGTCATGCCTCCCTAGTTTGAACTTGATAATATAGCTCGATGCATCTGTCATTCAGTCAGGTTGATGGGTCCCGTATGTCAGCCTCTTATTAGAAGAATCGTGTGTGTGATGGAATTTTTTCCTTCGCCCATGCTACCCTGTTCCTCACTTGATAGTGTTGCTCGATGCATCTATCGTATAGTCAGGCCGATGGGTCTCACATGTTAGCCTCTCATCAGAAGAAACGTGTGCATGATTGAATTTTTTCCCTTGGCTCGTGCCTCCCTAATTTGAACTCGTTAACGTTGCTCGATGCATCTGCCATTTTTTCAGACTGGTGGGTCTCCCATGTCAGCCTCTCATTAGAATAATCGTGTGTATGATGGAATTTTTTCGTTACCCGTGCTTCCCTATTCGGACTTGATAACGTTGCTCGCTGCATCAACCGTTTCATCACGCTGCTTGGTCCCACATGTTAGTCTCTATTAAATGAAGCGTTTGTATCATGGACTTCTTTTTTCGGCCACATCCGCTATTTTCACACCTTGGCAACGTTGCTCGATGAAGTAGTCGGTTAAGGTCTGGCTACTAGGTCCCATATGCCAGGGTCTCTTTCAAAGAAATGTTTGTATGTTGGACTATTTTTTCTAGTCGAATCCGTCGTTTTGACCTTGGCAATAGTGCTCGATGCGGCAACCATTTATCTGGGTCCCAGATGCCAGCCTCCTCTGTACAAAATTTGATAAGGGGTGACCTCAAGGGTGGCCCAATCTTCATGGATCTTGTGGTCAAATCGATGGGAAAGGGAGAAGGTAGCGGAAGCGGACACACACCTCGCAAAGAACATGATGAACAAATGCAAAACTCACACGATACAAGGTTAATTGCTCCCACCGACGGCCACCAGTCCTATAGAATCCTTGCAAGGAAAGGTCGGTCAACATGCTCCCGTCAATCCCAATCGGAGAGGGAAGAACACCTTGGAGAGGGCCTTGACAACTACGCTCACACACTCGCAAACATAGTCCTTGTACAACCATGGATGCACGATGTAAAGTCCAACGAGATTGGTGACGATAGACGGTCCCCTTGGTAAAGGGGATGAGGCAAAACTTGAGATTCCACATAGGGGTTATCTTTAGTCTACCATATGTGCCTAAGGGATACATGAGGGGGCGGGGCTCTATTTATAGGCCAGCCACTAGAATGGAGGTAGTTTAGGCAAAAGGGTAAGTAAAGGGAGTATTCCAGGGCATCAAACCTAGATCCGTGCGTAGACGGGGAATTCCGGCGGTAAGTCCGGTGGCGCCGAATTTGGTGCCGGAATTTCCGATCGTCGCTGGTTATTCGCATAGTTCGTCGGAATGGCGTACAGAAGTGTGTTCCGGCTGGATTTCCGGTGCGCCGGTTCTTTCGCCGGTTTGGTCGGCGCAGGTTCCGTTCCACCGGTTCTGGTGCCAGGAATTTCGACGGTGGGTCCGGTGGTGCAAACACCTTCACCGGTTTGGCTTTGCCTCTTCCTTCTTCTCTTCCAAGCCTCTGTCGTGTCGGGCATGAGTGCTCGAGCTTCCTCCCTTGTCTCTAGGCTTGTCGGTGTAAACCTACCATGAATATGAGACGGATTATGAAGTAGTATACCATTCAATAGGGTAGGAAGTGGGCTCGCGAGGAACAGATTGACCTTTGGAGTCCATGATGACTTGGCATAAGTTGGATACCTTGATGTGGTAACGACCGTAGGTTGGGCTACATCATCTCCATCCTTCAAAAAGAGTTGTCTCGACTCTACATGCTCATCATAAAGTCAAAGAGGTCGAGGTACATTCTTGATCCTAGGTTCACCATATAGTCGTCCTCGGGAAGGTTGACTTGACAACACTTCAATGTTCCTTCACCTACCATGAAGCCTACAAAGATCACAACAAAAGCGAAATAACACTTAAAGAGTAGCCAATTCATGAAGATTATAGCACGAGTCCTCAAGTAGAAGGAAATCACCTTAGGATATAGAGATAGCTCGATGAAGGGCAGCCTTAGGTAACTCTCTACGATTCGTCTTGTCAACTCTCGGTCCATAGAGATTAACACGTATGCATTCATACCTTCACACAACAAAGACCAAGCAACATATTTCCGTGCGTGATAGAGGAGCATGTCATTTATGGCATATCAATTCTTGTTCACAACACTATTAGCACAACTCAAGTATAGCAAATGAAATGCATATGCAAAGTCAAAGTGCATGGAAATTATTTGAACACCATCCAAATGTGGGAACTCAAAAAACTCCATAAAATGTCTTAGTGTGGCACTCAAAGCAATTGATTAAAATATTGATCAACATCTTTGATGCAAGAATAGGAGAATTCGGCAAAAACACATGAGGGAGAATATCCAAAACAACATCATTATGTGTGCAAACCAACCATTGGAAAGAGAAATTGTTCAATATGTTGGATGTCATACACATATCATCAAATGAAAAGATCATGTAAATGTGAGTATCACAAATGGAAGCAAAAACAACGTGTTTGCAAACAAACCATATGAAAGATAAATTGTTCCTTATGCTTGTTGCAACAATAGTACATGTAACAACCTCGGACCCTACGCTCTAAGTTCAAGCCTGGATGAACCAAAAGTGTTTAAAGAAGTACAACGGGGGCCCAGGGGCCACCCACGTGTAGGCCCGTCGGCCGCCCTAACCACTTCCAAGAACATCGAGACAAGAGCGAGCGGCGTAGGCAACAGGCGAAGAGATCAAATACATACACAAGTGAGTATGTATGCAAGCTACCTTACAACAGTTCTCAGAGCCATACCTTCTAAAAGAAATAGAAATATTGCAACGCCATACGGCAAGATTCAAATATCCTAGATAGAGATAATAGTGTAGGATATCTCCTCATACATCAATCAACAGAGTATCAAGCGGAAGCGGGAAACAAGATCCAAGTACGGACAAGAAGCAAATCGGCATAAGATGCCACATAAATAAGCACATCCCGCCCACAGATCTCACGGATCCCTATCCTCGGAATCTCTACACCGAGTGATCGTTGCCAACATCATGTGTCTCCTCCACCCAGTATCCATCTTGAGAATACACTTGTTCATCTGAATCAAACAATTTATCGTGTGAGACCCTAGGGGTACTCAGCAAGTCTTTATGCCACTAAAGGGGACATATACCTGGGGTGACGCAATTGCAGCAAAAGAGAATAACTAACAAGTCTATAAATACACGCTAACCATCCGCCTAACCAAAGATAGACGGATGTCTGTTAATTAGAAACAACAGTTATAATAGTATGAAGTAATAGATCCATCCTCCTTCTTGCTTACCAATGAGAAAGCGGACGAACAACCCATCCGTTGGCAGTTTTATTAACCATTCCATGAGTATTGCACTAGTTACTAGACAGATATTTAGTCAAATTAAAATGGTACTTTAGTTATACTTGACTATGATCGAGAAACTGTGCTCCAAGTCGTCCATAACCGCGGACACGGCTTTCAGAAAGATTTACCCTGCAGGGGTGCACAAATAGCAACACACACACGATCGACCTCAGAAAAACCAAATCAAAACCCAACGAGGCTTTCACGACAAAGCAATCACATGATTCATAATTCATTTCAGGGGGCCACCCCAATAAGCTACCCACAACAAAGTTGGCCGGCTCCGAGACGGACCCAGGGTTTGCGAGAACGGCTGTAAACGACTGGGAACCCGAAAGTGTGACTGGGCTTGTCGATACCGCGAAATCGTGCTGCGATCCCTAAACAGTACAGGAGCTCCACACACAATCGTAAAATAAAGCGGTAAAGCATGGCATAAGTACAAGATAGTAATAAAGCCCCAAACTACTATGTGGCCCCAAGAAATAAAGTGTGAATCAAGCTCAGGCAAAGGGGGATTCATAGAGTCTCCCGTATGTGGATAGTGCGAATAGTCAAGGAACAGGTATCAAGTACTCGGGGTCCTACGGGACACAAGTGGCCATAAAAACCAAATGACAGATATTTCCCACCGGTGCCTCTTTCATTAGTTATCCCATTACTACTTAGGTTCAGTTGTTTAGGTACCTCGTTATCCATCATACACTCACATACCCTACACATGCTGTTCTACGACTCGCATGGCTCAAACAACTCCTGTAGTAATGTCTCATAGGATGGAGGAACAAGCTTCGGTGGGGTTTAAAAGTAAAGGCCATGCAATACTTGGGATTCAGTTTAATGCAATCACGACTCTATGATGCAAGAATAAGATAGAAGCAATAGGTACTATATGTATGCAAGCATGTGGTAGTGCTTTCCTGGCAGCTCAGTTGAAGCGATGGATGGATCTGGGTAGTACTCCTGGGATTATTGATAATTCCCTTGCTTGGCATCTATTCGAAAGAAGAACCAAACAAACAAGGGCCAACATAAATAAAGTGCACAAGCATATGAATAAAATGCGACAAGCAAACAAGCATGCCATGATGAATGATGCACAAATTTACATTGCAATAATGTAGCATGGCAAGGGTGAGGTGTGGGGACAAGATTAAATCATTTTATTATTTATTTGGTCTAGTTTATTACCAAAACAGTTCTGATTTTTAATATTGATAGGATGCATGCTGCAATTTAGAACATGGAATGCATAAACAGAACGGGCTCGTCGAGCTAAACGTTTTAGACATATTATTTGTCAAATTTGGAGTTATAGAATTAAAGTTATTAGTTAATTAGGAAAATGCATTTTTATTGCAATTAAACAATTTCGAAAATTTAAATTATTCAAACATTATTTTGGATGGCAGATTTGAATTCCTCACATTTTTCTGATTCAAAAACATATGTTATTTCTCAAATTTGGAATTACCAATTAAAAGTTATTGAAAACTGGATTTAAAAACATTTAAACAAATTCTTGAAAAGATTTTTAATAAAACAGAAAAGAACAGAGGCTTTTACACTCAGAGGAAGCTAGCCACCGTCACTGACAAGTGGGGCCTACGCTGACTCAGCGCTCGGTGACACAGCGGCCGCGTGGGGCTTTCTCACACAAGGTCAGTATACCCTCAGCCACCGACGTGTGGGTCAGGGGCTGTGGGTCCACCTAACGCGCAGGCCAACGGGGTTGCGACAGCTGGCCGGGGGGATCTGTGCGTGCTCGACCCAGAACCGGAGGGGGTTTATTGCAAAAGGGCCAGATTAGCCCGGTCTGACGAAACTGAAGCAAATCCGCGAAGAAGAGACTAGCTGGCCGGATATCGGATGCCGATCCTGAGCAAACCAACCACGATCTCGTGAAGCCGCAAAAAGGAAAAACGCAGAGGGGACAAGGATCTACAAGATCCGTTTAGGGAGAAACTCCTGGGGAGGGCTGTGTCAGCCGGGCTTCGACGAGGAACAGGGGTCCAAGGTTCTGTCGCTGCTGCTGCGGGTGCGGCACGTGACAACTAGCGCACACGGGCTCGTCGGAGGGAACCACAAATCGACGGCGTTGGGGGGACAGAGAGGGAGCTAGGAGGGTTAAGCGCGGAGGTGGTCCTCACCTGGCTCAGTTCCTACCGGATCGAGGAGGACGAAGGGCGGAGAGGCGAGAATCGGCAGAGGGGAAGGTGGCTCGGAAGTGGTCGACGACGGAAACGCTGCGCCAGGCTGCCCCGGGCCCTTCGCTACCACCGGATCGACGCGACACCTTAACAGGAAGATTCTCCGCCCCCTTCGACCTTCCGGCGTCGCTCAGAGCTGCGGAGCCGAGGCGCAAGGGACGGCGGCCATGGTGCGGTGTACAGGGAAGGGGAGGAACGGAGAGGGGAAACGGGTGGCGCTATGGGGAAGGATCAGAGCTAGGCTCGAGAGGAGGAGAGGATAAGGGCGAGGTCGGGTGGCCAGTGTGGAGGCTGACGCGACAGATGGCGGCGTAGACGGCCACCTGCCCGGCTCTGTTTGTCTCAGCGACAGAAAGCCAGAGACGGGGACGATGAACAGTAGACGGAGGTGTCGCTCCGTCCGAAGCGTTACGAGCTAGCGTCGCGCTGCTGGGCCGAAAGCGGGCCAGGGAAAGGTTGCGCGCGTGCGGGACACAGCTGCTGGGCTGCTACGCTGCGGGCTGGGCTGCTGGCGGCTGCATAGAAGAAGGGGAAACAAACAAAACTGCTGCTGCTGATGTTTGCCTTGCCTATTTTCAAAATTTTAAAACAGATTCTGTTTAAGAAAAGGCAGCAACTTACCAGGTTCCAAAGAGGAAAAGAAAAGACACCAAAATCCTGGTCAGGTAAGGTAAGAAGAAAGAAGACATGATGGATCAAAGACTTCATTAGAATTTGATTTAGTCTTGTTTGACCTCAAATCAAACAAAACTCCATCAAACCCACATGATAGACAAAAGGTTATATGGGGCTTGCATGGGCCATGCATAATTAAATAAATGCTCCTCTAGTACTGAAAACCACTAGACTTTCTCATTGAATTTATATAAGCAAGATTCCAAGAATTTGAGTATGGCCCAACAAAGGAAAAAGGAAGCTTGTTTACCACATGGACTAAATACAAGATCATGCATGAATATAAGGTAGCCAAGCTTGTGTGTGTGGACCACTAGGCATAATATGGCCAAAGTTATATTCTCACATGAGCATGTATTCAAAAACAAACCATATGTAAGCTTGACAAGGATTTCCTACCCACATAGCATGCAAAGGTGGCTATATGGCTCTCCATGTATCAACAATGTGAAAACAACATGATGCATATATGGGAGCATGTGGAATTATCAGTGGATTCATCCCAACCCACATGAGCTAGAGGTAAAACCAATAAATTGCAAGGCTCACATATAGTTGGATGGTGGAATGATGGGGTGGTGACAAGAAAGGTGGTGCAGTTAATAAAAGATATGCCCCCAACTCAACTTGGGCATCAAGCATTTATCAAGAACCAAATACAATGTATCAAGAGGCAAATACAATTAACAGTGCATATGAGATAAGAACCAAATGAAAAGGGTTTCATATGATGCTCAAATGCAATGTGGCATGATGACATGAGCATGATATAATTATGATGCAACAATTATATGTAGGAAGTAGCATTTTATTATTAGACCATGTAGCATTACAGATGTTAGACAGATGGGATGCTACAACTCTCCCCCACTAAACAGGAATCTCGCCCCGAGATTCTAGGAAGAAGAAGAATACACGAAGAGGGTAGGATACTTGGCACGAAGCTCATCCTCGCGTTCCCAAGTGGCTTCATCAACGGAATGGTGCGACCACTGCACCTTGCAGAACTTGATATACTTGTTGCGAGTCTTTCTTTCTGCGACTTCTAGGAATTTTGTGGGGTGTTCTTGATAAGACAGGTCTTCTTGGAGATTGATAAGGTCATGGTCCACGGTCCTGCCGAGATCCTTGAAGCACTTCTTGAGTTGAGAGATATGGAAAACATCATGGACCTTGAGTTTTTCAGGGAGCTCAAGAGCATAAGCAACTTCTCCTCTTCTTCCACGAACTTTGAAAGGACCGATGTATCTAGGAGCCAGCTTTCCTTTGATACCAAACCGGTGCGTGCCTCTCATGGGACTGACATGAAGGTAAACGAGATCACCAGGGACATACTCCATGTCCGTGTGCTTTCTGTCATAGTTGCTCTTCTAGCGACTTTGAGCAACCTTCAGGTTTTCGAGAATGATGTGAACCTTCTCCTCCGCTTGAGTTACAATGTCGGGGCCAAACAATGTTCTTTCACCTGCGCCCGACCAACCAATCGGAGTTCTGCATTTGCGTCCATAGAGAACCTCAAATGGTGCCATCTTTAGACTCTTCTAGAAGCTATTGTTGTAAGAGAACTCAGCATAAGGAAGGCATTCTTCCCACTTCATGCCAAAAGAGATGACGCAAGCACGAAGCATATCTTCCAGAATCTGATTGATCCTTTCAACTTGCCCTGGTGACTGAGGGTGGTAAGATGTGCTGAAAAGAGAAATTGTTCAATTTTTTTGTTGCAACACACAAAACATCAATATCCAATAGCAAAGAAACACGATTTGTCACAAGGTGAAATGATATCATCAACATGCTTGCAAGCAAACCATAGGAAAGAGCAATTTTTTAACATGAAATATGTGAAGCATGCAAAAGGTAGCAGAGCTGAGTTTGATCTTGAACTCACTTGTGGGATGCTCTCTAGAGCTCTTTTTGTCAACTCGTGCTCAACCAAGGTTGACATTGTAGTGCAAGTACCTACACACATCATACAAAAAAGGAAGAACGTGTGTGCATGGTAGAGGAACACATCATCCATGGTGAGTATGCAAGTGGGGAACATGCTTATCATGGTATTCACCAAAATCTCCAAATTTTGAGAAAGCTATGGGAGCCATCTCAATATAAACCATATGATAATTATTGTTGCAAGAAAAACAAGTGAAAGAGAAATCATCCATATTATTGCTAGCAATGGGAGAAATTATAAAACATCCATGACAAAGCATGGTCCGAGGGGTACCCTTTTTAACATAATTGCAAGACAAACATTGGAAAGAGCAATTGTTCAACAAAGTGCAATGAATGATATCATCAACTTAATGTTTAGAGCATGGCATGTCTATGGCAACATCATCAAAATCAAATAATTTTACATGCTCAACATTATGCAAAGGCAAAGTATCACATGGAAATATCAATGAGCCATATGTAATGTCACAAATATCATCCATAGCATGCCAATCATCACAAGTTATCATGTCCACTAGTGGGATCATGGCATCATCAACACCCATATTTTTACCTTGTTCATAACTCTCGTATAAAGTAGGTGTTGTGGTAGTATTGGCCTCCATGTAGGCGACTTCGTCTTCTTTATGTATCCATGGTGTAGCATAATCTTCATGCACCATGTACATCTTCTCCATTTGAGCCATCATTGCTGCATGTAAAATGCATACATGAACTTTGTAGTTTGTTAACATGTTTTCCCACATATTTGCATCATATATAATGTTATATCCATGTTTTATATTGATTTTTGGGGATTTACCAATGATCCCCTTTATTTTGGCTATAACCCGACAAGGCAGAAAAAACCTTATTTTCAATGTTTTTGATGTTTCAGGACCTAGTCAAATGGACCTGAACTTTCTGGAATGCCAATATTTATCCATGAGAAGCATCTGGAGCACAAAAATCCCACCTAGAGGGCCAGAAGGCCCAAATGAGCATGGGTGGCGCACCTAGCCCTGGTGGGTGCGCCACCTACCCTCGTTTCCTCCTCGGTCGTTCGACCGCCTTGATTCTTTCGCCCACGGAGTTCTCTTGACCTAAAAACCGCTATGTAAGGATCCTCGGGGAGTCCTCGAGAGGAAAGACACCAGAGACGAAAACACCACCAAATAGAGTCAGATCCAGCGAAGATTGGAGGGGGAACTCCGCCAGAGCTACCTTCGGGGGGGATCTCCACCCTCTCCAACATCTCCATCATCATCATCACCATAATGAAGAGGGAGTAGTCCACCTCTAGGCTATGGGCTTGTGGCAGTATCTTGATCTATTTCTCTCTTGTTATTCATAGATCTAGTACCATATGAGCTGCCCTACATGATTATGTTCATATTTGTAATTCCTATGTGGTGGATATTTGTTCTATGATTTGATATTTGAGATTGGAATCTATTTTGTGTAAGATGTATTGATAGATGCATATCATGTACCCCGTTCTTAATTGCTTGTTTTGATCCAACTTGTATGCAAGAACTTGTATGGGAGAAGTGTGTATAAGATGGAGTGCATGGTGGTAGTGATTGAATTGTGACAAACAATATTCAAGATCCACTTTGGTTTTTACCTTTCTTTTGATGCCTCACTAGGGATGAAGTGAAATCATGTGCTATAGTTATCATGTGATAGTGTGATAATCTTGTTAGATCAAGGTAGCATATTTGTATTTGAAACATCATGTTATATTACTTAAAGCTATACTCTGTTGTTCTTAATTCAAGATTTCATGAAGTTTCCCTTTCTTGAGGAGTATAAGAGAGATGTATTTCATCTCTATGTTAGAACATTATGCCCATATTGATTCATATATAATTTCCATGAAAAATATCATTGATGAATTGTTTTGTGATCACTACAACTTAAAAAGAGAGTAGACAAGTGAATGAACCCCGGTCCAATTTTAATCATAAGAAACACCTTTCCATTGCATCTATTATCTTTTATATTTTCTATAATTTATTATTTCTAAAAAACAAAAATACTTTCTCTACTTCAATCACTCATAAAAACCCCAAAACAACTCTATTATCTTCCATATCATCTAGTTTGCATTTCTTTACTTTATTTACTTTATATTTTATTTCATATTACTAATACCAAACCTTGTGCTTGACAACCACTTGGTGGAGTTGGAGACACAAGACAAATTATTTTACTTTATAGGTTGATTGAAGAGGAGAAGACAAAAACCCTTCCATAACCAATTCCCTGAGAGTTCGATATAAATCCTCGAGTCACCCTTGTGGGAAAAAAAGCTTGCTACAACACTCTACACTTGGAGTACTGATGCATGTAAAATGCGTAGATGAACTATGTAGTTTGTTGACCTGATTTATCACATATTTGCAACATATATGATGTTAGATCCATGATTTACATTGATTTCGAGAATTTTCTAAACAATCCCCTCTGTTTTGGTTTTAACCTTTTCTGGCAGAAAAAGCTTCTGTTAGTATTTTTGACTTTCCAGGAGCTGTGGAGCTCAAAATGGATCTAGGTCAACGGGATCTGTTAGATAATTTCCATACGAATCCAGCAAACTAATGTAGATCCCAAGGGGCCCAACGAGCTGAAAATCGGAGCCCGTTTACTAGAGGGCCTGCCACTTCTCAGCCGTCGAAACTCCGATGCCGTTTATTCCACAGCCATTCGCTTCATTTTGACCTAAAACCATCTATATATACCCCCTGGTGGCCTTTTTCAAGATGCACGAAGGCGGAGATCGAAAACCAAGTAACAGAGAGCCAGTAGGCCGCCACCGGAGGAAGATTGGAGGGGGAACCGCTGCCGGAATCATCTCTGTTCGCATCTCCTCCTTCACCAACGCCTCCTCATCACTCTCCATGATGCGAGGGAATGGTCCATCCCCTGGAATTTGGGTTTATGATGGTAACTTGATCTAATCTCTCCATGTATGATCATTTTTGAAGTCCATATGATGTGCCTTGCATAAGTATGGATCTATCTATGTAATTCCTATAGTGGATATTGTGTTATGAGATAGTACTTGTTATTCAGTTATCGTTGTGTTGGATCTTGTATGGTTTGTCATACTTTGGGGATATTCTATGATCCATTTAATGGTTTAGATCTATACATAATGCCTTGTTTATACATATCATGAGGTGATTGACACCACCAAGTGGGGGTAGATGAGAGAGATGTGATAATGCTCACAACATATGAATCATTGCACTAGTTTTTAGAATGTTTTCCATTAAGAAGCATGATGTATGTAGGTAATGGGTGGTCGAGTGACAACGACATATGTATTGAGTGACAGAAATGCAGCCCAACATCCTTTATCTAGGGATAAAAAGGGAGAAGTATGATGTGTGGTGTGACACAAACCAAATACTAGCATGATTGCAAAGGTGCCTAGCAACACAAAGGAGTACTTCTTTCACCTATGTGTTTTATGACATGTAGCCACCATAAAGTACCATTAAAACATGAAAATTATGTGTACCTTTACTATCTATAACATGATAATCACCATAGATGGAGAAGCAAGGATTAAGTGAACCCATGAATCCATGTCCATTGTTCCTATAAAAGAAAACCCTAGTCTTGTCCTCTTGCATTAAAGAGGATTATGACACTTTTATATTCTTATTTTGTTACATTAAACTTCAAACCATTAAAACAACCATCTTATTCCTTTAAACTTGTTTAGTGCATAATCAACTAAAACTTCTAACACTTTAGTTGTAGACAATTGATAGCTTTTCCTTCTTGCTCCTGTGGATCGATACCTTACTTGCACATTGAGAGGTACTACGGTGATCCCCTGCACTTGGGGGTTATCAAGATACTTTTCTAGCACCGTTGCCAGGGAGTTTAGGGCTTAATATTCTGTTATTGTGTGCACTAAACAATATATTTACTTTCATATTTGTTTTACTATTTACTCTATTTTGTATCTTGCAATCATTTAAGCTTAGGGAGGTTTACTTCTTTAACTTGTTTGGTTGAGAGTTCTAGTCTGGGTTTTTTTAGAAAATGGAAAATACCAAAAATCCTATGCTTATGAGCACACATATGAATTTTGATGACACATTGCATATGTTAAATAATGCGCCTGAATTTGTTATAAAACATAGAGAATCGGTTCAAGGGAAATGTCTAAAAAATGTCATGAATGTGATAAATCGTATTGCTAAGGAGTTTCTTGAAAACATCATGATATAACTTGTTGCTCTCGACATAAAGAGAGACACTTTGGCTTCCAATGTATGATCCATGAAGAATATGCAATTGCATCTTATTACAATAGAAGGGATTATATTTTGCTAGGATTGGAACAAGTAGAGGAATATGTCATTTTTACATGAGTTAAAAACTTTTATAAAAGAAAACTATGAAACTCGTGTTGTGGTTAGATCACAAGAATGTTCTATTGATTGTACCCTTATTATTTGCATGGTTGAATTCTCTAAATATATATATATATATATTGTTGACTATAACAAGAGGCTTATTGCTGCCCAAGAAAGCACTGATGTTTTGCAGGGAGAAGATGAGAAAAGCATAAGCTTGGGGATGCCCATGCACCGCAAAGAACAGGAGAAAAAATGAAGAAGAAGATATGGTCCAACCTAAGCTTGGGGATGTAGGGGAACCTCCCATAGATGATAAAGGAGATAACACCAAGCTACCACATGATCTCCACATCACTTGAATCAAGTAAGTAAAGCCTAGCTATATGGCTATAAAGAAAGCGAGTTTCAGGAGACAACCCGGTCATTTATTTTTATACATGCCTTTTGTCATTAAAGAGTCGTTTTAGTGTCTTTTTGTAGTTTAGTAATAAAGTACCAAGTGGAACCCATTTTGGATGTTAAAAAGTTGTTAAATATATGGAGTAGCAAATTCCTGTAGAATAGTTTTTAGTAGAAAAATTATCTGATTATTATGTAACTCAGTTTGCACTCATATTTACACAACATTTACAACTTTTCATCCTCTGTATGCACAAAAATTGTCTAAAATTCCTGACATGTTTAACTGGGCGCTAAAAATTCGTTTTACTGTTGCTGAAAATCTAGACAGATTCTGCCATGTTTTGTTTTAACCATTCCCAAGTGTCCTAAAATGATTGTTATGAGCCATATTATATGATAGGGATATGTAAAAACATTATATTCTTCCTGGAACATTTATAAAGAATTTTATCTTTGATATATATGAAGCAACTATTATGCTTTTGTGCCACTAATATCACCACTCGGAAAAGAGACGGGAGAATTTTTTTGTGTTGAAGTTTTTTTGACAGGGAATAGAAGAACATCACACCAAGAGAAATACAAGGATGGTTAAAACCATGAGCTTTGAGATGCCCAAGACACTCCATTGGACCTATTAAACTCTCGGTTTGCAAACCTTTAAACTTTGTTTTTCGAGCAACATAAAACTATCGTAGAAACTTGGAGCATCTGTTTTGTTTATTTTACTTTTGTTTTGCATTAAAAGGACCACCACCACTATTATTGTAAATGTTTATGATAGAGATACTGAAATAAACTTTTACTTAATGAGATTAAAAATGAATAAGAAAGCCTTGAAATAAAAGAAAAGGGGAGATAAAAGCAAAAAGCTGAAATTCATGGTGTGTCTAGTTCTTAAGCTCAAGTACTTTATATGAAGTATAATTTTTTTTGTGTATATTAATTTGTATCCTTTACTTGTGTATATTTATGTTCAACATTAATGAGCAAGGTGAGAAAATAAATATTGGCATTATGAACTAGATGGCACACTCTTTATATCTCTTTTTGCTAAGCCTTCACAATGTAAGCTAAGACTTGTTCCAAACCCCATAAACTAGACTAGGCATATCCACCTATTTGTGGAAAAAGCTACTTTCAAGTATAGTATGTATGTTAATCCTCCAAACATTCTAAAAAACTCAATTTTCATGTATTTTAAAGCTCATAAGAAAGTAAGGTTTGGGGTGATACCACTATGGAAATTTGTGTGCTTTACATCTTATTAGTTATTGTTGGCCAAACCATACTATCATGGCACAAGATTTCAATGTTGAATGTTGATAATTAATTATGTTAAAGTTCTTCCTATGGATTGCATCGATGTGAAATAAAGTGTGCATACTGGAGTAGGCATGTTGGGATAAAATGCTCCTGAACCGCTAGTCAAATCCATGCGTTGTGCGTCAACTCATGGCAGAAACTTATAGCATGATTATCCATGTTGATATGATTCATATGTCTATTTTTCTTGTTCTTATGGAGTAGAGATACTGCCCCCTCCCTCGTTGAACATGACCAAGGAATTATATCAACTCCTATGCTAAATAAATAAATGCAAAACGAGGGGCATATATCTACATAGGGAGCAAGATGTATTTCAGTGATGCGGTTTCTAAGACCAACAAGTGCATACAATGACAAGCCTAAGTTGAGTAGCATGAGGAGTGCAAGGTCATAGGTATGGTGCATGAACAATCAACTTGTAAGATGTTTATCACATAAACCATATGAAGCTTTGAAATAAAAGATACTTGGAACCCCATCCTTATTAGTATTGTTGACATGAACTACATAGCTCAAAACTTTATTTTTACATTCTTGATAGAGGATTAACATATGTATTCAATGCTTACTTTCGGTACGGGATGCAAAACATCTCAAGGGAAGACATGAAACTAAGAATTGATTCTTGCAGTCAAGGGCATGAAACTAAGAAGTAACCCAAAAATAAAGGCATAAAACACCAATGCCAATCATGAAAAGAGTCTCTTATTTTATAGGTTCATCAAAGTGTGATTGAAGGTTTGTTTTGTTGATCATTTATTTTATCAGACCATTACTTATTGTTTAACATGTTTATAGATGTGTAAAAGATACAAATTGATAGTACACTTGCATATTATGTTTCATTGAAAGGAATTGAGCCTATGAACTTTATATGATAATGAACGAAGCGAAGGTAACAAACTCCAAAGTCCATGTTTAGTTTTTATCACCTTCATGCTCGAGGACGAGCATAAGTTAATCTTGGGGATGTTGATGCATGTAAAATGCATACATGAACTTTGTAGTTTGTTAACATGTTTTCCCACATATTATCCATGTTTTATATTGATTTTTTGGGATTTACCAATGATCCCCTTTATTTTGGCTATAACCTGGTAGGGCAGAAAAACCTTGTTTCAATGTTTTTGATGTTTCAGGACCTATACGAAGTCAAATGGACCTGAACTTTCGGGAATGCCAATATTTTTCCAGGAGAAGCATCTAGAGCACAAGAATCCCACCTAGAGGGCCAGGAGGCCCAAATGAGCATGGGTGGCGCGCCCAACCCAGGTGGGCGCGCCACCTACCCTCGTTTCCTCCTCGGCCGTCCGATTGCCTTGATTCTTTCGCCCACGGAGTTCTCTTGACCTAAAAACTCCTATATAAGGATCCCATAGGGAGTCCTCGAGAGGAAACACACCAGAGAAGAAAACACCACCAAATAGAGTCAGATCTAGCAAAGATTGGAGAGGGAAACTCCATCTGAGCCGCCTCCAAGGGGATGTCCACCCTCTCCAACATCTCCAACATCATCACCATGATGAATAGGGAGTAGTCCACCTCTAGGTTATGGGTTTTTGGCAGTAGCTTGATCTATTTCTCTATTGTTCTTCATAGATCTAGTACCATATGAGCTGCCCTACATGATTGTGGTCATATTTGTAATTCCTTTGTGGTGGATCTTTGTTCCATGATTTGATATTTGAGATTGGAATCTATTTTGTGTAAGATATATTGATATATGCATATCATGTACCCCGTTCTTAATTGATTGTTTTGATCCAACTTGTATGCAAGAACTTGTATGGGGAGAAGTGTGTATTAGATGGAGTAGCATGGTGGTAGTGATTGAATTGTGAAAAACAATATTCAAGATCTACTTTGGATTTTACCTTTCTTTTGTTGCCTCACTAGGGATAAAGTGAAATCATGTGCTATAGTTATCATGTGACAATGTGGTAATCTTGTTAGATAAAGGTAGCATATTTGTATTTGAAACATCATGTTATATTACTTAAAGCTATACTCTGATTTGTTCTTAATTCAAGATTGCATGGACTTTGCCTTTCTTGGGGAGTATAAGAGAGATGTATTTCATCTCTATGTTAGAACATGATGCCCATATTGATTCCTTATCAAACACATATAGAATTTCCATGAAAATTTATCATTGATAAATTGTTTTGTGATCACTACAACTTAAAAATATAGTAGACAAGTGAACCCTTGAACACCGGTCCAATTTTATTCATAAGAAACACCTTTCCATTGCATCTACTATCTTTTATATTTTCTGCAATTTATTATTTCAAAAATACAAAAATACTTTCTCTACTTGCAATCACTCATAAATAGCCAAAAACAACTCTATTATCTTCCATATCATCTAGTTTGCATTTCTTTACTTTATTTACTTTAGTTTAATTTATATTTTATTTCTGTTACTAATATGAAACCTTGTGCTTGACAACCAATTGGTGGAGTTAGGGACACAAGACAAAATATTTTACTTTACAGGTTGCTTGAAGAGGAGAAGACAAAACCCCTTCCATAACCAATTCCCCGAGAGTTCGATATAAACCCTCAAGTCACCCTTGTGGGGGAAAGAAGCTTGCTACAACACTTTGCACTTGAAGTCCCAATGAAAAGTGGCCACAATTGTTTCCATCAAGAATCATCATCTCCAAGCTTGGCGCTTCTTGATCCATGGAACCTAACACATCATGAGAATACACACTAGAGGTAGAGGGTAAGTTGTTAGAAATCAAAATGGTCTCACATGACCTATCAACTACCTCTCTCAACTCACTCGGTGTATCACTCATGCCCTCCAAATGGAACCACTCAATCTCACGTATGGTGGAGTCACTCATCTCACTCTTGCTCTCACTCAAGTGGGCTAAGTGGCTCTTATACTCACATGGGATTGGTACCACATCATCACTCAAGCATATAGGGATAGGCTCAGTTCTCTGAACTCTATGTGCCATCTTTGGTGAAGGGAAAATCCCATGCTCACCATTGTCGACCTTGTCATTGCCAAAATTGGATGCCATGAGGTGGTCATCGCTCGCCACCATGGTCAAAGGGAAAATCCCATGTTCGACCGTCATGTCGCCATCTTATAGTAGTGGTGGAAGTAGGCTCATGTTGATGTCGATAGAGGTGCTCAGATCGACTTCATCACATATGTGGCCTTGTATTCCTCCATCTTGAAGTGCATACATCCTCTTGACGTACTCGTCCAACTTGGCGAAGTAGAGGTCTTCCTCCTCCTCATCCATGAATTTGCATGCATCATCTAGGATGTCAAGTTTTGACATTGAAGCTTGATGGCAGGGAATAAGGCTTGCTCTTGGTGCCATTTTTGTGGTGGAACTAGTAGTTGAAGGTGCCTTATGATGGTGTCGATAGAGGTCATTGGCATGCCTTGCCAAAGGTTGATGTACGGTGTGCACTTGGTCATCCACATGATGCTCACGACAATGATCCTTGTCCTTGGCACTTTTCTTGTGCTTGTGGTGCCTTATTGTGGTAGTCTCGTTAATTTTGGCAAGGATGCTCATGTTCTTGGCGAAGTTTTTGTCCATGTCCTTCTTGAAGTTGTTGAGGGTGCTTTGGAACTTGTCCACTTGATGGTGTACCTTGGCACCCTCGAGGTGGAGGCTCTGTCTTGGTCGACGTGACTTGAGGAGCTTGTCATTGTCGTTCTTGAAGCCATCCATGCTTGGGGAGTCATTGTTGTTGTAGTACTCCATATCACCCAAGCATGTGGAACCATTGTTGGTGTAGTGCTCCATCATGTCATCCATGCTTGTGGAGGCATAGGCACGGTGGCTCATCGTGGATTCTTCATAGAAATCAACCTCGGCTCTGGAGTCCCTAGACATGATTCACAAGACCAAGTGGTGTATATGGAAGTGGTAGGGAGTTTAGGGATGTAATGTCAAACCTTACTTTACCTTGGAATATAGTATTATGCAAGTGGCACACGTGAGAGAAATGAAAACCAAGTAAAGTGAAGTTCACGCGGAACACCAGAACCAACTAAACACTATAAAACACACACGCAAAAATCTTATGGTGGATAGGTATAGAAGGTGGCATGTCAAGAAACAATCAAAAATCAAGATGTTGTAATGGCAAGTAAAGAACCACAATGGTCACAAACGCAAAACAAGTCAATCCACAAGATATGAATGATGTCAAGGAAACACACATGGGGGGAGAAATGGGACTTGTGCGACGGAGAAAGTGAGCTAAGAACCAAATGATTACCTAGCGAATATTATAAGCTCGTGTCACACAAGTGCAAGGAGAAACACTAATTCGATTGCACAAAAATTGGTGGGCTACAAGACATGCACGCTAAGTACCACCTATATGATATGCATCGAGCTTACGCTTCCTATTCTACGAGGCACTTTTTTCTTTCTTTCCTTTTTCTATTTTTTCACTCTTTTTCTTTCTTTTTAGAGGAAACTGCACCGGCGGTCCTAATTCTTTTCCTGCACCTTCAGTTTAGTCCTGTTTCTTTAAAATCGCATGTCTAGGTCCTAAATCTTTTATAAGTAATTCATGCGAGGTCCTAAACGGGTCTCACTAGCATTGACTAGTGCCACGTCGACATTGGGGCCCAGGAAACGGACAATGTTGGGGATATGCTATATGGGTATCCTCATAGCATGTCACCAATCCGCCTAACCTGGGTGGCCCATAGTTGGTAGCAAGGTCTATGACTTGCTGGGCGGCCCAGTTAGACGGATCCTGAAGGGAGGCCCATGCTAGATAAAGGAGGCTACGCAGGAGTCACCGACATACTCGGGGCCTTGGAGTACAAGACACGGAAGACTAGTTTGTGTAGGTGTAGGACTCTTTACCTTGTCAGGCAAGGACCTTTCCGTGTAAACCCTAGGTCTTGGCGCCTTTATAAGCCAGTCTGTGGGAGCTTTTAGGGCACAACTTCTCAGATTGATGCGTACAACGCGCAACACCTCGCACATCGAACCTATCTCTGTAACTCGGCGTATTGCCATTATAGTGATTTATAGCAGGAGTAAAGTCCCGCCACCATTGTGGGACTTGAACCTGGGTAAGCTGTGTTACCTCATACCCGCCAACTCTCCGCCTTACACCACGTCTCTAAACACGCACTGTGAGGACCCCTCCATGGCGTACTCATCGGCAATACCACGACAGTTGGCGCCCACTATGGGCTTAGACAAATTCACATGGACGGACGAAGTTGATGTAGCACTTCAGGAGTTGAAGAGAATACTCTCCTCCCCACCTATACTCATAGCACCGGTACCAAGGGAGCCTATGCTAGTGTACTTCGGGGCAACCAACCGGGTAATCAACATCGTCATCATGGTGGAGCGCAAGGAACCAATGCACGAATACGGAGTTCAGCGACCCATTTACTATGTACGCGAGATCTTGACGGAATCCAAGCAGTGTTACCCGCATTCCAAGAAAATTGCTTATGGAGTTTTCCTTGCTTCACGAAAGCTAAGGCATTATTTCCAGGAGCGCCCCATTACAGTAGTGAGCAAAGCTCCATTGTCCGACATCATTAACAACAACAACGCTACAGGGAGAGTGGCAAAGTGGGGAATTGAACTTGCCGCCTTCGACATCACCTACAAGCAACGCGATGCTATCAAATCACAAGCATTGGCGGATTTTCTTGCAGATTGGACAGAACTGCTAGAAGACACTCCTGTACCAGAGCCAGAGTATTGGGTCATGCACTTTGACGGATCGAAGTTACTCAATGGCTCGCGGGCTGGCGTATTATTGCAATCACCAATAGGAGAGAAGCTGCAATATGTCCTGCAGATCCACTTCAATGCTACAAATAACATGGCGGAGTATGATGCCCTCTTTCACGGACTTCGCATAGCCAAGGATATTGGCATCAAGCGCATAGTTTGTAGTGGAGATTCCAACTTGGTTGCCCAGCAAGTAGCTGGCACCTAGAACGCGTGGAACCCTATGATTGCGGCATATCGAGATGAAGTAGATGAAATAGCCAAGTGCTTCGACGACTACGAAGTCAAGTACGTCAAAAGGGAGGATAATGAGGCGACAGATCTGCTGTCAAAGCTTGGATCAGCTCATCGACAATTCCGCCATGCGTTTTCCTAGAGCATTTACGGACTCCATCCGTGAAGGGAGCGGACCTCGACAACCCAGATAGAGTGGACTCATTTGTTAACATAATAACAATGACCTCTCCGGCTTGAACGAAGCCATTCATGGATTATTGACAAGACAAAACTTTGCCCACCGACGAAGTCGAAAGCCGGCAAATAGTATGCAGAGCAAAAGGCTACGTCATCATTGACGGCCAGCTATACAAAAGTAGTACCACATGAATTTACCTACGGTGCGTCTCCTAGAAGCAAGGTATTTAAATCCTTAGAGAAATACATCTCGGAGATTGCGGGCATCACGCCGCTCCCTGATCGTTGGTGGCCAAGGCCTTCTGAGAAGGATTCTACTGGATAGCTGCCAAGGCGGACACTGATAAGTTGGTACAAACATGCCTTGGGTGTCAATTTTATGTAAGACAACCAAATGTTCCAGCTGAAGAATTGCGAACAATACAATTAACTTGGCTGTTTGCAGTCTGGGGTCTGGACATGGTGGGACCTTTGTAGACAACACCCTATGGATTAACACACTTGCTAGTAGAAGTGGACAAATTCACAAAATGGATTGAAGCTAAACCCATT
Organism: Avena eriantha; assembly: GCA_910589775.1. Taxonomy (NCBI): domain Eukaryota; kingdom Viridiplantae; phylum Streptophyta; class Magnoliopsida; order Poales; family Poaceae; genus Avena; species Avena eriantha. The sequence goes on from OU342741.1 coordinate 235,591,694, forward strand.
AGAAAGCTTGATGGGAAAACAACCCTAAAGTTTTCCGGGATCTAGTGGTGAGACTTATGTCTCCCACATAGCATCATCACCGACAATGGTAGAAATTTATCTCTCGGAGAAGTTGAGAAGTACTGTCATGAGAAAGGCATCCGCCTTCACCTAGCATCTGTGGCACATCCATAGTCAAATGGGCAAGTTGAAAGGGCCAATGGACTAATTCTACACGGAATCAAGCCACGCCTAAAGGCACCGCTATGTAGAGCAGCTAGAGCCTGGGCGGAGGAACTACCATCTGTCTTGTGGAGTTTACGAACAACACCCAACAGATCCACCGGCTTGACTCGTTTCTTCATTGTTTATGAAGCAGAAGCAGTTCTCCCATCCAACATCCTCCACGAGGCACCAAGTGTTTCTGCTTACAAGGAGGATAACGCTGAAGAATCCAGGCGACTATCTGTGGACCTACTTGAAGAAGAGTACATGCTGGCATGCCAGAGATCTGCCCTCTACCAGCAGAAGATGCACGGCTACCATAGTCGCCGTGTAAAGCATCGCTCGTTTAAAGAAGAGTATCTGGTGCTTAGACTCAAGCAGGAGAAATCACACAAATTATCCCCGCCTTGGGAAGGACCATTCGTCATAAGCAAATCATTGCTTAATGGTTCCTATTACCTCGTCAATATTCGCGAGTTAAAAGATAGGACAAAAAATCGCAAGCGCAAGCAACGTGACTCCGATGATGATTACCCGGAGAAAGATCGGCCATAGCACATAGAACAACTACATCCCTTTTACACTTAGCACATTTATTTTATGTAATAAGTTTCTTATATGATCAATGAAACAAAGCATTTGGTTCACTCATATTCTCTGAGTCTTTTACCTCCTTTAGTTGTTCATTTTTGGATCATATAAACCCTTTATGTGCAAGGTTGCATTTGCTCTTGTGAAAATTCCGCCTACAGGCGTTAGCTTAAGTTTTCTGGTCTACATGTTTTCTAAAGTTTTTATGTGGATTCCGGAGTAGTGACTTTTCGGCACTTAAAGCCAGCGATTTTGTTCTTAGGTTCTTGATGGTGCTATTAAGCATCATCGCCTGGGAGCATAGTTCTGTGCTGCAACACTTGCTTAAAAAAGATATACACATGCTGGAAACAGATAAGTTACAGAAAGCTTGAATACAAGTTTTTCCGCCTTAGACAAACATAAGTTTTTTCCACATACATTCTGCAGAGATACATTTAATACAAATATTGTTTTTGATGGCTCTACTATAGGGGGCTTCGTGGTGGCATCATCAAGAGAGCCAGGCCGGGAGAGCTCGTCAAACTCTGAAGGAGAGGGGCTAGACTCAGAAGAGGCCATGTCGTCATCCAGGATCTTGGCAGGCACGAAGACATCAGCCTTGACCATCTTGGCAAACCTGGTATCAATGCCGGCAAGAGAGTTCCAAATAGCATCGCTATCGATCTCTTGTCCTTCCTCGTCTAGCTTGGGCATGCCGGAGGTCACCAAGTCGATATCGGCATTGTCATAGTGAGCCTTGACCAAGGGCAGGGTCATCCTAGCATCGGCCCGGATACAAGAGGCTTTCCAGTCTTTAATTTTCTCGGGGCTTGGTGTAGGATTTCCGCATACTTGGCTGCTGAGTCTGCCGCCTTGATATTGATGCCTAGAGGTTGAGCTATCTCCTTGGCTTAGGCAATGGCGGTGCTGACAAAGTTGCCGTCAAGAATCATGCGTTCCTTGGGACTTGGAGCACCCTCACCCAAATTGTCTAAGCCAATGGGAGCCATGGTTTGCACAAACATACAAGAACCATGAGTATAAAAAATTCAAATGGTTACCCAACTTACAGAAAAAGACCAAGACGGAGAAGGTTAACAAAGATGCTCATTTCCGCTTGCTTGCATGTCTCGATCAAGTCATCGCGCTCCTTCTGACTTGAACATCTCAAGACTCCTAGCATTCTCCTCTTTGGCAGCTTGGTTCTGGTCATTGAGCTATGCAATCTCATCCTTCAGGCGCTGCATCTCGACGTCCGGAGGCTCTTGCATAGCCTTCATCGTCGCCTCATGGCCCTTGATGGCCTCGGCCAGGTCCTTCTTTAGAATCTTGTTTTCATCATCGAGGTCCTGGATATGCTTGGATTGCTCGACGATGCTCTTGGCCTTAGCAATGGCTTCTGTAAAACAGAAATCAGAAAGTGCTATCAGAAGACGAAAGAAATGATTCAATGAGAAAAGCAAGGAGCTATTGTAGGAAACAGACTCTGGCTATTTTTGATATGTTCCTTCAGGAATTTGGTTTTACCCTGTGTCAACACGCGGATTTTTAATCCTAGATGCCTGTTATGCCATACATCGCAATCCCAGGATTACCATTTTTGTGAGACATAACAGATTGGATATCACATTATATCATCCATTACAAACCATAATAAAGTCTTACACGAATAAATGATCTCATGCTCGAGTCTTAATACAACAAGCAGCGGAATAAATAATAAGCGTAGCGGTGGGGTCCATCTTCAGGGTCATAGGCAATGCTAACGATGGAAGATAGTCCTAGTTATCATAGCCGTCCAGCTGTCCTTCATCTTGGTAGTCTCCTTCATAGTCTGGCCATAGGAATAGCCAGGGACAAAAGCCATGAGTACTCTTTAAGTACTCGCAAACTATCACTACTAAGTAAGGTAGTTCTAGTGGGATTGCTAGATCTAAGTTTACTTGTAAAGTTAAGTTTGAAACCTAAGCTGAGTTCAGAAACAAAGAAAGATAAAATAAAGTTCTAGAATCACTTAAGTTGGGAAGCTAGTGTCATAGTCACAACCCTGTTGTGGTCAAGTCAAGATTCATCATTCATTTCATAAGTCATTTTGAAAACATCTGACAACGAAACAGTATGGCCAATCCAACTTTCCATAATCTCGGACGCGGCTATTCGAATAGTTTGACACTCTGCAGAGGTGGTACACTTTCACCACAGGATTGATACATCTGTCAGGGATAACCCTGAATCATCATACTTAGTATGCAGATAATCAAACATAACCTTTCCTTTGCACACCCTAGTATAATCACCTCTCCTATGAGCATGGCCTCCCAACCATGACCATCTATCATCTTGGGCACTGCATAGGTGGACAACATTGAGAGGTAGCCTCAGCTCAAAACTCTCCCGCGAGGGAACTAATACTAATGCATATAAACTTCTGGCTAAACCTTACCTAATTCAGGTATTGTGGTTGTACGATAAAATTGGAATGGCATCGCATCCAAACCCAACCATCAATTTTGTAAAAGGGCTAAGGCTCATGCCTCAACATTTTCATCATCATAAACCATTTATGTTTCTCAACACATGTCAGAACATCTCAATAGAATGACTCATCATTCCAAGGTTTTCACAAGTCATTTTTACCAAGTATTCCCATCTAAAGTGAATCAAGTTTTGATTTAGCTCTAAGCTACTAAGTTAAGAGTGTTCACTAAGGTGGGATGCTAAGATCAATCTCATGCCATAGAATGACATCTAAGTTCATCTAGATAGGTCAAGTTTTATACTTTTTATGCTACCTTCAAACAAGTAAGGGACTTTGGTAAAGTAGGGAAAGTAAAACTTGTAAATAACACTTGGAGTAGGTATAAGTCAAAGGGTATAACCAAAGCATGCCTAATGCATCTTGCTTAGGTTATCTAACTTGCAAGGGTTAGCTTGCATTGTTAATGATGTCTTGCCTTGGTTGGTGTAGTGGTTGAAGTTTTCTTCCTCTTCCTCTTGGTAGAACTCCTCCTCCTCGAAAGCTTGGTTGGTACTATCGTATATAAATACATACGGGATACACAATCACCAAACAATACTTAACTAGGCAACTTAGTACACTAATGCACACATTTGATGATCTATTATCATCACAAGCATCACAAGGTTTTATTAACTAGCTTCATTCTTTTTATTTGAGAAAAGTAATTTCTACTCATTGAAAAATAACTAAAATTTAATATTCTCCAATTAAAATATCGGATCATGTGGACACATGTCATCACCACATATTCTAACATATGGGAATGTGATTTAAAGGTTGGATCACATTTGAATAAGTTTAAGTTTAATATTTAATGATTTAAAGTGACTAGAAATGCCTATATAGCAGTAATTTGGTACTAGTCCAAAGTCACTGGATGTAAACCTTAATATTATTATATATTCAGATAGTTATGATTAAATGTGATTTTTGAGAGTTGGAATCAACTCAAAAGCTATTATGGTTGATTTTATAAAAATGTTTGAATGTGCAAATGCTTCTATCTTGTTATTTTTATTAGGAGATATCTCTAACTCTAAAATAATTAAATCCAACGAGCTTGGATAGATCTTTTCAGCAGCTTTCCAACAAAATTGGAATCACTCAATTTGGTTCAGTAAATCTTCCTGAATTGAATTTTGAACTAAGGGACAGAATTGGTTCTAAATCGAAATAGAAAATTCTATATTTGAATTACTGGGTCAGCGCGGGAAAGGAAATGGGTCGGCCCAGTGACGCTCAGCGGCGCAGAGGGCGGCTGACAGGTTGGTCCCGCTTGTAAGCGAGACTTTAAACCTGAAACGGTATCTACCGATCTGGGCCACACGATTATAACGTGGATCAACGGTTCACAGTCGTCGTCAACGACAAACTCGTCGCCGGCGAGACCGAACCCTAAATGGACGGTGGGGGTCTACTGGGGACGTACCAGGGCTCCAGTTAGTGCGGCGAGGGAGCCGATCGAACTGGACGGCGACGTCGGACTCAGGCGAGGTCACACCAGGGGCTTTGGTGGACGGAATCGACAATAGCGTCTCCTCCTCTGCAGCAGGCTCCTCCGGTGCAATTCCGGCGAACTATGGCTCGAGTGGCTCTAGCGAGAGAGGGGAAAGGTTCAGGGGAGAGAGGGGAGTGGAATGGTGTGAGGAATTCGTGCTAGGGAGGCATGCTTATATAGGCACGACGGTGAGACCGAGAGGTGTGGGCGGAGCTCGTCGATGACGATGGCATAGGGGGCTATCGACATGGGTGAGGTAGGCGGATGGTCCCCTGGCGGTCAGCTATAGCGCAATGGCACGGCTAGGGGCGGTGGCATTTGGTCGGCAGCGTCACGCGCTCTAGGAGACAGAGGCGATGCTCGACGGTGATCATGGCGACTATGGGTCACGCGGCAGTGCACGGCCATGTCTGGCGGGTTGCTGGGTTCAAGGTGGAGCGTCTTGTGCTATTTGGTGTCGAGGTACGGTCTGTGGCGTGCTGGCGGCGATCGTGCTCTGGCACGCTCTGGCTTGCTCGTAGTGAGAAAGGGAGGCGCTGCTGGGGAGTGGTCCAGGGGCTGGGGTTGATCGAGGGGTGGACCATGGGCAGCGGTGAGGTCACGCCGTGCTTCGTAGAGCGGCGGAGAGGGGGCTGGCGGTCTGATGTGGCATTGGTAAGGGTGGCCGGCGAGAATAGCGTCGGGTCGGCATGGCACTATTGCCTTAGGCCATTGGGTAGGTCTTTGATGGCTTGGTTGGGTCTGGGGGAGACAAGGGACTTGAATTAAGTTCATATGGCTCGACCAAATTTGATAAAAAGAAGTATAAGTTAGGCCATTTTGATTCTGCCTGCCAGGTGTTCGACACAATGGCCGCATGAACAAAATATTTGAATTTTGGGCTGATTTTTGGTGGAGTGGTTTTTGAATAAGTGTGATCTAGATACATACACTTGGTTCCATTTTCAAATGCCATTTAAATTTAGTGTTTGAATGTTTTTGGTAGATCACAAAGTGGGCCTTGGTTCATCACTACTTGTACTAGCAAGGGTGCAAAGAACGACAATTGTTTCTGTTAGGATTTGAGTTCTAGGAGTAGCCAAAGTAGACTAGTTAGTTAAAATGGCACAAATGACCATTTGCTTATTTTATTCTTTTTGATTTGTTTTTCTTTGGGATTTGCTTGGGGATGATCTAGATGATGTTTAATTCACCTTAGAATCATTTTACAACCAATGGATCACTCAAACATGGCAATTCAAAACAACTCCTAATTTAAATGCACACACATATGAATGCTTAATGATTTTAAATGGAAAAGTTTTTGTTAACCCTAAATTGGGTAGATTTGATCTTGATTAACTTTGGATTAGATTTTTGGGATGTTACAAACCTTCCCCCCTTAAACAAAATCTCGTCCCGAGATTTAAGAAAGAAAACTAGGAACTAAAGAGATCTGGGAACTCAGTCCTAATGTAATCTTCCCGCTCCCAAGTGGCTTCTTCTTCGGTATGGTTGCTCCATTGGATCATGAGAAATTTGATACTCCGGGTCCTGGTGGTTCTATAAGCTTCCTCCAAGATACGGATGGGGACTTCACGATATGTCAGATCCTTGTTGATCTCAACGGCTCGGTGATCGAAGTTCTTGAAAACTTCGGTCTTCTCCGGCACTTCTAGGCATTTGCGAAGTAACGAGATATGGAACACATTGTGGATGGCTGACATCTCTTCTGGCAGTTCTAGTTGATACGATACTTCTCCTCGGCGGTTCAGAATCTTGAAGGGTCCGATATATCTGGGGGCTAACTTTCCTTTCAGACTAAAGCGTTGCGTTCCCTTCAATGGCGAAACCTTGAGATACACAAAATCTCCGACATTGAAAGTGAGGTCTCTCCTTCTCTTGTCAACATAACTCTTGTGTCTAGATTGGGCGGTCTTGTGGTTCTCACGGACTTTGTGAACTTTCTCTTCAGCTTCTCGGAGAATGTGGGGTCCAAAAATCTGACTCTCTCCTACTTGTGACCAATTTAAAGGGGTATGACACTTTCTTCGTATAGGAACTCAAATGGTGCCATCTGCAAACTGGCTTGATAGCTGTTGTTATATGAGAATTCTGCGAAAGGCAGGCAATCTTCCCATTTTGATCCATACTCTAACACACAAGCTCTCAACATATCCTCTAGGATTTGGTTGACTCTTTTAGTCTGTCCATCAATTTGCGGGCGATAAGCGGTGCTGAAATTCAACTTGGTTCCTAATCCCTCCTGGACTTTTTGCCAAAATCTCGAGGTGAATTGGGTTCCTCGATCTGATACTATGGTCTTGGGGGTCCCATGCAGACTAAAAATTCTAGCAATGTACAACTCTGCTAGCTTTGAACTTTTATAGGTAGTCTTGATAGGTATAAAATGAGCTATCTTCGACAACCTATCAACGATGACCCAGATTAAGTCATTTCCCCTACTAGAAGTAGGCAAACCGGTGATAAAGTCCATTCCGACGGAGTCCCATTTCCATTCCGGAATCTGCAATGGTTGCAACAGTCCCGCAGGTCTATGATTCTCTGCTTTGACTCTTTGACAGATGTCACACTTGGCGATGTAGCTTCCGATTTCTCTCTTCATCTTGTGCCACCAAAATTGCTCTTTCAAATCTTGATACATCTTCGTTCCTCTGGGGTGGATAGATTAAAGAGTATCATGAGCTTCCTGCATGATAACTTGCTTCAGCTCCGAATCTGCTGGCACACAGATACGTCCTTTGTACCACATAACTCCTTCTTCGTCTTTGGTGAATCCAGGTATCTTTCCTGTACCAATACGACATTTGATTCCGTCGATACTTTCATTTCCCTTCTGGGCTTCCTTGATTTGGCTAATAAAAGTGGGTTGAAGTTCAATGCTAGCTAAAAATCCTTTGCTAGCAAGCTCAGTTCTAAGCTGCTCCAACTCCTCATACAAATTTGGTTGCTTCTCCTTGATCATGGTGTTTAGCCTGCACGGCAATCTGCTAGAGCATCCGCTACCACATTGGCTTTGCCGGGGTGATAGTGAATGTCAAGGTCATAATCCTTAATTAACTCTATCCATCTCCTTTGCCTCATATTCAGCTCCTTCTGAGTGAAAATATACTTCAAGCTCTTGTGATCTGAGTAAATCTCATAGTGATTACCCATAAGATAATGACGCCATGTCTTCAATGCCAAAACTACGGCTGCTAATTCAATATCATGGGTCGAATAGTTTTCCTCATGCTGCTTCAGTTTTCGAGACAGATACGCGATGACTTTGCCTTCTTGCATTAATACACATCCGAGGCCAATCTTGGATGCATCACAATACACATCAAACGACTTCTTGATATCTGGCATGATCAATATTGGGACTGAAATCAATCTCTTCTTCAGTTCTTGGAAACTGGCTTCACATTTGTCGGTCCATTCAAACTTCTTGTCTTTCTTCAACAATTGGGTCATGGGTCTGGCGATGCTCGAAAATCCCTCTACGAACTTGCGGTAATATCCCACTAATCCGAGAAATGCACGGACTTGGGTTTGAGTGGTCGGGGCTTCCCATTCTTCGAGATCTTTGATCTTGGTGGGATCAAAAGAGACTCCTCCGGTAGACACAATATGTCCTAGGAATCCTACTTCTTTCAGACAAAACTCACATTTGCTGAACTTGTCATATAACTGATGCTCTCTCAGGGTTTCTAGGATGATTCTCAGATGTTGCTCATGATCTTCTTCTGACTTGGAGTAGATAAAGATATCATCGATAAACACAACGACAAACTTATCTAGGAAATTCATAAAAATCTTATTCATGAGATTCATGAAGTAAGAAGGGGCATTGGTTAATCCAAAAGACATGACCGAATACTCGTATAATCCATAACGAGTAGTAAAGGCGGTCTTCAGAATATCCATTGTACGAATCTTAAGTTGGTGATAACCAGTCCTAATATCAATCTTTGAGAACACTGGGCACCAGTCAACTGATCAAATAGATCCTCTATCTTTGGCAAAGGGTACTTGTTGTTGATGGTGACGTCATTCAGCTTTGTGTAATCAGTGCACAAACGGTTACCCCCATCTTTCTTGTCGACAAATAACACTGGTGATCTCCATGGCGATGCGCTTGTTTGAATCAAGCATGTGCTAACATAGCATCCAACTGCTTCTTCAATTCCACTAACTCTGAGGGGTACATGCTATAGGGTCTCTGGGTTATGGGTACGGTTCCGGGGATTAGTTCGATAATGAACTCAATATCCCTATCCGAGGGCATACCTGGCAATTCATCTGGGAATACGTCAGGGTATTCACAGACTACTCTGACTTGGTCTATGGTGGGTAGGGCTAGACTCTTGTTGCACTTGAATTGACGAGGTAAGTTTTCAGATATATGCTCTACTGTTACTCCAAAGCTACTGGTCATGGTGATGGCTTTCTTAGTATAGTCTATCAGTCCTTTATGCTTTGCCATCTAGTCCATACCTAGTACTACTTCCAATCCTGTGGTTCCAAGTACTATTAGGTTGGCATAAAAATCTATCCAATGTATTCTGATAGGCACAGCTTTGCAAATTTTTCTAGCTTTTGTAGTTGAACCGGGGATTTGAATTATCATGACATGCTTCAAGTTGGTTGGGTGAATCTTACTAGTGCATGCAAATTCTTCGGTGACAAATGAATGCGATCCTCCAAAATCAAACAACACTCTTGCTAAAACTGAGTTGACAGAAAACATACCCAGCACTACATCTGGCGCTTCTTGGGCTTCTTCGGCGTTCATGTGGAAGAGACGGCCCTTGCGGTTGTGAATGTTCCTTGGGGCAAACCTTCTCCCTGGTTGAACACGACACTACTGTTGAGCTGGGGCATTCACATTGGCAGTGGCGGCAGTCTTCTTGGGGCACTCATTGGAATAGTGACCCTTCACTCCACACTCGAAACAAGTGATCTGAGACTTGTCTTTTGCTGCGATAGGCACAACATTGTTTCCAGTTCTGGGTGCAGTGTTGTTGTTGTTGTTGCTCTTGGGAGGTGCATGGTTGAAATTGCTGGTGTTGCCGGGGTTGTTGTTGTTTCCTCCGGACTTCACATTGCCTCCGTTACGGTTGGGGTAGCTTGGGCGAGACATTGGGTTCGGTTGTTCCTTGGTGCATATCCCGCAGAAGGGTTAGGATGGTACTTCTGGTGAGGGTTGGATCCAGCTTGGTCCATCATACGACGCTTGCGGTTGTTGTTTGCCTGGTTAATCTTCCCTTCCATCTGAATGGCAGAGTCGACTAGGTCCTCGAGATCCTCGAAGCGGATGTTGACTAGGACAGTTTGCATCTCATCATGCGGTCTGTTTAGGAATCTCTCCTTCTTCTTGGCCTCTGTGTTGATCTCATCAGGTGCATACCTGGCTAGGGACAAGAATCTGTCACAGTACTCCACTATAGTCATTCTGCCTTGTTTCAATTCTCTGAATTCATCCCTCATTCTAGTGACTAGGCCCTGCGGCACGTGGGTGCGACTGAACTTGATTTTGAAGGCTTCCCATGTCATCACTTGACCATGGTTCATCGTGTGGATGCTGTTCCACCAGGCTCTTGCATCGCCTGCCAAATAGTGGGTGGCAAAGAGAACTTTCTCGTTGTCATCAACTCTGGCTACTTGCAAATTGTTCTCCATTGTCTGTAACCAGTCATCAGCATCTAGTGGGTTCTCCGAAGTGCTAAAGATTGGGGGATTGGTATTCTGGAAGTTCTTCAGCTTGGATCCTTGATGATCCCGATTTCCATTCCCTTGGTTGTTTTGGGCCATCTAGGCAATCTGTTGCAGTGTTGCTAAGTTGGCCTGGTGCTCTGCCCTGCTTGCTTCGCGGTCTGCAACTAACATTTGCATAATCTGCAGCATTGGGTCTTGCGATGAGCTGCTGCCTCTAGGGTTTCCACGAGTCATCTGAAGATTGAGATAGATAAAGGGGTAAGAGGGAAATTTCTAAGGTTCATGGTTTTGGTTTCAAAGCTAAAACTTTGAGTTTGACCCTGGTTTTGCAACTAACTTCATTTTCATTCCTTCAGACAGGCACACGATACAAACACACACACACCACAACAACAAGGGAAAATAGATGGTTTTAAGAACCATTCTGGAAGCTACGATACAATGAGGCCGATACATCTCATAATACGATAGTGCTCTAGTGCATCTACTCATCATCGATGAAGTCGGAGTCATCATCATCGATGTGGCAGTCCACGGCATCCTGCTCCAGAAAGTCATCATCATTGCTGAGGTAAGAATCCATATCTCCCTCGATGTCTTCACCCTCCTCTTCTTCCTCCTTTGCTGCAAGCTGAGATTCATGCTCCTTGATGGTCTTCTCGAGGTCGGCCACCTTCTTGCGAAGACGGGCGATGGTGCGATCCTTCTTTTCGCGCTGGCGACAAAGAGACTGGCGGTCCTTGACAAGAAGTGAGAAAGTTTGGGCCTTCTGGGCGGCAATGGCAAGGTTGTGGTTGGCAAACTACCTAGCATTGTCCAATTCCTTCTAGCGATCGTACAACAGGAAGTCAAGGTTCTCCACTTGACGCTTCAACTCCGGGTGACCTGGCATCTCCATTGGCATTCCCATGAAGTCACGCCTTGCATAGTGCACAAAGCGGGTTCCTTTGATTTGGTTGACACTAAGGGCACATAGATGTGCGAGAGCTTCATGCATTGCCCTAGGTAATCCATCTAGCCAGTTGTTCTCTCTTACGGAGAACTAGATTCTCCTGGATGTTGGTGCTTCTATGCTTCCTCAAAGATCAGCGGTGACTAGCCATTGTAAATCTCCTCCTGGGGGTCCAGAAAGTTGAACTCCAAGAAACTCCGGATGTGGGCGTCCCAATAACTCAGACAGTGAATCTAGATCCCTCTCGAAGATCAGTTGGCCTCCGTTTCCCAACTGGTAGAACTTGCTGAACTGAGTCTCCATCTATAATAATTAACGATGAGGAAGTTAGTGAAGTGATCAAGTGTGTCAAATTTTGTGTAGTAATGTAAGAATTGGAGGAACATGAATTTTTTTGAGAGAAATAATTCCCAAGGGTAAGAGAGGAAATAGTTTTCATAAATACTCACTTTGGTTTTAAAACTAAGTTTTTGTTCGGACGTCCATTCTAACTAGGGTCTCCTATGATCAGGATGGCTCTAATACCAACTTTCCAACACCCGGATTTTTAATCCAAGATGCCTGTTATGCCATACTTCGCAATCCCAGGATTACCATTTTTGCGAGACATAACAGATTGGATATCATAGTATATCATCCATTACAAACCATACTAAGGTCTTACACGAATAAAGGATCTCATGATCCAGTCTTAATACAACAAGCAGCGGAATAAATAGTAAGCGTAGCGGTGGGGTCCATCTTCAGGGTCACAGGCAATGCTGACGATGGAAGATAGTCCTAGTTATCATAGCCGTCCTGCTGTCCTTCATCTTGGTAGTCTCCTTCATAGTCTGGCCATAGGAATAGCCAGGGACAAAAGCCATGAGTACTCTTTATGTACTCGCAAACTATCACTACTAAGTAAGGTAGTTCTAGTGGGATTGCTAGCTCTAAGTTTACTTGTAAAGTTAAGTTTGAAACCTAAACTGAGTTCAGAAACAAAGAAAGAAAAAATAAAGTTCTAGAATCACTTAAGTTGGGAAGCTAGTGTCATAGTCACAACCCTGTTGTGGTCAAGTCAAGATTCATCATTCATTTTGAAAACATCTGACACGAAACAATATGGCCACTCCAACTGTCCATAACCGTGGACGCGGCTATTCGTATAGTTTGACACTCTGCAGAGGTGGTACACTTTTACCACAAGATTTGATACATCTTTCAGGGATAACCCTGAATCATCATACTTAGTATGCAGATAATCAAACATAACCTTTCCTTTACACACCCTAGTATAAGCACCTCTCCTATGAGCATGGCCTCCCAACCATGACCATCTATCATCTTGGGCACTGCATAGGTGGACAACATTGAGAGGTAGCCTCAGCTCAAACCTCTCCCGCGAGGGAACTAATACTAATGCATATAAACTTCCGGCTAAACTTTACCCAATTCAGGTATTGTGGTTGTACGATAAAATTGGAATGGTATCGCATCCGAACCCAACCATCAATTTTGTAAAATGGCTAAGGCTCATGCCTCAACATTTTCATCATCATAAACCATTTGTGTTTCTCAACACATGTCAAAACATCTCAATAGAATGACTCATCATTCCAAAGGTTTTCACAAGTCATTTTTACCAAGTATTCCCATCTAAAGTGAATCAAGTTTTGATTTAGCTCTAAGCTACTAAGTTAAGAGTGTTCACTAAGGTGGGATGCTAAGATTCTCATGCCATAGAATGACATCTAAGTTCATCTAGATAGGTCAAGTTTTATACTTTTTATGCTACCTTCAAACAAGTAAGGGACTTTGGTAAAGTAAGGAAAGTAAAACTTGTAAATAACACTTGGAGTAGGTATAAGTCAAAGAGTATAACCAAAGCATGCCTAATGCATCTTGCTTAGGTTATCTAACTTGCAAGGGTTAGCTTGCATTGTTAATGATGGCTTTCCTTGGTTGGTGCAATGGTTGAAGTTTTCTTCCTCTTCCTCTTGGTAGAACTCCTCCTCGTCGAAAGCTTGGTTGGTACTGTCATCTATAAATACATACGAGATACACAATCACCAAACAATACTTAACTAGGATACTTAGTACACTAACGCACACATTTGATGATCTATTATCATCACAAGCATCACAAGGTTTTATTAACTAGCTTCATTCTTTTTATTTGAGAAAAGTAATTTCTACTCATTGAAAAATAACTAAGATTTAATATTCTCCAATTAAAATATGAGAGCATGTGGACACATGTCATCACCACATATTCTAACATACAGGAATGTGATTTAAAGGTTGGATCACATTTGAATAAGTTTAAGTTTAATATTTAATGATTCAAAGTGACTAGAAATGCCTATATAGCACTAATTTGGTACTACTCCAAAGTCACTGCATGTAAACCTTAATATTATTACATATTCAGATAGGTATGATTGAATGTGATTTTTGAGAGTGGGAATCAACTCAAAAGCTATTATGGTTTATTTTATAAAAATGTTTGAATGTGCAAATGCTTCTGTCTTGTTATTTTTATTAGGAGAGATCTCTAACCCTAAAAGAATTAAATCCAACGGGCTTGGATAGATCTTTACAGCAGCGTTCCAACAAAATTGGAATCACTCAATTTGGTTTAGTAAATCTTCCTGAATTGAATTTTGAACTAAGGGATACAATTGGTTCTAAATCTAAATAGAAAAATCTATATGAATTACTGGGTCCGCGCGGGAAAGGAAATGGGCCGACCCAGTGACGCTTAGCGGCGCAGAGGGCGGCTGATAGGTTGGTCCCGCTTGTCAGCGAGACTTAAAACCCGAAACGGTATCTAGCAATCTGGGCCACACGATTATAACATGGATCAACGGCTCATAGTCGTCGTCGACGACAAACTGGTCGCCGGCGAGACCGAACCCTAAATGGACGATGGGGGTCTACTAGGGACGTACCAGGACTCTAGCTAGTGTGGCGAGGTGGGCGATCAAACTGGAGGGCGACGGCGGACTCAGGCGAAGTCATGGCAGGGGCTGCGGTGGACGGAATCGATGGCAGTGTCTCCTCCTCTGCAGCGGGCTCCTCCGGTGCAATTCCGGCGAACTACGGCTCGAGCGGCTCTGACGAGAGAGGGGAAAGGTTCAGGGGAGAGAGGGGAGTGGAATGGTGTGAGGAATTCGTGCTGGGGAGGCCTCCTTATATAGGCGCGACGGTGAGACCGAGAGGTGTGGGCAGAGCTCGTCGGTGACGACGACACAGGGGGATATCGGCGTGGTTGAGGTAGGCGGACGGTGGGCGGTCCCCTAGCGGTCAGCTACGGTGCAATGGAGCGGCTAGGGCAGTGGAATTTGGTCGGGAGCGTCACACGCTCTGGGAGATAGAGGCGGTGCTCAACGGTGATCATGGCGACCGTGGGTCGCGCAGCGGTGCACGGCCATGTCTGGCGGGTTGCTGGGTTCAAGGCAGAGCGGCGTGTGCGATTTGGTGTCGAGGCACGGTCTGTGGCGTGCTGGCGGCGATCGCGCTCTGGCACGCTCTGGCTTGCTCGTAGTGAGAAAGGGCGGCGCTGCTGGGGAGTTGTCCAGGGGCTGGGGTTGATCGAGGGGTGGACCATGGGTGGCGGTGAGGTCACGCCGTGCTTCCTGGAGCGGCGGAGAGGGGGCTGGCGGTCTGTTGTGGCGTTGGCAAGGTTGGTCGGCGAGCATGGCATCGGGGCGGCATGGCACTGTTGCCTTAGGCCATTGGGTAGGTCTTTGATGGCTTGGTTGGGTCTGGGGGAGACAAGGGACTTGAATTAAGTTCAAATGGCTCGACCAAATTTGATAAAAAGCAGTATAAGTTAGGCCATTTTGATTCTGCCTGCCAGGTGTTCGACACAATGGCCACATGAACAAAATATTTGAATTTTGGGCTGATTTTTGGTGGAGTGATGTTACTTATGCTTAAGCATCTAGGTTTGCTTGGGATTTGAAAATGAAGTTCATTTGAGTGGTTTTTGAATAAGTGTGATCTAGATATATACACTTGGTTCCATTTTCAAATGCCATTTAAATTTAGTGTTTTAATGTTTTTGGTAGATCACAAAGTGGGCCTTGGTTCATCACTACATGTACTAGAAAGGGGTGCAAAGAACGACAATTGTTTCTGTTAAGATTTGAGTTCTAGGAGTAGCCAAAGTAGACTAGTTATTGAAAATGGCAGAAATGACCATTTTCTTATTTTATTCTTTTTGATTTGTTTTTTTTTGGGATTTGCTTGGGGATGATCTAGATGATGTTTAATTCACCTTAGAATCATTTTAAAACCAATGGATAACTCAAACATGGCAATTCAAAACAACTCCTAATTTAAATGCACACACATATGAATGTTTAATGATTTTAAATGGAAAAGTTTTTGTTAACCCTAAATTGGGTAGATTTGATCTTAATTAACTTTGGATTAGAGTTTTGGGATGTTACACCCTGTTCAAGGTCCATCTCCTTCTGAAGAGCAGCAAACCTCTCATTGGCGGCTATCCTCCATTTATTCTCATTCTGCACATGATATAAGCATGCTTAGTTTCTCTAGAGCATCTAGTCGGAACTATTCAGTTTCAACTAAATGCTCGGTGGCTACAATACATGATTTTAAAGTAAACTAGTTTCTCTAGAGCATCTAGTCAAAACTTTGCAGTTTCAACTAAACACTCGGGGGATACATGGACAAGTTCTTCACTTAGTTCTTTGGAGCACTCAGGCCAATAACTATTGGATTATCCGCCTAAGAGCTCGGGGGCTACAGTGCGATATACTACACAAAGTAAAGCAATTGAACTTCAAAAAACTTATGATGGCAATGATCCTGAGATTGTTGGCCAGATGAGCGTAGGAATCATGGAAGGTCCGGGCATTCTTGTAGATTGCGTTGGCCTGCTTAATGAGGTTATCCAGGCTCAACGTCGGAGGAGTCGCAGCCAATGGAGAGGTTGAAGCTAGAGGCATGGATGAAGCCCTAGCTGCCTCTTGCACCTTCAAGGCAGTTCATGGGTCGGAGGCTCCTGCCTCGATCATAGCTTCCCCGTCCACCTCTTCCACCACTTCCTTCCCTTCTTAGTGGCAGCTTAGCCGGAGCTTCAACCACTTTAGAGGAGGTGCTCTCCTGCGTCGCCTGGGCACCGGGAGCGACATCTACCTCGACAAAGCCCGAGACATCAAGAATTGGATTGATATCTATCTCCATGGCAGAGGTCTCAGGGATGATGGGGGATGCCGGCCCAGCGGGACCAGAAGAGGGTTTGGCGGCAGGAGTAGGGGGAGCGGTGGCGGGATAGGACTTGGCGGACTAATCCTTGGTCAGCATATCATGAATGTTTTTTGACCCTCCAACATCTTTGGAGGATCGCTTCAAACTAACACTGGCTTTCCTCCTGAAACATACAAAGTATAAGTACAAGAGTTGAAAAAAGGTGTTAGCTGAAAAATACAAGCCGAAGAATGGAAGTACTTACTCCATGGCAGGAGCCTTGGCGAGGGGAATGCCAGTGGACTTCTTCTTCTTCTCCGCCTCTAAGGCGGCAGTGGAACGTTTGGAGACTCCACTCTCCGATCTCTTCTTCTTGGCCTCAGCAACAGCGTTAGAGGTGGATCTCTTCCGCTTTCGCGCTGCCAGAGCTGGCTGATCCTTGGAGGTGTTGTCGTTGGACACCACCTGGATATCCTTCAACTTTGGATAGTAGACTTGGGAGGCCATTTGATCCACCGCCAAGGTTGCCAGCTGGGATACAGAGGAGTGTTAGATGGACAACTTCAAAGTCGGAAAAACCTTAGAGTATATAACGAGCAACAAAGGAAATGGTAGCTACCTCTAGGCACTCGCCGCACTCGAACATGTCGAAGGTGATCTTGAAGCCACACTTCTTGTCCTTCACCTTGAGGATGTCCTTGAGTCGGAGCTTGATGGAGTCAGTAGAGAAGTTATCCCGCAAAATTCGCATGGGATCCCCCTGTCTTGGTTATACTTACACATCAGCTCGGCGCGGTGCTATAGAGGCTGGATCCGCCTAACGTACCAGCACATGGCAAGGTCCAAGCCCGTCAGACCTCCGTCCACGAGCCATTTGATCCGCCTTACGGCACGATTGGCTTCGTCGTCGGAAGGAAGAGAGGCTGGGGTCCGCCATGCAAGCACTTGAGGAGCTTGTCGTTGTCGTTCTTGAAGTCGTCCATGCTTGGGGAGTCATTGTTGTTGTAGTACTCCATATCACCGAAGCATGTGGATCCATTGTTGGTGTAGTGCTCCATCATGTCATCCATGCTTGTGGAGGCATATGCACAGTGGCTCATCGTGGATTCTTCATAGAAATCAACTTGAGTTCCGGAGTCCCTAGACATGATTCACAAGACCTGGTGGTGTATATGGAAGTGGTAGGGAGTTTAGAGATGCAATGTCAAACCTTACTTTACCTTGGAATATAGTATTATGTAAGTGGCACACTTGAGAGAAATGAAAACCAAGTAAAGTGAAATTCACGCGGAACACCAGAACCAACTAACCACTATAAAACACACACGCAAAAATCTTATGGTGGATAGGTATAGAAGGTGGCATGTCAAGAAACAAACCAAAATCAAGATGTTGTAATGGCAAGTAAAGAACCACAATTGTCACAAAAGCAAAACAAGTCAATCCACAAGATAGGAATTATGTCAAGGAAACACACACGGTGGGAGAAATGGAACTTGTGCGACGGAGAAAGTGAGCTAAGAACCAAATGATTACCTAGCGAATACTATAATCTCGTGTCGCTCAAGTGCAAGGAGAAACACTAATTCGATTGCACAAAATTGGTGGGCTACAAGATATGCACAATAAGTACCACCTATATGATATTCATCGAGCTTGCGCTTCCTATTCTATGAGGTACTTTTTTCTTTCTTTCTTTTTTCTATTTTTCACTCTTTTTCTTTCTTTTTAGAAGAAACTGCACCGACGGTCCTAATTCATTTCCTGCACCTTCAGTTTAGTCCTATTTCTTTAAAATCGCACGTCTAGGTCCTAAATCTTTTATAAGTGATTCATGTGAGGTCCTAAACGGGTCTCACTGGCATTGACTAGTGCCACGTTGACATTGGGGCCTAGGAAATGGACAATGTTGGGGATATGCTATATGGGTATCCTCATCGCATGTCACCAATCCGCCTAACCCGGGTGGCCCATAGTTGGTAGCAAGGCCTATGGCCTACTGGGCGACCCAGTTAGACGGATCCTGAAGGGAGGCCCATGTCGAATAAAGGAAGGCTACGCAGTAGTCACCCACATACTCGGGGCCTTGGAGTACAAGACACGGAAGACTAGTTCATGTAGGTGTAGGACTCTTTACCTTGTCCGGCAAGGACCTTTCCCTGTAAACCCTAGGTCTTGGTGACTTTATAAGCCAGCATGCGGGAGCCTTTAGGGTACAACTTCTCTGATTTCTGCGTACAACGCGCAACACCTCAGACATCGAACCTATCTCTGTAACTCGGAGTATTTCCATTATAATGATTTATAGCAGGAGTAGAGTTCCTCCACTGTTGTGGGACTTGAACCTGGGTAAGCTATGTTACCTCGTACCCGCCAACTCTCCGCCTTACCCCATGTCTCTAAACACGCACTATGAGGACCCCTCCATGGCGTACTCGTCGGCAATACCATGACAGTTGGCGCCCACTGTGGGCTTAGAAAAATTCACATGGACGGACGAAGCTGAAGTAGCACTTCAGGAGTTGAAGAGAATACTCTCCTCCCCACCTATACTTGCAGCACCGATACCAAGGGAGCCTATGCTAGTGTAGATGGCGGCAACCAACCGAGTAATCAACATCGTCGTCGTGGTGGAGCGCAAGCAACCAACGCACGAATACGGAGTTCAGCGACCCGTTTACTATGTAAGCGAGGTCTTGACGGAATCGAAGCAGCGTTACCCGCACTACTAGAAGATAGCTTATGAAGTTTTCCTTGCTTCGCAAAAGATAAGGCATTATTTCCAGGAGCACCCCATTACAGTAGTGAGCAAAACTCTACTATCCGACATCATTAACAACAACGACGCTACAAGGAGAGTGGCAAAGTGGGGCGTTGAACTTGCCACCTTCGACATCACCTACAAGCGACGCGACGCTATCAAATCACAAGCATTCGCGGATTTTCTGGCAGATTGGACATAACTGCCAAAAGACATTCCTGTACCAGAGCTAGAGTATTGGGTCATGCACTTTGACGGATCGAATTTACTCAATGGCTCGAGGGCTAGCGTATAATTGCAATTGCAAACATGAGAGAAGTTGCAATATGTCCTGCAGATCCACTTCAACGCTACAAATAACATGGCGGAGTATGAGGCTCTCTTTCACGGACTTCGCGTAGCCAAGGATATTGGCATCAGGCGCATAGTTTGTTGTGGAGATTCTGGCTTGGTCGCCCAGCAAGTAGCTGGCACCTAGAACGCGTGGAACCCTATGATGGAGGCATATCGAGACGAAGTAGACGAAATAGCCAAGTGCTTCGACGACTATGAAGTCAAGTACGTCAAAAGGGAGGATAATGAGGTGGCAGATCTGTTGTCAAAACTTGGATCAGCTCGTCGACCAATTCTGCCAGGCGTTTTCCTAGAGCATTTACGGACTCCATCCGTGAAGGGAGCGGACTCCGACAACCCGGATAGAGTGGACTCATTTGTTAACACAATAAAAGTGACCTCTCTGGCTTGAACAAAGTCGTTCATGCATTATTTACAAGACAGAACTTTGCCCGCCGATGAAGTCGAAAGCCGGCAAATAGTACGCAGAGCAAAAGGCTATGTCATCATTGACGGCCAGCTATACAAAAGAAGTACCACGTGAGTTTTCCTACGGTGCGTCTCCTAGCAGCAAGGTATTGAATTCATTAGAGAAATGCATCTTAGAGATCGCGGGCATCATGCCGCTCCCCGATCGTTGGTGGCCAAGGCCTTCCGATAAGTATTCACTGGATAACTGCCAAGGCGGACGCCGCCAAGTTGGTACAAACATGCATTGGGTGTCAATTTTATGCAAGACAACCAAATGTTCCAGCTGAAGAATTACGAACAATACAATTAACTTGGCTGTTTGTAGTCTGGGGGCTGGATATGGTAGGACCTTTGCAGACATCACCATGTGGATTCACACACTTGCTAGTAGAAGTGGACAAATTCACAAAATGGATTGAAGCTAAACCCATTAGAAAGCTTGATGGGGCAACAACCCTAAAGTTTGTCCGGGATCTAGTGGTGAGATTTGGTCTCCCATATAGCATCATCAACGACAATGGCAGAAAATTATCTCTCGGAGAAGTTGAGAAGTATTGTCATGAGAAAGGCACCCGCCTTTGACCTAGCATCTGTGGCACATCCGCAGTAAAATGGGCAAGTTGAAAGGGCCAATGGACTAATTCTGCATGGAATCAAGGCACGCTTAGATGCACTCCTACGTAGAGCAGCTGGAGCCTGGGCGAAGGAACTACCATCTATCTTGTGGAGTTTACGAACAACACCCAACAGATCCACCGGCTTGACTCCTTTCTTCGTGGTTTATGGAGCAGAAGCAGTTCTACCATCCGACATCCTCCACGAGGCACCAAGAGTTTCCGCCTACAAGGAGACGCTGAAGAATCCAGGCGACTATCTGTGGACCTACTTGAAGAAGAGTACGTGCTGGCATGCCAGAGATCTGCCGTCTACCAGAAGAAGCTGCGCGGCTACCATAGTCGCCGTGTAAAGCATCGCTCATTTAAAGAAGGGTATCTGGTGCTTAGACTCAAGCAGGAGAAATCACACAAGATATCCCTGCCTTGGGAAGGACCATTCGTCATAAGCAAAGCATTGCTCAATGGTTCCTATTACCTCGTCGATATTCACAAGTTAAAAGATAGGCCAAAAAATCACAAGCACAAGCAACGTGACTCCGATGATGATTATCCGGAGACAGATCGGCCATAGAACATAGCAGAACTACGTCCCTTTTACACTTAGCACATTTATATTATGTAATAAGTTTCTTATATGATCAATGAAACAAAGCATTTGTTTCACTCATATTCTCTGAGTATTTTACCTCCTTTGGTTGTTCATTTTTGGATCATATAAACCCTCTATGCGCAAGGTTGCATTTGCCCTTGTGAAAATTCTGCCTACGGGCGTTAGCTTAAGTTTTCTGGTCTACACATTTTCTGAAGTTTTTATGTGGATTCTGGAGTAGTGACTTTTCGGCACTCAAAGCCTGCAATTTTGTTCTTAGGTTCTTGACGGTGCTATTAAGCATCATAGCTTGGGAGCATAGTTCTATGCTGCGAGTCTTCCGTCTCACGAAAGGGTAAGAATACGAACCAGAATAATGGATAAGCCAGCACTTGCTTAAAAAATATATACACATGCTGGAAACAGACAAGTTACAGGAAGCTTGAATACAAGTTTTTCCGCCTTAGACAAACATAAGTTTTTTCCGCATACATTCTGCAGAGATACATTTGATACATATATTGTTTTTCATGGCTCTGCTGTGGGGGGCTTCGTGGTGGCATTATCAGGAGAGCCAGGCCGGGAGAGCTCGTCAAACTCTGAAGGAGAGGGGCTAGACTCAGAAGAGGCCATGTTGTCATCCAGGATCTCGGCTGGCATGAAGACATCAGCCTTGACCATCTTGGCAACCCAGGTATCAAATCCGGCAAGGGAGTTCCAAATAGCATCACTTTCAATCTCTTGTCATTCCTCATCTAGCTTGGGCATGCCGGAGGTCACCAAGTCGATGTTAGCATTGTCATAGTGAGCCTTGACCAAGGACAGGGTCATCCTAGCACCAGCCCAGATACATGAGGCTTTCCAGTCTTTAATTTTCTTGGGGGCTCGGCGCAGGATTTCCGTATACTTGGCCGCTGAGTCTGCCGCCTTGATATTGATGCCTAGAGGCTGAGCTATCTCCTTGGCTTGGGCGATGGCGGTGCTAACAAAGTTGCTGGCAAGAATCATGCGTTCCTTGGGACTCGGAGCACCCTCACCCAAATTGGCTAAGCCAATGGGAGCTGTGGTTTGCACAAACATACAAGGACCATGAGCATAAACAGTTCAAATGGTTACCCAACTTACAGAAAAAGACCAAGACGGAGAAAGGTTACCAAAGATGCTCTTTTCCGGTTGCTTGCATGTCTCCGTCAAGTCATCGCGCTCCTTCTGGACTGACTTGAACATCTCAAGACTCCTAGCATTCTGCTCTTTGGCAGCTTGGTCTGGTCTTTGAGCTATGCAATCTCATCCTTCAGGCGCTGCATCTCGACGTCCGCAGACTCTTGCATAACCTTCATCGTTGCCTCATGGCCCTTGATGGCCTCGGCCAGGTCCTTCTTCAGAATCTTGTTTTCATCATCGAGCTCCTGTATATGCTTGGATTGCGCGATGATGCTCTTGGCCTTAGCAATGGCTTCTGCAAAACGGAAATTAGAAAGTGCTACAGAAGACGGAAGAAATGATTCAATGAGAAAAGCAAGCGGCTATCCCCCGTTTATTCTCATTCTACACATGATATAAGCATGCTTAGTTTCTCTAGAGCATCTAGTAAGAACTTTGCAGTTTCAACTAAACGCTTGGGGGATACACGAACAAGTTCTGCACTTAGTTCTTTGTAGCACTCTGGCCAATAACTATTGGATTATCCACCTAAGATCTCCGAGGCTATAGTGGGATATACTACACAAAGTAAAGAAAGTGAAGTTCAAAAAACTTGCGATGGCAATGATCCTGAGATTGTTGGCCAGATGAGCGTAGGAATCATGGAAGGTCCAGGCATTCTTGTAGATTGCGTCGGCCTACTTGATGAGGTCATCCAGGCTCATAGTCGAAGGAGTCGCAGCCAATGGAGAGGTTGAATCTGGAGGCATGGATGAAGCCCTAGCTACCTCCTGCACCTTCAAGGCAGTTGATGGCTCGGAAGCTCCCACCTCGAGCACAGCTTCCCCGGCCACCTCTTCCACCACTTCCTTCCCCTTCTCGGTGGCAGCCTTAGCCGGAGCTTCAGCCACTTTAGAGGAGGTGCTCTCCTGCTTCGCCTGTCCACTAGGAGAAACATCTACCTCAACAGAGCCTGAGACATCAAGAATTGGATTGATATCTGTGTCCATGGGGGAGGTCTCAGGGATGACGACCCAGCGGGACCAGAAGAGGGTTTGGCGGCAGGAGTAGGGGGAGCGGTGGCGGGATAGGACTTGGTGGACAAATCCTTGGTCAACATATCACGAATGTTTTTTGACCCTCCAACATCTTTGGAGGATTGCTTCAAACTAACACCGGCTTTCCTCCTAAAACGTACAAAGTATAAGTACAAGAGTTGAAAAAAGGTGTGAGCTGAAAAATACAAGCCGGAGAATGAAAGTACTTAATCCACGGCAAGAGCCTTGGCTAGGGGAATGTCGGTGGACTTCTTCTTCTTCTTCTCTGCCTCTAAGGCGACAGTGGAACGTTTGGAGACTCCACTCTCGGATCTCTTCTTCTTGGCCTCCGCAACAGTGTTAGAGGTGGAGCTCTTCCGCTTTCGCGCTGCTAGAGCTGGCTGATCCTTGGAGGCGTCGTCGGCGGACACCACCTGGATATCCTTCAACTTTGGATCGTAGACTTGGGAGACCATTTGATCGGCCGCCCAGGTCGCCAGCTGGGATACAGAGGAGTGTTAGATGGACAACTTCAAAGTCGGAAAAACCTTAGAGTATATAACAAGCAATAAAGGAAACAGTAGCTACCTCTAGGCACTTGCCGCACTCGAACATGTCGAAGGTGTTCTTGAAGCCACACTTATTGTCCTTCATCTTGACGATGTCCTTGAGCCGGAGCTTGATGGAGTCAGTAGAGAAGTTATCCCGCAAAATTCGCATGGGATCCCACCTATCTTGGTTATACTTGCACATCAGCTCGACGTGGTGCTGCAGAGGCTGCATCCGCCTAACGTTCCAATACATGGCAAGGTCCAAGCCCGTTAGACCTCCGTCCACGAGCCATTCGATCCGCCTTAAGACACGTTTGGCTTCGTTGTCGGAAGGAAGAGAGGCTGGGATCCGCCATGCGGGCACTTCAGTGGCAACTCCATCGACGAAGTCAAGGTAGGTCTCAAGGCGGTCTGGCAGAGGGACATCTGGCCCATAGAAATACGTGCGTTGCCAGTTCTTGCAAGACTCGTGCCCTACAATGTCGGGGAAGCACCGGCTAGGCCGGATCTTAAAGCTAATGGTTCTGTAGGTCTGCCATTCATCCTTGGACTCTACGGATTCTCTCTTGATGGTTAAGAAATATACAAACAGATCTAATCTAGGCTTAATACCTAGGTATCCTTCGCGCGGAGCTACAAAGTTGCTAAGGACTAGAATACTGTTGGGAGAGAGATTGTGGGGAAGTACCTGGAAGTGCCGTAGGACATCCAAGAAAAAGTCGGAGACTGGCAGGCTTACACCACGTACCAGCTGAGATTTGAGGTACACCTTCTCTCCGGGTTGGGGAGAAGGGACCACCTCGCCGGCCGGCGCCGCCCGCCAGACAAACTTCTCCGCCGCAGGGAGATACCCCTCGTCGACCAGCTCTTGGAGATCTTTGGTGGAGAAATCAGAGCCTCTCCACACCCCCTTGTGGGAGTCGCTTTCTTCTTCAGCGGCTTCGGGCGCCGCTTGTTCTTGGTCATCGCCGGTGGATTCCGTCATGGCGGAGACGGGAACGACCACCCCCTCCGGCAGAACGATCACTCCCTAGGATGGCTCCATCGAAGCCTCAGGGATCACCGCCGTGGAAGGAGCAGAGATGCTAGAGGCCATTACGATGAGGAGAGTGTGGAGGAAGAAAGGGCTCTGGCTAGGGGTTTCGCAGGAGAGATCGAATGGTCGTGCGGCTGGAGGAATACGAAGACTGGGAAGCGAATGCAGGTAAAAAGAAATAAATTGACCGTGGTGGAAATATATAAGCCTCGTGTCAAGATTCGTGCAAAATGATCTAATGGATGGAACGTTGTGGACATGGAAGTGAACGTGTGTGGTAATTTCGCCACGTCCTCCGTCTTTTGCCGCTCCACCGTTTCGGATTTCGCGCGCGTGAACATAGCTGATGATTAATTGTCTATTTCTATGAGCTTTGAGGTAGCGTAGGCTGTAACCCTACATCATCCTTCTGACATTTGCAGCAAAGGGCCACGTCCAAAGATTCCATCAAAGACGGAGATCATCCAACTCTAGAAGCGAAGACTCAAGGAATCTCCGGCTACATTGCGAAGCCGGAGAGGATTGCAGGGTTCTTTGGTAGACCTTTGAGATATTGCTTGACGAATTGCCGGATCACTTAGACGGGATATTCAGAGATCAACGAGCAAGACGACACAAGATTTCAAAGTCCTGGGGGGGGCTACTGTTGGGGATATGCTATATGGGTATCCTCGTAGCATGTCACCCATCCGCCTAACCCGGGTGGCCCATAGTTGTTAGCAAGGCCTATGGCCTACTGGGCAGCCCAGTTAGACGGATCCTGAAGGGAGGCCCATGCCAGATAAAGGAAGGTTACGCAGGAGTCACCGACATACTTGGGGCCTTGGAGTACAAGACACAGAAGACTAGTTCTTGTAGGTGTAGGACTCTTTACCTTGTCCGGCAAGGACCTTTCCCTGTAAACGCTAGTTCTTGGCGCCTTTATAAGCCAGCCTACGGTAGCCTTTAGGGCACAACTTCTTAGATTGCTACGTACAATGTGCAACACCTCGCACATCGAACCTATCTCTGTAACTCGGCGTATTGCCATTATAGTGATTTATAGCAGGAGTAGAGTTCCGCCACCGTTTTGGGACTTGAACCTGGGTATGTTGTGTTACCTTGTACCCGCCAACTCTCTGCCTTACCCCACGTCTCTAAGCATGCACTGTGAGGACCCCTCCAGGGCGTACTCGTCGGCAATACCACGACAGACAGTCTAGCACGCATATTTGTAAATAGCCCCTTGAAGCTATATTTGTTCCAAAACATGATCCCTGGAAGCAATGCTCGTAGCACCTTCACGCCTTCCTTCTCACAGCACAGCCATGTGAACGCTGCAAACAATTGCAAAGCCTAGTGATGTGGGTGTTGGCGGCATCCAACCTCACCTCCCTCGCGTACCTCCTCCACCAGCACTACGTCAAAAAACAGCCTGGCGACGACAGCTCAATTTCGAGGACAAGGTCAGATGATGCCAACGAGGATGCTCCCGCACCGCCGCCTGAACCGGCCATCGAGCCAGATGCTTTCATCAACCTCGAGTTGTGCATGTTCATTCTTCCATGCGTAGATTATTCTTACACAAAGAAAATTTCGATCTAACGCCTGTGCGTTCGTGCGTGTGAGCGTGCCGCAGCGACCTGACCATGTACGAGGCATTCTGGACGGAGGCCAGGTCACGTGCAGAGGTGGTGGGGGATGAGCTACTTCTCCGATGCCAGGAGGCTTCGCTGGTTCCTCGAGCCAGAGCAAGAGTGCGAGGTGTAACGCCTCCACCGCCTCATCAGCAACGTTGCAATCGACGACGGCTACCACCAGGGGGTTGGCAACAGCGCGACCCAACCCTTGCAGGTTGTTGGAAATATTCCCTAGAGACAAATAGTTATAAGGACTATTACCATATTTCATATAGTTTATGATTAAGTTTTATATCATGTAACTGTATTGAGTGGAAACATCAATACGCGTGTGATATATAAACAACCAGGGGTTCCTAGTGAAACTCTAGTCACTGGTTTGTTGGTCAACAGATGATCATGTTTCCTGATCATGTGGCATTTATGCCAGTTGGAAATGGAGTCAACTCATTCCGAGAATGAGATGATGAACCAATACCCAACCTAAACATCATGACCCGATCATGTCACGAAGTTCAAGTTATGATGATTAGAAATGGATCCTCATAGACTATTCCTTAGACCATGAGGCTATATCAATCACTGTCTCCCGAGAGTGCTTAGATAGCATCAAGCACCAGTTGGTAATACAGTGGTTATAAAGGTGTGTTCAGGTACTCGGAGGAAACCATAGATGCAATATATGTCAAGAGCGGGATTTGTCCATCCATGTGACGGGAAGATACTCAAGGGCCCACTCGAAGAGGTTGTATCCAATAGCTGCGCAGCGTGTGATTTGATCACAGGGATATCACTTGTCAGAACAAGTCAAATAGCATTGTTCGGTAACGAGATTGAACACGACATGGTGACATCATTAATCAGATCTCGGGCAATGCAACTATCAAGAGACAAAGGGAATAAGACACGACTGTCCCGGTTCAAACGATGAAAGATCTTCGTGGAACACATAGGGGTCACATGGCCATCCAGGCCCCTCTGTCGATCATTGGTGCGGGAGTGTCCCGACCATGTCTGGAGTGTTCCTGAACCGTGGGGTATCACGCTGAAGGGCTTGATGATTCATAGAGAGTGTTTATAGGATCGGTAGAATCGCTAAAGAATTGTAGAGTGAAAACCGGAAGGGTTTCGGTAAGTACGGAGGTTTTCCGGAGTGGAGGTGGAAGTGTTCCATAGCCACGAAGGTTGAATAATATATGAATGAATGTTAAATATTGATTTAATCATTTATTCATAATTATTTAATAAAAGATAAAATCAATTAAATGGTCAAAGGGCTTAATGGGCCAATTCCCAGAGGGGAGAAGGACCAAGAGGGGACCACACCCCTTGGAGGGGCCTAGGGGGTGGCCGATGGCCCTAATGGGCCTTCCCTACATGGGGCCCATGGTGGGGGCTGGCCGGTGGCGCCTCCCCGCACCTCCTCCTCCTTTAGTCCCACCCCGTGACTTTGAGGGAGGTAGTACCTCCCCTCCCCCTATATATAGTGGGGGTATTTGGCCAGATAAATACACACAAATTCAATAAAGGTCTTCTCACTTTTGGGAAGACCTCCAATTGATATTTTCTCTCTCTCCCTCTCTCTCGTGAACGTGGTCCCAAGTTCGGACTACGCGAACGAGAGACATCTTCACCGTGGAGCGCCGTCGCACTGTGGGATTCAGATCCAGGAGCTCTACTTCCACAACTGCTGCTGGATCGGGAAAGCAGGAGTCATCGTCAGGCACCAGACGTGTGCCGCAAGGTGTCGTACTTGAGGCACTCAAGTCGTTGGAGCCACATGAGCGCAAGGACTTCATCACGACCTTGAGGTCGGCTTTAGCTCGTCTACATCAACCATGCTCTCTGAGCATTGACAACACTTTTAGGTCTTCAAGGGTAAGTTCGCGAAAAGCCCCTCCCATTACTGTATTACTAATAGATAGGTCCTGGCAGCATCAGGGGTTCAGGGGCGTAGGGTAAAATTTTATTGTTTTCATGTGTGGAACCCCTACACAGGCGGCCATGTATGCGTTTCTTCCTCTTCGACTTCGTGCAGCGGTGCATGGCAGAGCGATGGGGGCGCCTACATGCCGCTGTGGTGGCTTCCAGTGCCTTCAGCCTCCCACAGGAGACCACTAGCTATTGCAACTTCACAGAGAAAACCGTGGCGGCCTACCCTGGTATGTTAGGCCGCACAACAATGCCGGTGTTACTACATCTTGTTCCTCTGAATTGCTTCCAAGGATCATGTTTTGGAACAAATACAGCTTCAAGGGGCTATTTGCAAATATGTTTGGCAGACTATCCATTTTCTAGGCCCCAATATTGATGTGGCACCAGTCAACGCCAGTCAGACCCATTTAGGACCTCGCGTGAATCACTTATAAAAGATTTAGAACCTAGACACGCGATTTCACATAACTAGGACTAAATTGAAGGTGTGGGAAAAGAATTAGGACCGCTAGTGCGGTTTCTCTTCTTTTTATTCTTTTTCACTTGCCTCTTCCTTGTGCCAAGTACTATACATGATAACTATATGAGATATCACGATCATAACTTTTGCTCGGAATTATACAAGGTACCAAATATGCATAGCCCAAGCAATCATAGGAGGAACTAGTATCAATAGGTGTTTGTTGGTCACAAAGATAGTGTAGCTCACAAAGGAATGGAAGTGGGGAGAAGTCGCAGAATGTTTGTACCTTTCATGGGCGATCTTCACCCTTTATTATTGGATTTCGGCTTGCTCACATAATTTGGATGGACTAGATAGCATGAACCACTTGGATGATGATGCACATATCCTTCTCCTCTTCGAAACTATCTAAAAAACACCAAAATCTGAGTTTGAATGCAAAAGTTATGCTCAAAACAGTGCGGAGCTGAAATCGTCGGTGGCAAAACCGGTCAGACCGGAATTGGCACCGAAATTTCTGGCGATGGAGCCGGTTGCACCGGAATTCTAACCGAAAATTCTGGTTTCTAAACCGGTTCACTGGAGCTAGCACCAGAACGAGTTCGTGGACGCAAAAATCACGATTTCTACGGAAACACTTGATGGAAAACTCAAGATCTGAGGGGCAAATGATGGAATTAGGCCATGGGAATGCATGGGAAATGATACTAGATGATAAGGGGTGACCTCAAGGGTGGCCCGAGCTTCACGGATATCGTGGACAAATCGATGGGAAAGCGAGGGGAAAGGGAGAATGTAGAAAAGGTGGACACACACCTCGCGAAGAACACGATAAACACACGCAAAGCTCACACAATACAAGGAAAATTGCTCTCGCCGGCGGACACCAATCTGGTAGAATCCTCATAAGGAAATATTGGTCAACATGCTCCCATCAATCCCAATTAGAGAGGGAAGAACACCTTGGAGAGGGCCTTGACAACTACGCTCACGCACTCGCAAACATAGGCCTTGTACAATGATGGACGCATGATGCAAAGTCCAACGAGGTTGGTAATGATAGTCGATCCCCTTGTTAAAGGGGATGAGGCAAAACTAGAGATTCCACAAAGGGGGTTGTTTTTAGTCTATCATCTATGACTAAGGGATACATGAGGGGATGGGGCTCTATTTATAGGCCAGCCACTAGAATGAGGGTAGTTTAAGCAAAAGGGTAAGTAAAGGGAATATTCCAGGGCATCAAACCCAGATCCGTGCGCAGACGGGGAGTTCCGGCAGTAAGTCCGGTGGTGCAGGATCTAGCGTTGAAATTTCCGGTCGTCGTCGTTTATTTCGATAGTTTTCCAGAATGGCATATAGAAGTGTGTTCCACCTGGATTTTCGTTCCACTAGTTTTGGCGCCAGTTTGGTCGGCGCGGGTTCCAGTCCGCCGGTTCTAGCACCGGGAATTTTGGCGGTCGGTCCGGTGGCACTAGAACCTTCGCTAGTTTGGCTCTGCCTCTTCCTTCTTATCTTCCAAGCCTCCGTCTTATCAAGCATGAGTCCTCGGGCTTCCTCTCTTGTCTCCGTGCTTGTCAGTGTGAACCTACTATGAATATGGGACGGAGTATAGTAGTATACCATTCAATATGGTAGGAAGTGGGCTCGCATAGAGAAACCGATTCACCTTTGGAGTCCATGATGACTTAGCATAAGTTGGAGACCTTGATGTGGTAACGGCCGTAGGTCGGGCTACATTAGAAGCCACGTGTATGCTAGATTTTTTTGTTTGCGTCCATTTTTACCTTCCCAACGTTGCTTGTTGCAACCGTGTATGGTCTGCTGCTGGGTCCCTGATGCCAGCCTCCTTGTACAAGTATGTTGGATAACTTGTTACATCTGATTGTTGGCTATTAACTATTTTGGTTCAAAACCAGCCGTTTAAAACAGAGGGGCGCTACAGGCAGGTGGGTCCATGATATCAGCCTCTACCTAAGCAATTTTTTGACATGAAAAAAGT
Source organism: Avena eriantha (assembly GCA_910589775.1). Classification (NCBI taxonomy): domain Eukaryota; kingdom Viridiplantae; phylum Streptophyta; class Magnoliopsida; order Poales; family Poaceae; genus Avena; species Avena eriantha. The sequence continues at coordinate 235,622,898 of OU342741.1, forward strand.
ATAAAACTAAAATAAGATATTTATGCATATAGGATTCCAACTAGAGACTTCACTACATTTCAAGGAAGCATGGTGCCACTTCGGCAAACAAAATTTATATAGAAATTACATTAACCAACTATAGTAACTATAACTATTGTATTAGTATTCTTAAAAAGATTATAGGCTACACTCCATCCATGGGCTCTTGCCCATCATGGGATATGCACCATGGGCTCTTCCATATAGGCTGCTTTTTCAAATTTTACTAGGCTATGGTCAGCAGGGCAATGCCCACAATGGCCAAATTCAAAAATATTATGGGCTATTCTACAGGGCCTATCCACATGGGCTATAATCCATTGGCTATGCTCCATGGCCTCTTCACCATAGGCTCTTGCCAATGGGATCTTCTACATGTGCTATTCTCTACGGGATCCTTTTTAAAATTATAATTATCAAGTTTTTGGCTAAAGAGGGGCCGAATGTACTAGCTTTCATCTGCTCGTTAGTTTTTCTCAAAAAAAAACTACTCGTTAGTAAATTCTCAAAAAGTAAACTGCTTGTTAGTAATTTCTCAAAAAACACTGCTTGTTAATAAAAATTGCATTGTGCTATGGCTTAGCCAGATTGGAATCAAAGACCTCACCAAGAGATGGAAAAAATGATAATGATGTTGTTAAATATTCATGTAAATAATCTAAAAAACCAGGGACACACACATCACGTGTGGCAAAACTATACTACTAACTAATGACTTTACTTGGTGAAATCACACTGTATCTTTACCCCTCTCATCTCTGTCCAAACCACAGCCAACAGTTCCAATAACACAAAGGGAAAAGCTCTATTGCAAGCAGCCCAACAACAAAGACAAAATGTTTGATAGATTCAATAGCATTTGAAAGATTTTATAGTACAAAATTAGACAGAAAATATCGACAGATTCCCAGTTCATATTCAGCGGCACTTGACGGATTCAGTAGCATTTCAAAGAGACCGATTCAACATTATAGACAATGACCAAAAGAATTGATAGATTCAGCAATGCAGACATTGAAATTTAGTAGATGTAGCCAGGCCATGATTCAAAAGGAGAGCGAGACCATAGTCTGCACTCAATCGGTCAGTCTGAAAAAGTACCGGTACATAAGTATTACTCAGACCTACAATTTTTGGAGTACTACAAAATAGATTAGAAGTAGCAGAACTCCGCACAAAATACTCAGAACTATCTTAAACTAGGAAGCACATGTCTCGAAATGATAAGAAAAATCATGTTGAAATGTACATAGATTCACCTTATGATCATCAGAAGAAGATTACGATGTGTTATTATTCTTTAGGCAATCCTATAGATATGAAGCTAATATTCCATGGTGAACTCTAATGGTTGATTCAGTCGACAAGCGACTAGATTAGACCAAAAGACCAACAAACAGGAAGTATCTTCAGTCACACGCATACCACTTCCCGGTGACGCACTGCTCTTCGCAAATAATGCCTCCTTCTTGAAGCCATTTGGATATGCGCAGGCAGCCCTGGGCATGGCAGCCCGACCAGGAAAAAGCCTGATGGGCTAGGCTTTAAGGCCCACAGGCTGGGGTTGAGCTTCACATTTGTGGCCCGAAGGATGCACGGGTCGGGCTCAGTCCTAAGAAAATCGGAAAATAGGGAGAATCCTGGCCTGCGGCCTGACAACCCGAAGAAATATGTGCACCACGGGCTGGGCTCAGGCTCAGTTTTTAGGCCCGATAGCTGGGCCGTGTCAACGCCCGGATTTTTAATCCCAGATGCCTGTTATGCCATACATCGCAATCCCAAGATTACCATTTTTGCGAGACATAATAGATTGGATATCACATTACATCATCCATTACAAACCATACTAAGGTCTTAAAAATAAAGGATCTCATGATCCAGTCTTAATACAAACAAAGCAGCAGAAAATAGACGTAGTAGTGGGCTCCAACTTCAGGGTCACAGGCAATGCTGACGATGGGAGATGATCCTAGTAGTCATAGACCTCCTGCTATCCATCATCCTTATAGTCCTCTTCAAAGTCTGGCCATGGGAGTAGCCAGGGACAAAGCCATGACTACTCTTTAAGTACTCGAAAACTATCACTAACAAGTAAGGTAGTTGTAGTACAAATCTTAAGCTCTAGGTTTATTTGCAAAAAGCCAGATTTATCTAAACTAAGTTTAGGAGTAAAGAAAACTAAGTTAATTCTAAATCAACTTAAGTGGGAAACTAGTTTTCAAATTCACAGCCCTGTTGTGGTCAAGTCAAAATCATAGTTCACTTCACAAGTCAATTTGAAAACATCTAACGACGGAACAGTATGGCCACTCCAACTATACATGATCGCGGACGTGGCTTTTCGAATAGTTTGACACTCTACAGAGGTGGTACACTTTCACCACAAAATTCGATACATCCATAAGGGATAACCCGGAATCATCATACTTAGGATGCGGATAATCAATAATAACCTTTCAATTACACACTCTAGTATAGGCACCTCCCCTATGAGCTTGGCCTCCCAGCCATGGCCATCTGCCATCCTGGGCACTACATAGGTGGACATTCACACTCACGAGGTAGCCTCAGCTCAACCTCTTCCTTGAGGGAACCCATACTAAGGCATATAAACTTCCTTCTAAGCCCTACCCAATTTGGGTATTGTGGTTGTACGGTAAAATTGGAATGGTATCGCATCTGAACCCAACCATCAGTTTCTATAAAGGGCCAAGGCTCATGCCTCATTTTCATCATCAAATCCTTTCGTGTTTCTCAACACATGAATGAATCATCATTCCAAGGTTTTCATAATCATTTTCACCAAGTATTCCCATCTAAAGTGATCGACTTTTATGCTTAGCATTAGCCACTAAAGTTAAGAGTGTTCACTAATGAGGGGTGTTAATCTCCAATCTCATGCCATAGAATGACATCTAAATATAACGAGTTAGGCCTAGTTTTATACTCTTTATGCTATCTATCCAATTTTTCAATATTCACAAAGCACTAACTAAAAGTAATGAACTTTGGTAAAGTAAAAGAATAAAGCTTGCAAGTAAAACTTGGGATTGGCATAATCAAAGTTAAATAACCAAAGCATTCCTAATGCATCTTGCTTAAGTTATCAAGGGGCAAGTGTTAACTTGCATAGTTCTAGCTTGCATAGTTAAGAAACTTGCAAGTGTTAGCTTGCATAGGTATAAGACTTGCAAGTGTTAACTTGCATGGTTCTAGCTTGCAACTAGTGATGGATTGCATAAGTATAAGACTAGCAAGTGTTAGCTTACCTTGAGTAGAGTAGTGGTTGAAGTTTTCTTCTTCTTCTTCTTCTTCTTCTTCTTCTTCTTGGTAGTACTCCTCCTCCTCGTATCTCGGGTCGGTACTATCGTCTATAAATGAAATACGGGGTACACAATCACCAAACAATTCTTAACTACTTCTATTTAGCAAACTAATGTTCACACTAGATGATCTAGCATCATCACTATCATCACATGAATTAAAGACTTAATCTCATTTATCTTATTCTTGAAAAGTAATTTCTACTCATTGAAATTAATTAAGATTTAATATTCTCCAATTACAATATGGTATCATGTTGACCCATGTCATCACCACATATTCTAATACATGGGAATGTGATTTAAAGGGTTGGTCATATTTTATAAAGTTTAAGATTATCATTTAAGAGATTTAAACTGACTAGAAATGCCTATATAGCATTATTTTGGTACTAGTCCCATGTCACCACATGTAAACCTAAATATTTTTACATATTCAGATAGAAAAATGTGATTCTTGAGAGTTGGAATCAACTCAAAAACCATTTATGGTTGATTTTTAAAAAATGTTTGAAGTTGGAAAAGTCTCTGTCTTGTTATTTTTACTATAGGTGATCTCTAACTCCAAATGATTTAAATCCAATGGGCTTGGATAGATAATTTAAATATCTTTCTAACAAAATTGGAATCATGCAATTTGGTTAAGTGAATCTCTTTGAATTGATTTTGAATCTACTGATAGAATGTGGTTTTAATTAAATTGGAAAATACTTAATTGAATCTTCAGGCCTACGCGGGAAACTAAACGGGCCGACCCAATTTGCACAGCACATCGCAGCGGGCTGCTGATAGAGAGGGTCCACTAGTCAGCGACTTAAACTAACCGAAACAGTATCGTGCATTCTAGGCCATACGATTAAAATCTAATCTAACGGCTGAGATTCATCGTCTCCTACGAACAGCTCCAACAAGGAATTAAACCTAACGTGGCGGTGGGGGTCTGGTGCGGCTCACCTAGGCTCCATCTAGGGTCGGCTATGGGGGCGAACGACATTGTCGACGATGGCGGTTCGAACGGTGGTCGCGGCAGCTCCTGGGGCGACTCCAATCGACGGCGCCCTTCTCCTTATGCAGTGGCGGGCTCTGGCCAAATTCTGGCGAAGCGGCACCCGCCTTGCTCCGGGGAAGGGTGAGGGAGTGTCTGTGAGAAGTGGGAGTGTGTTGCTATGGAGAATGGAGGCAGAGGGGGCCTCTTTTTATACCACGGCGAGGGGACTGAGCAGCATGGGCTCAGGGTTGTCAGTGACGATGATACAAGCGGCTAGTGGCGCTACTGAGGGTAGGGGCAATGTAGTGTTCCCTGGCGATCATCACAGAAGTAATGGCGCGACACGGGGCGGTCTAGGTTGGTCGGGCGCGTGCGATGCTCTGCGCGGGAGTGGCAGTGTTTGTGATGGCGCACGGGTGCTATGGGTCACGCGGTGGCGAACGAGGGTGTTTGGGAGGTGGTGGTGATCATGGCGAGTATGCGCGTGTGCGGATAGAGCGAGGCACGGTCTATGCGAGGTGGTCGGGTGCGGCGCTCTGGTGCGTTCTCGGCACGGCGCAGAGACGGTGGGCACGGCACTGCTGGGGTGGTCCATGGCTTGGCCGAGGTCGTGGCTTGGACAGGGGCTGGTGGTGGACGGTGGCGTGTCTAGTGCACATCGTGGGCGAGGGCGGCGTGGCCTCTAGCGCTCTGTCCACTATCGGTCGGCCAGGCTAGCTTCGAGCGGCGGCGCACTGGTGCACAACGGCTAAGGGGGAGAGTGGTCTGGTGCTGCTCGACACTAGGGGAGACAAGGGAGTGAAATGGGGGCATTTGGTCTAGTGATCAATGCCCCACACAGTAAAGTTAGGCCAGAGTTAATTAGTGTAAGCAGGGTGTTTGATGAAATGGCCGAAAGAAATTTAGTTTGAAATTTTTGAATGAAATTCGGTGAGTGATCTTAACTTATGCTTGGTTATGTATGGTTGCTAGGAAAAGGCAAGGTGAATTGATTTAGTTGGTTTTCGCAAAAGTGTGATCTTACCATATGAACTAGATTTAATTTTGAACTGTCCATTAAATAGATTTGAAAATATTGGTGAGTTTGTAAAGTGGGCTTGGGTTCACTTTTACTTGGTATAGCAAGGGGTGAAAACAAGTGGAATTGTTTCTGTTAGACATTCTCTTCCAGGAACACTCAAAGTGGCCTAGTGGTTAACTTTGGTCAAAATGACCATTTGCTTATTTAATTCATATTTGATTTCTTTTTCTTTTGATTTTGTTTGTAATTGGCCTAGATGATGTAGTATTCACCTTTAAACCTTTTCTTATCATTTGTAGCAATCAAACATGGAAAATTCAATCAATTCTACACTAATGCAAATCACACATGCATTCATAAAGATTTTTGGAATAAAAGTTTTTTTTAACCCTAACTTTGGGTGATTAGAACTTGATAATCTTGATTAATGTTTTTGGGGTGTTACAAACCTTCCCTCCTTAAACAAAATCTTGTCTCTAGGTTTAAGAAAAACTAGGAACTAAAGAGATTTGGAAACTCAGTCCTAATATAATCTTCTCGCTCCCAAGTAGCTTCTTCTTGAGTATGGTTGCTCCATCAGATCTTGAGAAACTTGATACTCTAGGTCCTGGTGGTTCTGAAGGCTTCTTCCAAAATGCGAATGGGTACTTCCCGATACGTTAGATCCTTGTTGATATCGATGGCTCGGTGATCAATGTTCTTGAATACTTCTGTCTTCTCTAGAACTTCTAGGCATTTGCGAAGTAACGAGATATGGAACACATCATGGATGGCTGGCATCTCCTCTGGCAGTTCCAGTTGATATGATACTTCTCCTCGGCAATTAGAATCTTGAAGGGTCCAATATATCTAGGGGTAACTTTCCTTTCAGTTGAAAACGTTGCATTCCGTTCAAGGGTGACACTTTGAGATACACAAAATCTCCGACATTGAAAGTCAGGTCCCGACGTCTCTTGTTAGCATAACTCTTCTGTCTGGATTGGGCGGTCTTGAGGTGCTCACGGACTTTGTGAACCTTCTCTTCGGCTTCTCGTAGGATGTCGGGTCCGAAAATATGACTCTCTCCTACTTGCGACCAATTCAAGGGGGTACGGCACTTTCTTCCATGCAGAAATTCAAATGGGGCCATTTGCAAACTGGCTTGATAACTGTTGTTGTATGAGAATTCTGCGAAAGGCAGACAATCTTCCCATTTTGATCCATATTCTAGTACACAAGCTCTCAACACATCTTCCATAATTTGGTTGACTCTTTCAGTTTGTCCATCGGTCAACGGGTGATAAGTTGCGCTGAAGTTCAGCTTGGTTCCTAATCTTTCTTGGACTTTCTGCTAAAATCTTGAAGTAAATTGGGTTCCTCGATCTGATACTATGGTCTTTGGGGTTCCATGCAAACTGACGATTCTAGCAATGTACAACTCTGCTAGCTTTGAACTCTGGTAGGTAGTCTTGATAGGTATAAAATGGGCTACCTTAGACAGTCTATCAACGATGACCCAAATGGAGTCATTTCCCCTACTAGAAGTAGGCAAATTGGTGATAAAGTCCATTCCGACGACATCCCATTTCCATTCTGGAATCTGCAATGGTTGTAAAAGTCCTGCGGGTCTCTGATGTTCCGCTTTGACTCTCTGACATAAATCACACTTAGCTATGTAGCTTCCGATTTCTCTCTTCATCTTGTGCCACCAAAATTGCTCCTTCAAATCCTGATACATCTTTGTTCATCTGGGGTGGATAGAATAAAGAGTATCATGAGCTTCTTGCATGATAACTTGCTTCAGCTCGGAATCTGCTGGCACATAGATACGTCCTTTGTACCACAAAACTCCTTCTTCATCTTCGGTTAATCCGGGTATCTTCCATGTACCAATACGACGCTTGATTCCGTCGATACTCGCATTTCCTTTCTGCGCCTCCTTGATCTGACTGATCAAAGTGGGTTGAAGTTCAATGCTAGCTAAAAATCTTTTGCTAATTAGATCCGTTCTAAACTGCTCCAACTCTTCATGCAAACTTGGTTGGGCTTCTTTTATCATGGTGTTTAATATACATGGCAATCTGCCAAGAGCATCCGCTACCACATTGGATTTGTCGGGGTGATAGTGAATGTCAAGGTCATAATCCTTGATTAACTCTATCCATCTCTTTGCCTCATATTCAGCTCCTTCTGTGTGAAGATGTACTTTAGACTCTTGTGATATGAATAAATCTCATAGCGGTTCCCATCAGGTACTGATGCCATGTCTTCAATGCTAAAACTACAACTGCTAGTTCAAGATCATGGGTAGGGTAGTTTTTGTCATGCTGCTTTAGTTGTTTGGACATATATTCTATGACTTTGCCTTCTTGCATCAACACACATCCGAGACCAATCTTGGATGCATCACAATACACATCAAAAGGCTTCTTGATATCTAGCATAATCAGAATTGGGGCTGAAATCAATCTCTTCTTGAGCTCTTGAAAACTTGCTTCACACTTGTTAGTCCATTCAAACTTCTGATCTTTCTTCAACAATTGGGTCATCAGTCTTGCGATGCTCGAAAATCCTTCAATGAACTTGCGGTAATATCCCTCTAATCCGAGAAATGGACAGACTTGGGTTTGAGTAGTTGGGGCTTTCCATTCTTCAACATCTTATATCTTGGCAGGATCAACAGCAACTCCTCCTGCCGACACAATATGTCCTAGGAATCCTACTTCCTTCAACCAGAACTCAAATTTGCTAAACTTGGCATACAACTGATGTTCTCTAAGGGTTTCAAGGATGGTTCTCAATTGTAGCTCATGGTCTTCTTCTGACTTGGAATAGATTAGAATATCGTTGATAAAAACAACGACAAACTTATCCAGGAAGTTCATAAAAATCTTATTCATTAGATTCATGAAATAAGCGGGGGCATTGGTTAATCCAAAAGACATGATCGTATACTCATACAATACATATCTGGTGGTAAAGGCGGTCTTTGGAATATCCGTTGCACGAATCTTGAGTTGATGATAACCAGTTCTAATATTAATCATAGAAAACACTCTAGCACCAGTCAACTGATCAAACAGATCCTCTATCTTTGGCAGTGGGTACTTGTTCTTGATGGTGACATCATTCAGCTTCCGGTACTCCATACACAAACGGTTACCTCCATCTTTCTTATCCACAAACAATATAGGTGATCTCCATGGTGATGCGCTTGGTTGAATCAGACCTTTCTCCAGCATAGCATCAAGTTGCTTCTTCAGCTCCACTAATTCAGATGGGTTCATACTATAAGGTCTCTAAGCTATGGGTCCAGTTCCAGGAATTAGTTCAATGATGAACTCGATATCCCGATCTGGGGGCATACCAGGCAATTCATCTGGGAATACGTCGGGGTATTCACAGACTACTCTGACTTGGTCTATGGTTGGTTGGGCTAGACTCTTGTTGCATTTGAATTGACCGGGAAAGGTCTCAAATACATGCTCTACTGCTACTCCAGAGCTACTGGTCATGGTTATGGCTTTCTTGGCACAGTCAATCAATCCTTTATGTTTCGACATCCAATCCATTCCTAGTACTATTTCCAAACCTTTGGTTCCAAGTACTATTAGATTGGCATAACAATCTATTCCATGGATTCTGATAGGTACAACCTTGCAAATTTTTCTAGCTTTGGTGGTTGAACTAGGTATTTGAACTATCATAACATGCTTCAATTTTGTTGGTTGAATCTTACTAGTGCATGCAAATTATTCCATAACAAACGAGTGTGATGCTCCAGAATCAAACAACACTCTTGCAAGTACTAAGTTAACAGAAAACATACCCAGCACGACATCGGCTGCTTCCTGAGCTTCTTCAGCATTCATGTGGAATAGACGGCCATTCCGGTTGAGCGAATTCCCTAGGGCAAATCTCCTTCTAGGCTTAACACGGCGCTGCTGCTGAGTGGGTGCATTCACATTGGTGGCTGCTACAAGCTTCTTGGGGTACTCATTGGAATAGTGACCCTTGACTCCACATTCAATGCAAGTAATCTGGGACTTGTCTTTTGCTGCAACAGGCACAACATTGCTTCCAGTCCTTGGGGCAGTATTGTTGTTGTTGTTGTTGGGCTTGGGTGGGACACGGTTGAAGTTGTTGGAGTTGCTGGGGTTGTTGTTGTGGTTTCCTCCAGACTTCAATTTTCCTCCGCTACGATTGGGGTAGCTTGGACGGGACATAGGGGGTCTGTTGTTTCTTAGGGCATATCCTGCAGACGGGTTGGGGCGATACTTCTATGTATTGTGGGATCCAGTCTAGTGCATCATATGACGCTTGCGATTGTCATTGGCTTGGTTGATCTTCCCTTCCATCTGAATTGCAGAATCTACTAGCTCTTCTAGATCTCCAAAACGGATGTTGACTAACACAGTCTGCATCTCATCATGCAATCCATTTAGGAACCTTTCCTTCTTCTTGGCTTCGGTGTTAATATCAGCAGGGACATATCTAGCTAAGGATAGAAATTTGTCACGGTACTCAACTACCATCATCCTTCCTTTCTTCAGTTCCCTGAACTCATCTCTCATCCTGGTGACCAAACCTTGTGGCACATGGGTGCGGCTGAACTTGATCTTGAATGCTTCCCAAGTCATCATATGTCCGTCGTTCATGGTATGGGTGCTATTCCACCAGGCTGTTGCATCTCCTGCCAGATAATGGGTGGCAAACAATACTTTCTCATTGGCTTCAACTCCCGTGACCTCCAGATTGTTCTCCATGGTTTGCAGCCAGTCATCAGCATCTAGGGGATCCTTAGATTTATTAAAGATAGGTGGGTTGGTATTCTGAAAGTTTTTCAGCTTGGATCCTGGTGATCTTGGTATCCATGGCCTTGGTTATTGTGGGCCATCTGATCTATCTATTGAAGAGTGGCTAGGGTGGCTTTGCGTTCGGCTCTATTAGCTTCACGGTCAGAAACTAGCATTTGCAGAATCTGCAACATTGGGTCCTAAGATGAGCTGCTTCCTCCGGGGTTTCCACGAGTCATCTGAAGATTGAGATAGGTAATGAGATAAGAGGGAAATTTCTAAGGTTCATGGTTTTGTTTCAAAAGCTTTAAACTTTGAGTTTGACTCAGGTTTTGCAAACTAACAACTTCTTCTCATTCATTCATTCAAAGCACACCAATACAAACACACACCACACACAAATAGAAAACGGATGGTTTTAAGAACCTTCTGTGAAACTACGATACAGTGGGACCGGTACAACTCATTCCTACGATAGTGATCAAGTGCATCTAATCATCATCAATGATGTCGGAATCATCATCATAAGTGTAGAACTCCATGGCATCATCCTCCATGTAGTTGTTGTCATCACTGAGGTAAGAGTGAAGATCTCCCTGGATATCTTCACCTTCCTCCTCCTCCTTTGCTACAAGCTGGACTTCTTGTTCACCGATGGTCTTCTCGAGAGTGGCCACCTTCTTGCGAAGACAATCGATGGTGCAATCATTCTTGTCGCGTTTACGACGAAGTGATTTGCGCTCCTTGGCAAGAATGGCGAGAGTCTGGTCCTTCTTGACGACAATGGCAAGGTTGTGGTTGGTGTAGGCTCAGGCATTGTCCAACTCCTTCTTCCTATCATACAACATGAAGTCAAGATTGTCCACGTGGTGCTCCAACTCTGGGTGTCCTGGCATCTCCAATGGCAGTCCCATAGAATCACGCCTTGCGAAGTGAGAAAAGCGAGTTCCCTGGATCAAGTTGATGTTTTGCCCACACAGACGGGCAAGAGGTTCATGCATAGCCCTGGCTAATCCATCTAGCCAGTTGTTTTCACGCAAGGTGAATTGGATCTTCTCAAAAGTGGGTGCTTCCATCTGGCCTTTGAGATCTGCAACTATCAGCCATTGTAGATCTCCTCCTATGTGATCGTTGAGTTGTGCCCCGAAGAATTCTGGATGCAGGCGCTCCAGATACTCTGAAAGTGCATCTAGATCCCTCTCAAAGATTAGTTGGCCTTTGTTGCCCAACTGGAGGAACTTGCAATACTAGACTTCCATCTATAAGAATTTAGGATGAGTAAGTTAGTGAGGTGATCAAGTGTGTCAAATTTTTATGTAATAATGTAAGAATTTTTGAGGAACAAGAATTGTTTTGAAAGAATCAAGGATAAGAGTGGTAATAGGTTTTCATAAATACTCACTTCTTTTGTTTTGAAACTAAGTTTTTGTTCGGACGCCCATTCTAACTAGCGTCTCCTATGGTTAGGATGGCTCTGATACCAACTTGTCAACACCCGGATTTTTAATCCTAGATGCCTGTTATGCCATACATCGCAATCCCAGGATTACCATTTTTGCGAGACAAAATAGATTGGATATCACAGTACATCATCCATTACAAACCATAATAAGGTCTAACAAATAAAGGATCTCATGATCCAGTCTTAATACAAACAAAGCAGCGGAAAATAAATGTAGTTGTGGGCTCCATCTTTAGGGTCACAGGCAATGCTGATGATGGGAGATGATCCTAGTTGTCGTAGACCTCCTGTTGTCCATCATCCTGATAGTCCTCTTCATAGTCTGGCCATGGGAATAGCCAAGTACAAAGCCATGAGTACTCTTTAAGTACTCGCAAACTATCACTAACAAGTAAGGTAGTTCTAGTAGGAATCTTAAGCTCTAGGTTTATTTGCAAAAAGCCAGATTTATCTAAACTGAGTTTAGAAGTAAAGAAAACTAAGTTAATGTTCTAAATCAACTTAAGTGGGAAACTAGTTTTCATATTCACAACCCTGTTGTGGTCAAGTCAAAATCATAGTTCACTTCACAAGTCATTTTGAAAACATCTGACGACAGAACAGTATGACCACTCCAATTGTCCATGACCGTGGACACGGCTATTCGAATAGTTTGACACTCTGCAGAGGTTGTACACTTTCACCCCAAAATTTGATACATCTGTCAGGGATAACCCTAAATCATCATACTTAGTATGCAGATAATCAATCATAACCTTTCAATTACACACTCCAGTATAGACACCTCCCCTATGAGCTTGGCCTCCCAGCCATGGCCATCTGCCATCCTGGGCACTGCATAGGTGGCCATTCACACTCACGAGGTAGCCTCAGCTCAGCCTCTTCTGCGAGGGAACCCATACTAAGGCATATAAACTTTCGGCTAAGCCCTATCCAATTCGGGTATTGTGGTTGTACAGTAAAATTGAAATGGTATCGCATCCAAACCCAACCATCAGTTTTTATAAAGGGGTAAGGCTCATGCCTCAACATTTTCATCATCAAATCCTTTCGTGTTTCTCAACACATGTCAAAACATTTCAATAGAATGAATCATCATTCAAAGGTTTTCATAATCATTTTCACCAAGTATTCCCATCTAAAGTGATCAAGTTTTATGCTTAGCACTAGCCACTAAAGTTAAGAGTGTTCACTAATGAGGGGTGTTAATCTCTAATCTCATGCCATAGAATGACATCTAAATATAACTAGTTAGGCCTAGTTTTATACACTTTATGCTATCTATCCTATTTTTCCAATATTCACAAAGCACTAACTAAAAGTAAAGAACTTTGGTAAAGTAAAAGAATAAAGATTGCAAGTAAAACTTGGGATTGGTATAATAAAAGTTAAATAACGAAAGCATGCCTAATGCATCTTGCTTAAGTTATCAAGGGGCAAGTGGTAACTTGCATAGTTAAGAAACTTGCAAGTGTTAGCTTGCATAGGTATAAGACTTGCAAGTGTTAGCTTGCATGGTTCTAACTTGCAAGTAGTGATGGCTTGCATAATTATAAGACTTGCAAGTGTTAGCTTGGCTTCAGTACAGTAGTGGTTGAAGTTTTCTTCTTCTTCTTCTTCTTCTTGGTAGTACTCCTCCTCCTCGTATCCCGGGTCGATACTATCGTCTATAAATGAAAAACGGGGTACACAATCACCAAAAAATACTTAACTACTTCTATTTAGCAAACTAAGGTTCACACTAGATGATCTAGCATCATCACAATCATCACATGAATTAAAGACTTTATCTCATTTATCTTATTTTAGAAAAGTAATTTCTACTCATTGAAATTAATTAAGATTTAATATTCTCCAATTAAAATATGGGATTATGTTCACCCATGTCATCACCACATATTATGATACATGGGATTGTGATTTAAAGGGTTGGTCATATTTTATAAAGTTTAAGATTATCATTTAATAGATTTAAAGTGACTAGAAATGCCTATATAGCATTATTTTGGTACTAGTACCATGTCACTGCATGTAAACCTAAATATTTTTACATATTCAGATAGATCTTATCAAATGTGATTTTTGAGAGTTGGAATCAACTCAAAAGCATTTATGGTTGATTTTTGAAAAATGTTTGAAATTGGGAAAGTCTCTATCTTGTTATTTTTACTATAGGAGATCTCTAACTCCAAATGATTTAAATCTTATGGGCTTGGATATATAATTTAAATATCTTTCTAACAAAATTGAAATCACGCAATTTGGTTTAGTCAATATCTTTGAATTGATTTTTTAATCTACTGATAGAATGTGGTTTTAATTAAATTGGAAAATACTTATTTTAATTTCTAGGCGTGCGCGGGAAACTAAACGGGCCGGCCCAATCTGCACAGCACAACACAGCGGGCTGCTGACAGAGGGGGTCCTCTAGTCAGTGACTTAAACTAACCGAAATGGTATCGTGCATTATAGGCCATACGATTAAAATCTAATCTAACAGCTGAGATTCATCGTCTCCGACGAATAGCTCCGGCGAGGAATTAAACCTAACGTGGCGGTGGGGTTCTGGTGTGGCTCACCTGGGCTCCAGCTAGGGTCGGTGATGGGGGTGAACGACGTGGTCGACGACGGCGGTTCGAACGGTGCTCGTGACAACTTCTAGGGCGGCTCCAATCGACGGCACCTTTCTCCTTCTACATCAATGGGCTCCGGCCAAATTCCAGCGAAGTGGCGCTCGCCGTGCTCCGGGGAAGGGTGCGGGAGTGTCTGTGAGGAGTGGGGAGTGTGTTGGTGTGGAGAATGGAGGCGGAGGGGGCCTCTATTTATACTACAGCGAGGGGACTGAGCGGCATGTGATCTGGCTCGTCGGTGATGATGATACAGGCGGCTAGCGGCACGGCTGAGGGTAGGGGGCGGTACAGTGTTCCCTAGCGATCATAACGGAAGTAATGGCGTGGCACAGGGCGGTCTAGGTTGGTCGGGCGCGTGCGATGCTCTGCACATGAGAGACGGTGTTTGCGACGGCGCACGGGTGCTACGGGTTGCGCGGTGGCGAACGGAGATGTCTGGGAGGTGGTGGTGATCATGGAGAGTGTGCGTGTGCGCGGAGAGAGCGAGGCACGGTCTATGCGAGGTGGTCGGGTGCGGCGCTCTGGCGCGTTATCGGCATGGCGCAGAGACGGTGGCGCGGCGCTGCTGGGGTGGTCCGGGGCTTGGCTAAGGTCATGGTTTGGAAAGGGGGTGGCGGTGGACCGTGGCGTGTCTAGTGCGCGTCATGGGCAAGGGTAGCGTGGCCTCTGGCGCTCTGTCTGCTGTCGGCCAATGAGGCTGGCTTCGGGCGGCGGTGCACTAGTACACAGCGGCTAAGGGGGAGAGTGGTCTGGTGCTGCTCGACACTAGGGGATACAAGGGAGTGAAATGGAGGCATTTGGTCTAGTGATCAATGCCCCAAAGAGTGAAGTTAGGCCAGAGTTAATTAGTGTAAGCAATGTGTTTGCTGAAATGGCCGAAAGAAATTTAGTTTGAAATTTTTGAATAAAATTTGGTGAGTGATTTTAACTTATGCTTGGTTATCTATGGTTGCTTGGAAAAGGCAAGGTGAATTGATTTAGTTGGTTTTTGCAAAAGTGTGATCTTACCATATGAACTAGATTCAATTTTGAACTGTCCATTAAATAGATTTGAAAATAGTTTTCGTGAGTTTGTAAAGTGGGCTTGGGTTCACTTTTACTTGGTCTAGCAAGGGGTGAAATGTACTGGAATTGTTTCTATTAGAAATTCTCTTCCACGAACACTCAAAGTGGCCTAGTGGTTAACTTTGGTCAAAATGACCATTTGCTTATTTAATTCATATTTGATTTCTTTTTCTTTTGTTTGTAATTGTCCTAGATGATGTAGTATTCACCTTTAAACCTTTTCTTATCATTTGTAGCAATCAAACATGGCAAATTCAATCAGTTCTACACTAATGCAAATCACACATGCATTTATAAAGATTTTTGCAATAATTTTTTTTGTTAACCCTCACTGTAGGTGATTAGAACTTGATAATCTTGATTAATATTTTTGAGGTGTTACAGGCCGGGCCGGGTTCGGTCCTAGGATTTGCACGGGCGAGCTTTGTAAGGCCCGACCCGATCCCGACCTGTAACACCCCAAAGTCAACCAGCTCTTAGAGTGTTACCACATTCACTACGCATATTAAACAACTGAGATGTTTTAGAAAAAAATTGACAGAGTTTCCTTTGTTTATGAAGACATCCACGACAAGCATGTTTATAAGGGAACCAAAACACAAGAGAGCTATCACCAATTATGACCAGTACATTCGCAACATATAACTAGAATTCTAAAACCACGAGGAAATAACACCTATCTTCCACAAAATCAGATAACCGACAAGTAATTAAATGATACTTCTAATACTTCCATAGGCTCCATACCCAAACAACACAATATAAATCCCATTATTTGGAAAGGCATGGTTCCAAGATAGATGTAAGGTCATGATGTGAATAAGTGATGGCGCTACTCCCATATTTCACATACATGTCATCCTCAAGGATTACCTAAAAATATTAGAACAACAAGGGTGAGTATGAAATACTCAGCAAGGACATACCGAAATAATGAGCAAAGCATAATACACAAATCCAACAATTATTCGGCCACTCTCGATAGGTGCAATGCTTTCCCTACATGTCTACATGCTCTTTGCTTTCATTTTTCTTTTGCGTATATTGGTACCGCTTGAGTGGACACCCGTCGGCATCCACTCACTCCAACTAGTGGAGATAGCCCACAATGTGGGGACCTCAAGTGCCTACCTTAGTAGGACACACCACTTTATTATTGTCTTTATGATGCTATGCAAAATGCAAGTGCAACTGTGTTCTTTATTATAACCATGTTGTCTCCACACACAATCAATATCTAGCAACCAAAATATGGAACAAGTGCTAGTAACTAGAATTCAAGCGAGAAACTCATGCAAAGTATTATTCCGTCATGCACTTGCCTCAACCGTAGGGCACGAACTTTGAATCGTAGGAATCCAAACCAGAAGTACCACCACCTGTTATAGAAACATATGCCACTCTCAATACACATCTTCATTGCAAGCGTACAAGATATACATATATATCATCGCTCCAACGCATAAGACTTTGTCACTGGCTTTCATAGATATAAACATGGGACAACAACTAAATACTAGAGGAGGTAAATCTGAATCCCAAATAACCCTCGTAGCTATGATCAGATAAAGAATCATCTTATTTTCTTTAGCTGTAAAACACCTAGTGACATAACCAGTATAAGCATAAGTGATATGCAATAGGAAAGTATTAATTGAACCCTTTTAATTAGCTTGCTGCATCGGTGAGCTGCTCTTTTTGTTTGTACCTAGTTCTCTTGGATTTTGGTTATCTACGAGCCATCTGCATATCACTTATGTTTATACTGGTTATGTCACTAGGTATTTTACAGCTAAAGAAAATAAGATGATTCTTTATCTGATCATAGCTACGAGGGTTATTTGGGATTCAGATTTACCTCCTCTAGTATTTAGTTGTTGTCCCATGTTTATATCTATGAAAGCCAGTGACAAAGTCTTATGCGTTGGAGCGATGATATATATGTATATCTTGTATGCTTGCAACGAAGATGTGTATTGAGAGTGGCATATGTTTCTATAACAGGTGGTGGTACTTCTGGTTTGGAGTCCTACGATTCAAAGTTCGTGCCCTACGGTTGAGGCAAGTGCATGACGGAATAATACTTTGCATGAGTTTCTCGCTTGAATTTTAGTTACTAGCACTTGTTCCATATTTTGGTTGCTAGATATTGATTGTGTGTGGAGACAACATAGTTATAATAAAGAACACAGTTGCACGTGCATTTTGCATAGCATCATAAAGACAATAATAAACTGGTGTGTCCTACTGAGGTAGGCACTTGAGGTCCCAACATTGTGGGCTATCTCCACTAGTTGGAGTGAGTGGATGCTGACGGGTGTCCACTCAAGCGGTACCAATATACGCAAAAGAAAAATGAAAGCAAAGAGCATGTAGACATGTAGGGAAAGTATTGCACCTATCGAGAGTGGCCGAATAATTGTTGGATTTGTGTATTATGCTTTGCTCATTATTTCGGTATGTCCTTGCTGAGTATTTCATACTCACCCTTGTTGTTCTAATATTTTTAGGTAATCCTTGAGGATGACATGTATGTGAAATATGGGAGTAGCGCCATCACTTATTCACATCATGACCTTACATCTATCTTGGAACCATGCCTTTCCAAATAATGGGATTTATATTGTGTTGTTTGGGTATGGAGCCTATGGAAGTATTAGAAGTATCATTTAATTACTTGTCAGTTATCTGATTCTGTGGAAGATAGGTGTTATTTCCTCGTGGTTTTAGAATTCTAGTTATATGTTGCAAATGTACTGGTCATAATTGGTGATAGCTCTCTTGTGTTTTGGTTCCCTTATAAACATGCTTTAGTGGGTGACACCCTTAAGAGTACCTCCTCCCCAACTTGAAATTCCACATTCGACCTCTTGGAATTAGCATAGTTTTTTTGCCTACTCTGTACGGCCAACATGTATTGTCTAATCTCAGCTACCCTCTTTGTAGCTTGCTGAACCCAATCAGGTACTAGCACTCCTTTCGCTCCCACGACATCCCAACATAATGGAGATGTACACTTTCTTCCATACAAAGCCTCGTAAGGTGCCATCTGTATGCTAGCCTGATAACTATTATTATAAGCAAACTCTGAAGGAAATATCCCTGAGAGGCAATAATAAAGTTGTTATTATATATTCCTTATATATGATAGATGTTTATTTTACATGCTAGAATTGTATTGATCGGAAACATCAATACATGTGTGTTTAATAAACAAAAAGGGTTCCTAGTTATGCCTCTCTTATAGACTAGCTTGTTGATTAACAAGATGATCAAGGTTTCCTGATCATGGACATTGGATGTTGTTGATAACAAGGTCACACCATTGGTGGAATGATGTGATGAACATTCATTCTAAGTATAGAATTACGATCAAGTCATTATGTTTATATTGCTATAACATCATACGAAGTAATCTTTATCCTTAGACCATGAGATCATGTTAATTGCTAACACCGGAAGAGTATCTTGATAACATCAAACGTCACACCGTAACAGGGTGACTATAAAGATGGGTTCAGTACTACGAAGGTGTTATGTTGAGGCTCATGGATCAAGAGTGGAATTTATCAATCCAGATGACGGATAGATATATTCTGGGCCCTCTCGGTGATATCACATTAAGATAGCTTGCAAGCAAGTGATGTGATCACTAGAATGTTATATCACGGGAACGAGAAAAGAGTGCATGTCGGTAACGAGATCAAACTAGGTATGGAGATACCGATGATCGAATCTCAGACATGTAATATATCGAGAGACAAAAGGATTTAGTTACAAGCGTTAAAGGTTCTCACGATCATAGAAGTCATCGTTGAATGTGTAGGAGTCAGTACGGATCTCCAGGTCCCGCTGCTGATTATTGATCGGAGAAGGGTCTCGATCATGTCTGCATTATTCGCGAAGCGTAGGGTGGCACACATAAGAGTTACCGGACACCATTTTGGAGCACATATGTTTCAGACGAAAGAATTGCAAAGCGCAGGAATTGTTTCAATAGAAACCGGAAATTGATTCGAGTGAAATTGCAGAAAGTAGTTCTGCATGTGATATTGAAATATTGCAAGGGGCTATATGTGAATGTTTGTTAATTAAAGTAATTAACAAAATTATGAATAAATTTAATAAAAAGAGTTTTATTAAATGAGAGAGCATTAAATTTGGAGAAATTTAATGCATTTAAAGTGGAGACTTTAAAAGGGAATGTGAAGAGGCATTTTAATGTGGAGGGGTTACCACCAGATGAATTGGGGAGGTGAGGGGTCCCCCCCCATGTGCCGTCCATGGAGAGAGGGGGCACCCCCTCCTTCTATAAAAGGCCACCCATTCCCTCCTTCATCCTCACACCTCCTTGTGAAGGATCTCTGTCCCCCTCTAGAATTATTCCCCCATGGTCTCGGATTAGCGAGATACATGTTCCCGGTGGCATTTCGTCTAGAAAGAGTTGCTGCTTCCGCTGGATCACTGGAGCGAGGAGGTGGAGGTTGTCCGGTGGCTTGAACGTGTGTGCGAGTACGGATGCGCTGCTGAGTTGCGGCGCTCGGACTTCCTCACGATCTTGAGATCGGCAAGTGTACGACTACATCAACCACGAGTTCCTACTCGTTAACAATACTCGTTGTCTTCGAGGGTAAGTTCTCGTTGGATGTATGTCCACCATTGCTTTGTACCTAGTAGATAGATCTTGGCGTGTAGTTCACACCGTAGGAAATTTTTTATTTTCTATGTTGTGGACCCAACAGTGGTATCAGAGCCTGATCTATGCGTAGGTGCTTTGCACGGGTAGTACACATATGTTTATATGTGGGCGATGATGATCATGTTATTGCATCTTCTATGTATTTTGGATATTGGTGGCATAGTAGGATGAAGCGGCCCGGACCAACCTTACATGTCATCGTACATGAGACCGGTTCCACGACTGACATGCAACTTGTTTTGCATAAGTGGCTGGCGGGTGTCTGTCTCTCCTACTATAGTCAATATCTGATTTACAACGAGTTGCTAATAAATTAGTTATCCTTGTTGTGGTTCATGTTCGTAGGTGAGAACGGTTGTATCTCCGAAAGCCCTAAACCACGTAAAACTTACAATTGATAAATTAGAGGCGTCTAGTTTAGATCGTTGCTAGGCTAGTGTATTGATATGGTATTGTTGTAAGTAGATGTATGATAGATACTCTTACAACACACTCAACGTGTAAGTTCCATATACCTTGGCCTTACACACAAAGGAATGATAGAGATCATACCACGATGCAAGTGATAGAGATCAAATGCATGGACCATATCATCTCACTTTACACAATAGATGTTAGCATCTTATACTGCTAGTTTGGCGCTTTTGGTAGCATTATAAGATGATCCCTCATTTAGATATCAAGATAAAAATGTGTTCTTCCTTAAGTATGCACCGTTCTATGGATCGTGTTTCGATACATCACGTGATGATCGGGTGTACTCGAATCTACGCTTTCATAGGAACGGGTGTAAGACAGTTTTACACACGCGAATACTAAGGTTCTTACTTGGCGAGCCTAGCATGTATAGACATGGCCTCGGAACACGGACCGAAAGGTTAACCATGAGTCATATAGTTGATATGATGCCCATATAGATGCTCGCCTTTGAAGCTACATAAACTCACGTGATGATCGGACTTGGTGCAGTGGATTTCGTTCATGTAATCACCAAAAAGACACGAGGGATGTCGTTTTTGAGTGGGAGTTCATTAGTAATTTGGATTAGTTGAACTCAATCTATCATAAACTTAGTCTAAATAAACTTTACAAATTCTGTTGTAGATGGCACCACCTGCTTTTAATTTCAATGTGTTCATGGAGAAAGAGAAACTTGCTACGAATGGTAGCAACTTCACCAACTGGGCTATGAATTTGAGGATTCTCCTCACTGCTGCACAAAAGCAATATGTGCTAGATGCGCCGCTAGGCCCCCCACCAGCTCCTGATGCCCCTGACAAGGAAAAGAACGTCTATATAACTCGTCAGGAGGACCACAACTTAGTTCATTGCGGCATACTGTATGGGCTAGAACCAGAACTTTGAAAACTTTTCGAAAATGGCAATGCCTTTGATACCATGGGAGAATTGAAAATGATTTTCGATACCCATGCTGCCGTACAGAGTTATAATGCTAAAGAAAAGTTCTTTAGCTGTATGATGGAGGAAAACAGCTCCGTTAGTGAGCACGTACTAAAATGTCTGGGTACGCCGATAAGCTTGTGTCCTTGGGAATAACGATTCCCATGACTTAGGCATACATCATGTTCTCCAATCTCTACCACCTAGCTACAAGAGCTTCGTGATGAACTATAATATGCAGGGCATGAAGAAGTCTCTTCCCGAGCTTCTGCCAATGCTTAAGACTGCAGAAGTGGAGATTAGGAAAGAACATCAAGTGTTGATGATCAATAAGACCACTGTTTTCAAGAAGGACAAGAAAGGCAGGCAGAAGGGAAAGAAGGGCGGCAAATCTGTTGCCGCGCCTGAAAAGAAACCCCGAGCTGGCCCTAAGTCTGACACCGAGTGCTACTATTGTAAGGGGACTGGCCATTGGAAGCGCAACTGCCCCAAGTATTTGGCGGACAAGAAGTCCGGCAAGGCAAACAAAGGTATATGTGATATACATGTTATTGGTGTGTACTTGACTAGTACTCACAGTAGCACCTGGGTATTTGATACGGGATCGGTTGCTAATATATGTAACTCGGTTCCGGGGCTACGGAACAAGCGACAACTAGCAAGGGATGAGGTCAGAATGCGGGTCGGCAATGGATCAAAAGTTGATGTGATCGCCGCCGGGACGCTACCTCTCCATTTGCCATCGGGATTAGTTATAAACCTAAATATTTGTTATTTAGTGCCTGCACTGAGCATGAACATTGTATCTGGATCGTGTTTGATGCAAAGTGGTCATTCCTTTAAATCTGAAAACAATGGTTGTTCGATTTATAAGAATGATATCTTTTATGGTCATGCACCTATGTTGAATGGTTTATTTCTGTTGGATCTCGATAGTAATATTACACACATTCATAATGTTAATGCTAAAAGATTAAACTTGATGATGATATGTCTACATATATGTGGCACTGCCGTCTAGGTCATATTGGCGTTAAACGCATGAAGAAACTCCATTCTTATGAACTTTAGGAATCACTTGATTTTGAATCATTTGATACGTGTGAGCCATGCCTTATGGGCAAGATGACTAGAACGCCGTTTTCCAGTTCAATGGAACGGGCGATAGATCTATTGGAAATCATACATACTGATGTGTGTGGACCAATGAGTGTGTCGGCGCGAGGTGGATATCGTTATTTTGTTACTTTCATGGATGATTTGAGTAGATATGGGTATATCTATTTGATGAAACACAAGTCTGAAACTTTTGAAAAGTTCAAGGAATTTTAGAATGAAGTGGAAAATCATCGTAATAGAAAGATCAAATTTCTACGGTCTGACCGTGGAGGAGAGTATCTAAGTTACGAGTTTAGCACACACATGAAAGAGTGTGGAATAGTTTCACAACTCACGCCTGCCAGAACACCACAACGTAATGGTGTGTCGGAACGTCGTAATCGTACTTTATTGGATATGGTTTGATTTATGATGTCTCTGACTGACGTGCCACTGTCATTTTGGGGTTATGCACTGGAAACAGCTGCATTCACTTTAAATCGGGCACCATCTAAATCCTTTGAAATGACACCGTATGAATTATGGTTTGGAAACAAACCTAAGTTGTCATTTCTTAAAGTTTGGGGATGCGATGTTTATGTGAAGAAACTTCAACCGGATAAACTCAAACCCAAAGTGGAAAAATGCGTCTTCATAGGATACCTAAGGAAACAATTGGGTATACCTTCTATCATAGATCCGAGGGCAAGGTTTTTGTTGCCAAGAATGGATCCTTTCTTGAGGAGTTTCTCGCGAAAGGTGTGAGTAGTCGGAAGGTAGAACTCGAAGAGGTTATTGAACCTTCTCTTCATGGAATGGCGAGTGGCGCAGCACCGGAAGTTGTTTCGGAGTTGACTTCACCTGATGAAGAGAGAGATAATGATAATGATCATGAAACTCCGAAAGAGGACACTACCGAACCTCGCAGGTCAAGCAGGACACGTGAAGCTCCTGAACTGTACGGCAATCCTGTTGTGAATTTCATGGTTGATGAAATGGATAACCCTGCGACGTATGAAGAAGCGATGATGAGCCTGGATTCCAACAAATGGCTAGAAGCCATGAAATCCGAGATGGAATCCATGTACGAGAATCAAGTTTGGAACTTGGTGGACTTACCTCACGACCGAAAGGCCGTTGAGAATAAATGGATTTTCAAAAGAAAAACTAATGCTGATGGTAATGTGACCATCTATAAGGCTCGACTTGTCGCAAAGGGGTTTCGACAAATTCAAGGAGTTGACTACGATGAGACATTTTCTCCCGTAGCGATGCTTAAGTCAGTTAGGATTATGTTAGCAATTGCCACATATTTCGATTATGAAATATGGCAGATGGATGTCAAAACTGCGTTCCTCAATGGTAATATTGAAGAAGAGTTGTATATGATACAAGCTAAGGGTTTTGTCGATCCTAAGGATGCTAATAAGGTATGCAAACTTCAGCGATCCATCTATGGACTGAAGCAAGCATCCCGGAGTTGGAATCTCCGCTTTGATGAGGTGATCAAAGAGTTTGGATTTGTCCAAACTTATGGAGAGGCTTGTATTTACAAGAAAGTGAGTGGGAGCAATGTGGCATTTCTGATATTATATGTGGATGACATATTATTGATTGGAAATGATATAGATCTTTTAAACAGTGTTAAAAGTTATCTAAACAGCAAATTTTCGATGAAAGACCTTGGTGAAGCATCATATATATTAGGCATTAAAATCTATAGAGATAGATCAAGGCGCCTAATTGGGCTATCGCAAAGTACATACCTTGATAAGATATTAAAGAAGTTTAATATGGACGAAAGTAAGAAGGGGTTCTTACCTGTGTTGCAAGGCAAGACATTGAGTAAGACTCAAAGTCTGGCTATGGCGGAAGAAAGAGAGATGATGGATAAGATCCCCTATGCCTCGGCCATAGGCTCTATTATGTATGCCATGCTATGTACAAGACCGGATGTGGCACATGCTATTAGTTTCACTAGTAGGTACCAATCTGATCCAGGTTCGGAACACTTGATAGCGGTAAAGAACATCCTCAAGTACTTGAGAAGAACTAAGGATATGTTTCTTATATACGGAGGTGATGAAGAGCTAGTCACTAAGTGTTATCTCGATGCTAGCTTTGACACCGATCCGGTTGACTCTAAGTCTCAATTCGGATACATATTTCTCTTGAACGGAGCAGCAGTTAGTTGGAGGAGTTCCAAACAACCTGTGGTGGCTGGATCAACGACGGAGGCGGAATATGTTGCTGCTTCAGAAGCGACGCAGGAGGCGGTTTGGATGAAAGAGTTCATTACAGAACTAGGTGTGTTTCCCAGTGCGTTGGACACAATGGTGATCTATTGTGACAATAATGGATCCATAGCCAACGCAAAAGAACCGAGGTCTCACAAGAATTCCAAGCATATTAAGCGCCGGTTTCAGTCCATCCACGAGCATGTCAAGGATGGAGATATAAAGATTTGTAAAGTACACACGGACCTAAATGTAGCAGATCCGTTGACTAAATTTCTCCCTAGGGAAAAACATGATCAACACCAGAACTCCATGGGTGTCAGATTTATCACTATGTGAACTAGATTATTGTCTCTAGTGCAAGTGGGAGACTGAAGAAAATATGCCCTGAGAGGAAATAATAAAGTTGTTATTATATATTCCTTATATATGATAGATGTTTATTTTACATGCTAGAATTTTATTGATCGGAAACATCAATACATGTGTGTTTAATAAATAAAAAGGGTTCCTAGTTATGCCTCTCTTATAGACTAGCTTGTTGATTAACAAGATGATCAAGGTTTCCTGATCATGGACATTGGATGTTGTTAATAACAAGGTCACACCATTGGTGGAATGATGTGAGGAACATTCATCCGGAGTATAGCATTATGAGAAAGTCATTTTGTTTATATTGCTATAACATCATACGAAGTAATCTTTATCCTTAGACCATGAGATCATGTTAATTGCTAACACCGGAAGAGTATCTTGATAACATCAAACGTCACACCGTAACAAGGTGACTTTAAAGATGGGTTTAGTACTACGAAGGTGTTATGTTGAGGCTCATGGATCAAGAGTGGAATTTTTCAATCCAGATGACGGATAGATATACTCTAGGCCCTCTCGGTGATATCACATTAAGATAGCTTGCAAGCAAGTGATGTGATCACTAGAATGTTATATCACGGGAACGAGAAAAGAGTGCATGTCGGTAACGAGATCAAACTAGGTATGGAGATACCGATGATCGAATATCGGACATGTAATATATCGAGAGACAAAGGGATTTAGTTACAAGCGTTAAAGGTTCTCACGATCACAGAAGTCATTGTTGAATGTGTAGGAGTCAGTACAGATCTCTAGGTCCCGCTGCTGATTATTGATCGGAGAAGGGTCTCGATCATGTCTGCATTATTCGCGAACCATAGGGTGGCACACTTAAGAGTTATCGGACACCATTTTGGAGCACATATGTTTCAGACGAAATAATTGCAAAGCGCAGGAATTGTTTCAATAGAAACCGGAAATTGTTTCGGGTGAAATTGCAGAAAGTGGTTCTGCATGTGATATTGAAATATTGCAAGGGGCTATATGTGAATGTTTGTTAATTAAAGTAATTAACAAAATTATGAATCAATTTAATAAAAAGAGTTTTATTAAATGAGAGAGCATTAAATTTGGAGAAATTTAATGCATTTAAAGTGGAGACTTTAAAAGGGAATGTGAAGAGGCATTTTAATGTGGAGGGGTTACCACCACATGAATGGGGGAGGTGAGGGGTCCCCCCATGCGCCGGCCATGGAGAGAGGGGGCACCCCCCTCCTCCTATAAAAGGCCACCCATTCCCTCCTTCATCCTCACACCTCCTTGTGAAGGATCTCTCTCCCCCTCTAGAATTATTCCCCCATGGTCTCGGATGAGCGAGATACATGTTCCCGATGGCATTTCGTCTTGAAGGAGTTGCTGCTTCCTCTAGATCGCTGGAGCGAGGAGGTGGAGGTTGTCCGGTGGCTTGAACGTGTGTGCGAGTGCGGATGCGCTGCTGAGTTGCGGCGCTCGGACTTCCTCACGATCTTGAGATCGGCAAGTGTATGACTATATCAACCACGAGTTCCTACTCGTTAACAAAACTCGTTGTCTTCGAGGGTAAGTTCTCGTTGGATGTATGTCCACCCGTTGCTTTGTACCTAGTAGATAGATCTTGGCGTGTAGTTCACACCGTAGGAAATTTTTTGTTTTCTATGCTGCGGACCCAACAAACTCTACAAGGGCAAGTGATCCTCCCAACTCCCTTGCCAAGATAGGACATATCATCTCAACATATCTTCAAGTGTTTGTATTGTACGCTCTGACTGGCCATCTATCTAGGGATGGAATGCCGTACTAAGTCTCAGCTGTGTCCCCAAGGTACTCTGTAAGCTCTCCCAAAACTTTGATACAAATTTAGCATCCCTATCGGAAGTAATGGTTTTAGGAACCCCATGCAACCTTATTATCTCCCTTACATATATCGATTCCAAGTCACTTGCAGAGTGAGTGGTGTACATAGGAATGAAATGAGTAGCTTTGCTAAGTCTATCCACGACCACCCATACTGCATCTTTACCCCTTCGCGTACGAGGTAACCCAATAACAAAATCCATGGCAATGTCATCCCATGGCCATTCTGGAACCTATAAGGATTATAGCAGTCCCGCTGGCCACTTATGCTCGGTCTTTACTCACTGAAAAATCCCACAAGAGGACACATACTAGGCCACGTCAACTTTCATTCTTTTCCCCCAATACGTTTGTTTCAGGTCCTGATACATCTTTGTCTCCCTAGGATGAACGGTGTAGGGGGTACGATGTTCCACCCAAAGAATGTCCTCCTTCACCTGAGACTTTTGTGGCACACATAAACAACCATGAAACCGAACCGTCCCGGTCTCGTCTATAGTAAACTGTCTGGTTCTGCCTTGTAGATACGCTTTCGCACTTGTTGTAACAGACGATCACTTTGTTGTGCCTCTCTCACTCTATTTTGAATGGCTGACTGAATGATAAGTTATGTTTCCTCTTGTTCTACACCCGCAAAACAATATGAAATGCCCATCTATTCAAAATCAGCAATAAGATAGTCTACATTGGGAGGTGCAGGCTTGCGGCTAAGAGCATCTACAACCACATTTGCCCTGCCTGGATTCTACGGGATAGTGAGATCATAGTCCTTTATCAACTCTAGCCACCGTCTTTGCCTTAGGTTCAACTCCTTCTGTGTGAAGAGGTATTTGAGACTCTTATGATCGGTGAAAATATCACAAGATTCTCCATGGAGATAATGCCTCCAAATCTTTAGTGCAAACACCATAGCCGCAAGCTCTAGATCATGGGTAGAACAGTTCTGCTCGTGCTTTTTCAGTTTCCTAGATGCATAAGCAATAACTTTCCTGTATTGCATGAGGAAACACCCAAGTCCAACTAGAGAAGCACTCTACAAGAAATGTGTTATTCTATGACCTTCTAATAGTGACCATGGAAAAAATCGTCATAGAGTTATGACGATTTCATATCAGATGGTCGTAAGCCATTCGGGAGGGTCAAACCCTTAAAAATGATGATGATTTTTCTAAGAAACGTCTCAATTTTATTAGGTGAAATCATCATAACCAGAAGGATGGAGCCTACGATGTTTTTTAAAGCCCACTACGACGATTAAAAATCGTCATGACGTCTAAACCAGGATAAATTGAAATGACTAATCATCCACATCAGAAATTCGGCCTACACATCATGTTTATGTGTCATTTCTTGATTATATGTGGCATTCCATGTGTCATTAGTTGGATCCACATCAGCAATTCGGCCTACATGTGGCTCCGTTTATAACAGTACATGAACCCAAACTCATGTGGATGACCCGTCTCTGACCTGACAGCATGACCCCAGCAAACTGGCATGTGGGACTGCTTAGCAGAAACTTACCTTATAGAGATTATTGCAAAAATGATGCATTGTCGAGGGATCAAACCCGTGACCAGGCGCTCCGCTCAAGTGCTCGCCACCACTGCACCACAGCACGCTTCGTGTCTAGCTTGTCATCTTGGAGCTTATATTCAGTAAGCCGTTGTTGGCCTGGGCTTCGGTCGACCTATTCCCTCGTAAGGGAGGCCTGATGCGGTGTTCAGTGGGGCCATCCCGGGCCTTGGCGTGGGATAAATTAGGTTTGGGCCAACTCGGCTGGTCCGGTTAGCATAGATTTGTTTTCTTTTTTTTCATAATTCTTTTGTATATTTTTCATAAGATGTCCAAATGAAATATTTTTGGTCTCTAATTTTTTTTAAAAATTCAGTAGATCATCTTAGGGTGTTAATTAGAAATGTTTTGATTATTTAAAATAGTTGATTTACTCATCCCACATTATTCTATAGTATCATAATTCAAAGTATGATTTTGGAATTAGGGGTTCGAATTAAAAATTTGGGTGTTGGGTCTCGTTAAACTCCTAATAGTTTTTTAGAGATGCAATCAATATACCAAGTTTGGTATTTTTTGCAACTATGTTTCATAACACGACAACACGCGAAGGTTTTACATTGTTTGGACCATTTTGATTTTTTTAATGCCTCTTTCAAACTATGGTCAAAATGACATGCATGAAGGTTCTTAGCTAGGAGCCGAGCCTCGTCAAACATGCATTGGATCTATGAAGAAACATCATATTGTGAATCTAAAAATGATTTTAACAAAAAAATTACGAGCATTAGATCATGTACCTGTAGTTCAAATCCGACCCATTTCCTACCAATTCGGCAGAAATTTGTCATTTTCATGAGGGGGAGGGAAAGGTTTGAGATACCTCGGTTGGGACATTGTCTATGTAAGGTGGTGTTTTGTACCAAATTTTCCCGTTTCAAACTATGGTTAAACCAGCGGGCATGAAGTTAGGGGATGAGACTCGCTAAAACTTGCATTAGATCTGTGAATAAATATTATATTATGAGTCTAAAAATGATTTTTTCAAAAAATCATGAGCATTAGATCATGTACCTGTAGTTCAAACCGGACCCACTTCCTACCGATTTGGTAGACATTTGTTTTTTTCACCAGGGGTGGACGGAAAGGTTTTTGAATCCACGATTGGCAAATTGTTCTTGGAAGGTGGTCTAGTATTTTTTTTAAATGGGATGGTAGCATTTTTGTATTCACCGTTTGGTGTTGCTTCACAAAATGCTCTGATTTTGGCACTCAGAAAATAGAAAGTGGCTTTTCCATGCGACGAAAATGAAAACTTCCTTCTGCAACATTATCCACCATCCCAAGATGCACATGCGTGCATACTATAGGAAAATTATCACAAACTATATCGCGATTCTGGCTATAACATTGGTCGTTTGGCTTCAAAGCCATGAAACCTCGAACATGATAGGTCATCTCTGAGAAGGCTTTTCCGAGATGCATTCAATATACCAAGTTTGGCATTTTTGCTTACAAATATGTCACATAATATGACACCACGCGAAGGTTTCATATTGTTCAGACCATTTTTGAATTTTGTATGCCCGTTTCAAACTATGGTCAAAACGCGCGCATGAAAGTTCTTAGCTAGGGGATGATCTTCACTAAACTTGCATTGGATCTTTGAAGAAACATGATATTTCTAGTATAAAAATGATTTTTGTAAGAAATCATGGGCATCATATAATGTACATGTAGTTCAAATCGGACCTAGTTCCTGCCGATTTGGCAGGAATTTATCTTTTTTACCAAGGGTGGACGGAAAGGTTTGAGAACCCTCGGTTGGAACATTGTCCATGTAAGGTGATCTAGTATTTTTAAAAAATGGGGTGGTAGCTGATGACCCACAAGTATAGGGGGTGTATCGCAGTATTTTCGAGGAAAGTGAAACCCAATTTATTGATTCGACACAAGGGGAGCCAAAGATATTTATAAGCCTTAACAACTGAGTTGCAAATTCAGCTGCACCTGGAAACAATCTTGCTCACAACAGTTTATCAGTAGCAACAGTTTTGTAGTAGGAATAGCAAAGTAGCAGTAGTAGTAAAGACAACAGTAAACAGTGGGATTCGAGTGCGGTAGGCATAGGGATGGATGGACGGGCGTTGCATGGATAAGACAATTCACATAGCAATCAGAACATAGGGCAATTGCAGATAAAGAACATAAAGCATCCAAGTACTAGATAACCCTAGGCATGTGTTCCATATATAGTCATACGTACTCGCAATGACAACTTGCACAACATCTTTTGTCCTGCCAGCCTGTTTGCAGCGGGGCCTCAAGGGAACTACTGGCAATTAAGGTGCTCCTTTTAATAGAGCACCGGAGCAAAGCATTAACACTCTGTGAACACATGTGATCCTCACATCAAAGCCATTCCCTCCGGTTATCCCGATTTCTGTCACTTCGGGGCCATTGGTTCCGGACAACAACGTGTGTATACAACTTGCAAATAAGACCATAAACAATACTATCATAATGAATCAATAACATGTTCAGATCTAAAATCATGGCACCCGGGCCCTAGTGAGAAGCATTAAGCACAACAAGTCGCAACAAAGTCATAAAGCACTAATAGAAGATACTAGGCACCATGCCCTAACAATCTGATGCCATTACATGAACGATCTCATCCAATCCCTACCATCCCCATAGCCTACAGCGGGGGATTACTCACTCATAGATGGGGGAAACATGGATGGTCGATGGAGAAGCGATGGTGATGATGATGGCGATGATCTCCTCCAATTCCCCATCCCGGCAGGGTGCCAGAACGGAGTTTCTGGTGCTGTTTTGTGGAATCTGGTGGTGGCGGCAGAGCGAAACTCCTTCTGGAAAAACATCCAACCCCCCTGAGTTTTTAGGTCAGAAGGCATCTTATAGGCGAAGAGGGAGAACGAGGGGGAGTCTGGGGCGGCCAGACCACCCCCTGGCGCGGCCAGGTGGTGTGGCTGGGCCCCAGCCCCACTCCGTCTCATATTCTAGCTCTGGGAGTCTTCTGGTGAAATAGGATTTTTGGCTTTTGTCCCGTCTAATTTCGAGAATATTCATTTTCCAACTTTCCTAGAACCAAAAACAGCATAAAACAGGCAGTTGGCACTGTGGCTCTTGTTAATAGGTTAGTCCAAGAAATCATATGAAAAGTACTCCAAAGTGTGGACAAAACACAATAAAGTGGATAAAACCAAGCATGGAACATCAAAAATTATAGATACATTTGTAATGTATCAACATCCCCAAGCTTAACTCCTACTCATC
Source organism: Avena eriantha (assembly GCA_910589775.1). Lineage (NCBI taxonomy): Eukaryota > Viridiplantae > Streptophyta > Magnoliopsida > Poales > Poaceae > Avena > Avena eriantha. The sequence continues at coordinate 235,654,644 of OU342741.1, forward strand.
CTCGAGTAGGTAAGTGATAAAAAGAAAGAATAATTTTTGAAGTGACATGCACCATCATAAACTTGATCAAAGTATTTGTAAAACATTTAAAGCTGGGATCATAGTACTTCAATCATAACATGAAAGACAAAGTTCTAGCAATAAGACATAGCAACTATGTTGCAACATGAAAAGGCACAAACAAAAGATTCATGAATAACAATGCTTTGCAAGACGTTTGTTTGTTTCACATAAAGAAAACATAGCATAGTGGCATTCGGCTAGTCCCTCATAGAGTAGCAAACATAAATGCATAGGACACCTTCAAAGTTTATAAGAGTGACTAGATACAAATAGTTTAAAACAAGCAATATCAAGGTATGTATCAATCAACAAGTCTTGGGACAATGCACATAGAACTAAGAATGGCCACTATGCTCTCAAGAAAGTGCTCATAGAATGTGTGAAGACTCAACAAGGAAATGAACAGGTTTTGAAAAGTTTGAAAGGCTTCCAAATGCTGAAAGTATGGTAATCATTAGCTTTGAGCTCTCGTTGCCCCTATCATAAGCATCTTTAAATGGTTAAGGTTAAAGTGACACAACTAAGAGGATATGCTTGACAAGTTATAAATCGAAGTCTCATGCCCCTTACTTACGAAGATCGATCCTCATGCTACTCAACTTCAGTCACGAGTAAGCTCTTGTCATTGTAAGTATCTACGTATCATAGAGAACCGCCAATGGGGTACCCCTTACACATGATACAGGAGCTATCCCATAATCAAAATGACAAGGCAAGCAGACAATGAGCATCTCAGCCCAGTCGTTATGTGCATAGATTTTTATTGAGGATGCTTCATAGAATGCTCATTATAGTTATGCTGCAAGTTTCCACCATGATTAGCCATGGATTAGGCTAGCGGCCCAGTCGTTTCTCTAACATACATACAAACTCCATGATATTACAAGTTCCACTTTTATTTCACACCGCCGGGATCCATAAGCAAAAGAACATGATATCAACGAGGTACTAAGAGCAATGAAATGTTGAAAACGTTCCCCATGAAACATGGTTCTGCTAACTTCAACTTATAAAGAGCAAGCATATTCGCAACAAAGAAGGACGCAATTGTTCAGGTTTATTAAATTCAAGAAAATAAAGTGTGCCATCAAGTTCGTGAGAGCTTTACTAACTAACTTTCTCATAACAAGCAAACATTTTATTCGGAAGAAAACAAGGCATATCGAATATGCACGGAAGTAGCAAATGATGCTAACAGGTAGGTATGGTGGACACTTTGGCAATATTTGGTTTTAGGGAGTTGGAAACTTGAGTAAAACATACTTAGTGTAAGTGAAGGCTAGGTAGGAAGGGAGCGACAAACGAGAGAGCAATAATGGCCATAATCATGTAGAGCGACAAAACATCATTGATCAAAGCATAAAGTGATACTACAAGTTGAAAATTAAAGGACCATAAAGGCTTATGGTGACTTGGGATAGTCATAACATGGTGAGAGCATGTGCCAAGTCAACCTAAATAAAGCATCAAAGGAGAATACCACAATACTATGCTTTAATATGCTAAAACAATGCATGATTCTTCCAAGGCACATTAAGAAATCTCAATTATTTATAAGCATCAAAGGAGAATACCACAATACTATGTTTTCAAATGATTCTTCCAAAACAATATCAAAGCATAGGCACAGTAAAAAACAAGCTCTCTTTAACACTTAAGCATGAACTTTCCTACTCTTTTCCAATCCAAACCAAACTATTTGAAAACCAATGTATGAAAGAGGGTGTCCAACCAATTTATTCCGCAAACTAAGAAAACCAAGCAAACGAAACACCAAAACGAAAACAAAAAAGAAGACGCTCCAAGAACAACACAACTGTGCATGAAACAATAAAAATGAAGTGTTTGCAGGAAACCTAGGATTTTTATTGATGAAGAGGGGGATGCCTTGGGCATCCCCATGCTTTGACGCTCGTACTTCTTGGATATTTCTTGGGGTGACACGTGTGGAATCCCCAAGCTTGAGCTTTAGTCCATCCTTCATCTCATTACTCATTCCTTTCATACACCTGAAATTTTTCCTTCATACAAAACTTCACACAATCTTTATTAGCAACATTAGTGCACTCAAGATAAATAAGTCTTAAGGTTCAGTTTTAACACCAAATAAACTTCCACTAAAACACTAGCTACTGTATCACTTCCCTCAAAAAGCTCAATTCCCCAAAAGAACTCAAAAAGGAACCAACAAGAAGCAAATGCAGAAAATGGCAGAAATCTGTCAAAACAGACCAGCATGTAAAGACGAATTTTTTCGAAGACCTTCTGTTGCTCAAATGAAAAAGTGTTGAACTAACAAAAATTAGATAACAACCTGGGGCAGAAGAACGAAAATTCACGCCTCAAAAAGACATTCAGAGATTTTACACAAATTTTTACGGTGAATCACGGAAATCTGTTTCGGGACAACACCTTTCCCAATCATTACTTCTCTCTCATTAGAGGTTACTCTTGGAACAAAAAGCAAATAAAAAGGATAAGGAGCGGTTATTACTGTAGTAATAACTTCCAAGACTCATCTAAAACTTTTGGGTTATCTCCCAATAAGTACTTTTCTTTAACGCATTTAAGTTAGGCATAAGTAAAAACTAAAGTGGAAAGAATAGAAGTAAGCGGAGATAATCATAGTGAAAACATTGTTTTGTTCAACGAAATCCTTTTGTTAACAAGGTTGATCAGGTCTTGTTATCAAAACAATTTCATATGAGACAAAACTTTGTATTCCACTAATGATTATGTTACCTCAACCTTGATAGCAATGGTCCCAATCATAATAGTTTCCAAAATTTTCTCATGGTATGGGACAATATATTTCTCCAACTTGAATGCCCTCAACATGTTCAATTGAATTCAAACTATAAGTCCTTTCAATATTGTTGGGGAAATAGACAGTATGTTCCTTGTCGTTAACATTGAAAGTCACCTTTCCTTGATTAGAATTAATAACAGCTCCTATAGTATTAAGAAAAGGTCTCCAAAGAATAATAGACATATTATCATCTTCAGGCATTTCAAGCACAACAAAATCAGTTAATATCAAGCAATTATGAGCCACTTGAACAGGTACATCCTCACATATACCAACAGGAATAGTGGTAGATTTATCAGCCATTTGCAAAGATATATCAGTTGGTATTAACTTTTCTAGTTGAAGCCTCTTATAGAGAGAGAAAGGCATGACACTAAATCCATCTCCCAAGTCACACAAAGCAGTTCTAACATAACTATTCTTAATAGAGCAAGGGATGGTTGGAATCCCTAGGTCTCCAAGTTTCTTAGGAACCTTACCGTTGAAGGAATAATTAGCAAGCAAAGTAGAAATTTCTTTATTAGGGATCTTCCTTTTATTCGAGACAATATCCTTCATATACTTTGAGTAAGGAGGCAATTTAATAGCGTCAGTCAAAGGAATTTGCAGGAATAAAGGTTTCATCCACTCACAAAACTTATTATAGTGTTCATCTTCCTTTGACTTGTGTTTCTTATCAGGGAAAGGCATAGGTTTTTGGACCGAAGGCTCTCTTTCACTACCATGTTTCTTAGCAATAAAATCTTCTTTGGTATATTTAGTATTCTTAGTGTGGTTTTCAGGTTCTTCTTCAACTTTTTCTTCATTAGGAACTTCATTTTCTTCATTACCACTTTTAGTTTCAGCATCAAAGATAGATATACTATTAGGATCTATAGCAGGTTCAGAGGGTTCTACAACAATTTTATGTTTCTTTTTCCTTTTCTTACGAATAGAGCCACTATTTTCAGCTTGTTGAGAATCCTGCTCAATTGTTTCGGGATGCCCCTCAGGATATAGAGGATCCTGGGTAGCAGCTCCACTTCTAGTTCTAATTTCTTAAGCATGTTTTTCTTTAGCAGCATTAACTAGCAAGTCTTTTTGCACTTTAACGAGTTGATCTATTTGAGTTTGAACCATTTGAAAGTGTTTAACACTTATTTTAACATCATTAGAGGTTCTTTCCACAATATCTTTCAATTTAACAATAGCTCTAGTGTTTTCCATTAGATGATTTTGCACCCTTTTATTAAAATTATCTTGCTTAACAATAAAGATATCAAATTCTTCTAAGCATTGATCAGGAGGTTTAGAGTAAGGGATATCACCTTCATCAAAGTGTTGGAGAGAGTGTACCTCGATAGTGGATGAGTAGGGAATAGGCTTACATAACTCTTCAATAGGCGGTAGATTCTTGACATCTTTAGCTTTAATTCCATTCTCCTTAAGACATTTCTTAGCTTCCTTCATCACTTCATCATTTAATTCAATAACTCCCCTCTTCTTTGATGTTGGAATAGGCACTGGTATAGTAGGTTCAGGTACAATTACTTTAGGTATAGCTTGTTCAGGAGGAGTCCAATCTTCATAGTTCTTACTTATTTTAGCCATTAATTCCTCAGCTTCCTTAGGAGTCCTATTCCTGAAAACACAATCAACACAACTATCTAGGTATGTCCTAGATTCTTCGGTTAGTCCATTATAAAATATATCAAGAAGCTCATTCTTAGGTAATGGACTTCTAGCCTGTGCATGAATCAAAGCACAAAATCTTGCCCATGCTTCGGGCAATATCTCTTTTTCTCCCTGTTTAAAATCAAAAAGTTCCTGCAAAATAGCATGTCTAGCACTAGGAGGAAAATATTTCTGCAGGAATGTACTAATCAAGCAATCAGGGCTATCAATAGATCCAGGAGGTAAATTACTATACCAAGTTTTAGCTTCTCCTTTCAGTGAAAAGGGGAAAATCTTAGCAACAAAGTAAGTACGCATCTTAATATCATCAGAAAACAAGCCAATCATGGTAGAAAGTTCATTCATATGTGCTACCGCACTTTCATTCTTAGTCCCACAAAAATGTTCTTTCTCGACAATAGCTATGTAAGATAGATCGAGAGAGAAATCATAATCTTTATCTATAATGTTTATGGGAGAAGTAGCAAACTTAGCAATATGAGACAATTTGGGTCTAATAGTATGCCTCTCAAGGAGACTCTTAGCAACACTCCTATCATGGGAGTTTTTACATTCTTCACTAGGCTCAGGTGAACTAACAAGTGTAGTAGTGTCTTCATTAGGAGTTTCAGTATTTCCAGCTATAGTTCTAGCAATTGTAGCATCTAGGAAAGGACCTAATGAACCACTCTTATCAAGCACAGTAGAAGCAGCATCATAAGCATCAGAAGTTTTAGATTCAGCAGTAGTAGCAGTGTGTGTAGCATGCATATGTGGTGGTGTAACGAGCTTACTCATAACAGATGGTGAATCAAGAGCAATAGAGGTGTTCAGAACCGTACCTCTTCTTATAGTGGATGGTAAAATAGGAACCTTGCCATCACGAGACTTACCCATGATGGATGGATAGCAGCGAACAATAGAGAATCCAAGTGAACTTGATAAATAAAGCTATGCTCCCCGGCAACAGCGCCAGAAAATAGTCTTGATGACCCATAAGTATAGGGGGTGTATCGCAGTATTTCTGACAAGTAAGAGTGTCAAACCAAACGAGGAGCAGAAAGTGCTGGCTAGCGGTATGGATCAGGAATTCTCTGCAAATACTTAGCAAACGGATTTTTAGGGGTTTTTGATAAGGCAAGTAAACAAAGTACGAGTAAATAAAAGACAGTAGGAATAAATGCAGCAAGTGACCCAATCCTTTATGCAGCAAAGGACAAGACGGATGTATTACTTAAGATGACCAAACGTTCTCGAGGAAACATGGGAAAACTGTCAAGTGCTTTCGCTTGATATAGTTGATTAATCTTCTCAAGCTTGCTAAGTGTTGTGTGGGTGAACCTGTGCTAATGTACTGACCTTTCTAGGACTAATACATACTTGTGATTATACCCCCTGACAAACATCCGTAAGTACAAGAAAGTAATTAAGGTAGAAACCTAACCACATCTTTAAACTCTAAGACCCTTACGTCCCTTGTGCAATGGTTTCCTAACGGGGGTTCAGGTTTCTGTCACTCCGGCAACCCCTACGATTAGTAGCCAAATACACAATGCATTCCCCTAGGCCCATATAGGTGAAGTGTCATGTACTCGACATTCACATGACACCACTAGAAGAAGTATACCACAACTTAAATATCAAACTACTTAATCTTTCTCAACACAACTCCACTACTAACAACATGTCTTCTCCCATGTCCTCAAGAACAAAACGAACTACTCACAAGACATCATATGGATCATGATCAGAGATAGAATAATGATGTATAACAATCTGAACATAAACAATAATTCAATGGTTCACTCAATAGCATCAACTGCAAAGAGTAATCAACACCGAGAAAGTTTCCCCTATGAACTATGCAAGATTCAACACAATTGTTACAGCAATATGGAGATGGTGATGAGGGTGCTGATGGTGGTGATGGTGGTGATGATGATGATGATGATCCCGATGAAGTCCAGCTTGATGGTGGTGTTGATGGCGACGATCTCCCCTCTCCGGGAAGGAATTCCTCGGCAGAAATCTGTCTGCCGGAGAGAACTTTCTCTCTCGGTGTTTTCCGCCCCGCAGAGGCAACATAATCTTTTTGTGGTCGCTCCCCGAGTCTTAGGGTTTCGGGAGGATGATATACGCCAGAGGGGAGAGGCTGGAGTGGGCCAGGGTGGCCACACCACCTGCTGGCGCGGCCTAGGGCTGCCCACGCCTAGGGGTGGTGTGGGCCCCCTGTGGCCCATCTCCACTCCGTCTTCTGGCATCCTTAGTCTTCTGGAAAAATAGGATTTTCCGTATATTTTCCCAGATTTTCTGATCTTCACTAATTTTGCCTCCAAACAGCACCTTTTCCATCAGAATCCTAACTCCAGCGGTCCATGCTCCAAAAGTCATCAACCATGGAAAAATAGATGAAATAACATAAGTATCACCTCTCAATACGAAATATATCAATGAATAATAGTGAATTAGGACATAGAATAGTGATGCAAACTGGACGTATCAACTCCCCCCAAGCTTAGACTTCGCTTGTCCCCAAGCGAAACTGAGCTCAATAAACATGGCCTCAGGTTTATGGAGTGAAGAGTCAATAAAAGAATACGGATAAGAAGCATCACATTCATCAAATACATAGATCATAATAGAAGACAACTCACTATTATATAACTCAACTTGCAATGAGTAAAGGAAACACAATAAAGATACATAAAGTGAATCATAATTGGTAAATGGCAAACTTAGCTCTTGGTCGAAGAATAGTTGATAATCTGCTGGAGTTCACAAATAGCTGGTTTTCAATGATAGCTTTGAAAGTAGTAAACATCAAGATAAGAGCAATGTGCAAAACAAGGAACATAAGAAACATGATTGAATAAATCATCATATGAATGAATGAAACACAACAACTCAAAATACTTGCTGAGATAGAAGGGAATAGGTTTATTGACTCAAGTACAAAGTAAAAGAAAGGCCCTTTAAAGAGGGAAGCAGGGATTGCAAGTCTCATAAAGAGCTCCCAAAAATTATGATACTTACTAGCTTTCAACTCTCATTGCCCCTATCATAGGCATCTTTAGGTGATTAAGGTTAAAGTGATCAAATATGAGGATATGCATTGACAAGTTGTAAATTGAGAATCTCATATCCCTTGAATACGAGGGCCGCTCCTCATGCTACTGAAGTTTAGTCACCGGTAAGTTCGTGTCATCGTAAGCATATGTGTATCATAGAGAACCGCCAACAGGGTACCCCTTGCCCGATGATATGGAAGAATCCCCATATCAAAATGACAAGCCAAGTAGACAACAAGTATCTCAGCAATCTTCTTATTTACCATGGGAATATGGTGCTTTTTTCTCTCTCTTTCCTCTTTTCATAATATCTCTTTTTTTCTTTTCTCTTTTTCTCAATCTCTATCTCTTTTTTATAAGAACAATGCTTCATAGACACTGGTTATGGTTACGCTGCAGGTTTCCACCATGTCAGCATGGATTAAACCAGCGGCCCAGGTGTTTCTCTAACACACATGCATAACTCCATGGACTTACAAGCTCCCCTTTCATTTTGCACCGACGACATCCATAGACAAAAGAACATGATATCAACTAGGTACAAAGTACCAGTGCAATGTTGAAAGCGTTCCCCATGACAGCATGGTTCTGCTAATTCACAACTTACAAAGTGCAAGCATATACGCAAAATAGGTGAGCACAATGGTTCAAGTTTATTAAGTGCAAGAAAGTAAAGTGTGCCATCAAGTTCGTGAGAGCCTTAATCACTAATTTTCACATAACAATTTTAATTTGGGAGGTAGATAAAACAAGAATTTACTTGGAATAGCAACAATGCTACTAGGTAGGTATGGTGGACACAAATGGCAAAGGTTTTGGTTTAAAGGAGTGGATGCACAAGAAGAATTCCCTCTCAGGACAGGTTTTTTCCTAGCAAGGATGGGTAGAAAGTATAAGAGTTGAAGGAAACAAACAAACATACAAGTGTTAAAAACAAACATGCAATCTTCCTTGGAAGCACAAAAGATCTTAACTAGAGAATACTAAACTTATGAGCAAATCAAGATAGAAAGATGATGAAATTATTTTTCTTTAAAGGTACTTTTATCTTTTCTTTCAACTCTCAAAAATAGTGTGCTACTGACCGAGCCAGGTTTGCCAAAACCAACTAAATTAACTCAATGATCCCAAAGTGATACCAATACTAACAACAAGATCAAACATATAACCACGAATTGAAAACTAATATAAGCTATGAAAAAGAGTGAATGATAGAACTTCTCATTAAAATTCCATAACAGCAACTCACACCAAGGGATACATATCTAACGAGAGAGGGGACACTTCCATAATGCAAACCATACTACAAAATAACTCCTCTATTCATGATATGACTCTACTAATAAAAAAAGTAAAAAGATAGAAGATAGTGATGTGATACCGCGGCACTCCCCCAAGCTTGGAACAAACCAAGGGGATGCCAAACCTGATGACGAATTACTCCTTAGGTGGTGGTGGTATCCTCTCGATGAGCTCTTTGATCAGTTTCCCCAAGTCCTCAATCTCGAAGGTGAGAGTATGAATCGACTCCGAGTTGTGCTCAATACGGCTCATAATCATCTCAGTTTGTGGATCCCAGCTCTTGTGATTCTTTTCCGCTCTTCCCTCTTGGAGTCTTCTTTTCCTGCATGGTTATGGATAAAGGTATGGAAGGGATTCTTGGTGTGTGGAGGAAGTGACAGTGGAGCCAAACTATGACAGGAGCTTTTCCCCCAGTCTGCATCCGTGCAGTCCTTCTAACCCTGGCAGGTTTTGTCACCACTCCAATGCTTGCAATGGTAGTGCCGGTGTACGGATGTTGGCCTTGCTCCTCTTCACCTTCACTCTTGATCTCCTTCTCCTTCCTAGGGTCTTGGAGGTCTTCCTCCATAGGTTCCTTCCCTTTATCCTTGGTAGACACCATTGTGCTTCCAAACTTTCAAAGAGTATGTCCTGGTAGAAACAGATCGAAACAAAAACACAATGAGAACACAATATATGAACCTCGGAGGCTCCGGGGAGTTATATATTACGAAGTTTCATATCAAAAGGAAGGTACTGGGAGAAAACGAGTCGGAGACGGAGTCCGGGGTTGACTCACCACCTGGTGGCGTGGCCAGGGGTGGGCCCGCGCCACAGGGTGGTGTGAGCCACCCTGGCTCCGTTTCCGTCCCTTTTTCGCTTCATAACTTCCCTTCTTGACTGAAAACTGTAAAAATATAGTTGGATAGTGTTTTCGCGGAACTTTTCTTACCAGAAGTGTTACCTCTTTGGAAACGGACTCTGCAGGTCTCTGAATTTGGTATTTAGTGGATTCTTCCAGAGTCACCACTTGAATAACATATATATCTTCATCTTCATACACTTATTACTTGAGTCATAAAACCTTTTTCTTCCTTATTACACCATTGTCTCCACTTCCTGGAAATTTCTTTCACACAAAACTTCACATAGTTCTCATTAGCAACATTAGTATAAGTGAAGTGATAGAACCTTTTGAGTCCAACTTCAACTGAAAACCATCAAAACATAAGCTACTGTAGAAATCCCTTCCGAAAACCCAAAAAGAATTCAAAAAGGAAATCGAATAAAGAAGCAAATGCAAAAGTGGCAAAATCTGTCAAAACAGATCAGCAGGTAAAGATCAATTTTTTCGAAAATCTTGTGTTTCTCAAATCAAAAAGTGCAAAACAGACTAAAGTTAAATAACAACCTGGGGCAGAATCACAAAAACTTACAGCTCAATCCTACATACAGAGATCTCTCATGAATTTTTACGGTGAAGCACAAAAATCTGTTTCGGGACAGCAACTTCCCCAAATCTTACTTCTCTCTCATTTGAGGTTGGTCTTAACACAAAAACCAAACAAAACGGATAAGGAGCGGTTATTACCAAAGTAATAACTTCCAAGACTCAAAGAAACACACAAACTGAAAGCAAAAACAAATTGGGTTGTCTCCCAAAAAGCTCTTTCTTTATAGCCATTAAGATGGACATGATAATTGTGAAGATGCTCACTCAGGAAATTGAATTGAAGCGAAAGAGAGCATTAAGAAGCAAAAACACACACACATTTAAGTCTAACCCACTTCCTATGCAAGGGAATTTTGTAAACAAACAAGTTGTTGAAACCAGAGGCAACTTGCATAAGAAGGCGAAAGAAGTGCAACATAAAAACTTTCAGCATAAAATGAGGAAACTTGATATTATTGAGATACATGAGAACACTTTTCTCTCTTTCATAATAACTTTCAGTATCATGCATAAACTTAACAATATATCTATCACAAGGGCCATCATAGCAATGATCACTTATTCTAACAGAAAACACAGGAATACTAGCTCTCATAACACTACTATGTGAAACAATATTAGAGGTATCCTTACAAAGGATAGTGTGTCCATCTTCTTCATATTTAGTAACAAAGTCTTTCACATTTGCTATTATAGGTTCATCAACCATTTTTTTATCAGGTTCAACAGCTTTTCTTGTACTTTCATTAACCATACTAGCTATCATAGAATGTTCCTTTATCTTAACTAGGAAAGGCATTTTCTCAATGTAAGGTTTAGGTAAAACATGATTAGAAGTATAAACTTCGGTATTTCTTGCAGGAACACTCTTAGCAATATCTTTATAAGGTTCATGATACTTATTACACATCCTTTTAGGCACTTTAATGTAGGAAGCAAAAGCCTTAAAATAAGAAGCAATAGCTTGAGAGTCTAGACCATACGCATTTTTTATATTTTGAAAGTCATCAGTTCCCATAAAAGATTCAATGCATTCATAATCATAATTTATACCTGACTTTCTACCTTTGTCATTCTCTCAAGCTTCAGCATTGTCTTGAATACGGTCCAGAAGATCCCATTTAGCTTCTTCTTCCATGCGAGTTAATGATCCAGCACAAGAAGCATCCAATAAATCTTTGTCATGTAGAGGGAGCCTTGCATAAAAGTTATTGATAATAATATTGTTGGGGAGCTCATGAATGGGACATTTGAGCATTAGTAACTTCAATCTCCCCTAAGCTTGAGTTGTACTCTCTCCATCAAGAGGCCAAAAGTTGTATATTTGATTCCGATCTTTATGAATCTCACTAGGAGGATAAAATTTTGAATAAAAGAGAGGCACTATTTCCTCCCATTCCAGAGCTTGACCATTCTTTAGCAGCTTATACCAGCCCTTAGCTCTTCCTTTCAGTGATAATGAGAATAACTTCTTCTTAACTTGATCTGTAGTAATACCTGCACACTTGAACAACCCGCATAATTCATGTATAAAAAGCAAATGATCACCGGGATGGACAGTTCCATCCCCAACATAGTAGTTATCCATAACACAATCAATAATTCTTGTAGGTATTTTGAAAACATCATTCTCAGCAGGTGGTGGCTTATCCACTACCTTAGCAGTGGTAGTAGCATTACCAAATAAGAAACTCAGCGAATTATCCATAACGAAAATAAAGCAACTAGCAGAAGTAAACAATACTCATACTAGAAGTTTCCTTTACCAGTTCCACTCTCCAATAGCGCTTCACTCCCCGGCAACGGCGCCAGAAAATAGTCTTGATGACCCACAAGTATAGGAGGTGTATTGCAGTATTTTTGATAAGTAAGAGTGTCGAACCCAACGAGGAGCATAAGGTGCTGGCTAGTGGTATGGATCAAGAATTCTTTGCAAATACTTAGCAAACGGATTTTTAGGGGTTTTTGATAAAGCAAGTAAACAGAGTACAAGTAAATAAAAGACAGTAGGAATAAATGTAGAAAGTGGCCCAATCCTTTATGCAGCAAAGGACAAGTTGGATGTATTACTTAAGATGACCAAACGTTCTCGAGGACACATGGGAAGACTGTTAAGTGCTTTCACTTCATATAGTTGATTAATCTTCTCTAGCTTGCTAAGTGTTGTGTGGGTGAACCTGTGCTTATGTACCGACCTTCCTAGGACTAATACATACATGTGATTATACCCCTTGTAAACATCCGTAAGTACAAGAAAGTAATTAAGGTAGAAACCTAACCACAACTTTAAACTCTAAGACCCTTACGTCCCTTGTGCAATGGTTTCCTAACGGGGGTTCAGGTTTCTGTCACTCTGGCAACCCCTACGATTAGTAGCCAAATACACAATGCATTCTCCTAGGCCCATATAGGTGAAGTGTCATGTAGTCGACGTTCACATGACACCACTAGAAGAAGTACACCACAACTTAAATATCAAACTATTGAATCTTTCTCAATACAACTCCACTACTAACAACATGACTTCTCCCATGTCCTCAAGAACAAGACGAACTACTCACAAGACATCATATGGATCATGATCAGAGATGGAATAATGATGTATAACAATCTTAACATAAACAATAATTCAATGGTTCACTCAATAGCATCAACTACAAAGAGTAATCAACACCGGGAAAGTTTCCCCTATGAACTATGCAAGATTCAACGCAATTGTTACAGCAATATGGAGATGGTGATAAGGGTGCTGATGGTGATGATGGTGTGATGATGATGATGATGATGATGATGATCCCGATGAAGTCCAGCTTGATGGTGGTGTTGATGGCGACGATCTCCCCTCTCCGGGATGGAATTCCCCTGGCAGAAATCTGTCTGCTGGACAGATCTTTCTCTCCTGGTGTTTCCCGGCCCGCAGAGGCGGCAGAATCTTTATGTGGTCGCTCCCCGAGTCTTAGGGTTTCGGGAGGATGATATACGCCAGAGGGGAGAGGCTGGAGTGGGCCAGGGTGGCCACACCACCTGCTGGCGCGGCCTAGGGCTGCCCGCGCCAAGGGGTGGTGTGGGCCCCCTGTGGCCCATCTCCACTCCGTCTTCTAGCATCCTTAGTCGTCTGGAAAAATAGGATTTTCCGTATATTTCCCGGATTTTCTGATCTTCACGAATTTTGCCTCCAAACAGAACCTTTTCCATCAGAATCCTGACTGCAGCGGTCCATGCTCCAAAAGTCATCAACCATGCAAAAACAGATGAAATAACATAAGTATCACCTCTCAATACGAAATATATCAATGAATAATAGTGAATTAAGACATAGAATAGTGATGCAAAATGGACGTATCACACTTTAACCTTAATCACCTAAAGATGCTTATGATAGGGGAAATGAGAGCTGAAAGCTAGTAAGTAGCATAATTTTTGGAAGCTCTTTATGAAACTTGAATCCCTACTTCCTTCTATAAAGGCCTTTCTTCCACTTTTATATTGAGTCTCCACCTTCTATCTTTATGCACCTACTTTGAGAGCATAGTGGCCATTCTTAGTTCTATGTGCATTGTCCCAAGACTTGTTGATTGATGCATAACTTTGATATTGCTTTTTTAAAACTATTTGTATCTAGTCACTCTTATGAACTTTGAAGGTGTCCTATGCATTTATATTTTCTACTCTATGAGGGACAAGCTGAATGCCATTATGTTATGTTTTCTTTATGTGAAACAAACAAACGTCTTGCAAAGCATTGTTTTTCATGAATCTTTCGTTTGTACCTTTTCATGTTGCAACTTAGTTGCTTTGTCTTATTGCTAGAACTTTGTCTTTCATGTTCATGTTTAAAGTACTTTGATCCCAGCTATCAATGCTTTACAGATATTTTGATCAATTTTATGATGGTGCATGTCACCTCAAAAATTATTCTTTCTTTTTATCACTTACCTACTCGAGGATGAGCAGGAGTTAAGCTTGGGGATGTTGATATGTTGCAAATGTATCCATAATTTTTGATGTTCCATGCTTGGTTTTATCTACTTTCTTATGTCTGTCCACACTTTGGAGTACTTTTCATATGATTTCTTGGACTAACCTATTAACAAGAGCCACAGTGCCAACTACCTGTTTTTTGCTGTTTTTGGTTCCAGGAAGTCAGAAAATGAATATTCTCAGAATTGGACGGGACAAATGCCAAAGTTATTATTTTACCGGGGGTCACTTGGTGCCAGAATACGAGATGGAGAAGGGCCAGAGGGTGGCCACACCACCTGGTGGCGCGGGCCAGGCTAGGCCGCGCCAGGGGGTGGTGTGGGCCCCTTAGGCACCCCCTCGGTCTCCCCTCTCGCCTATAAGAGCCTCCCGATATATAAACCCTAAATCGTCAAGCCTCTAGCCACGAAATGTTCTGCAGTGCCGCCGCCACCGAAGGGGAGATTCGGGGGACAAAAAGTCTCTGTTTTGCCACCCTGCCGGGACGGGGAAGTGCCCTCGGAGCCATCTCCATCGATCTCCACCACCATCTCCATCGCCATTGCTGATTTCCATGATGAGGAGGGAGTAGTTCTTCCTCGAGGCTAAGGGTTCTACCGGTAGCTATGTGTTCATCTCTCTCTCTATGCATGATCATATTGTGATCATGAGCTTGTAATCTATAGATCTACCTTTCTACCTCAAGTGCTTTAATAGGTCTCTGCTCTCCTAATGTGTGTGAAGTTGACATTGTGCACACCATGGTGGCACTTAGGCTAGAGATTACAAATACTTGTTATCAGTTATATTTGGAGTTGGATGTCTTTATGAAATTGTGGTGTTTGTTTGAACCATATAGTGCTCAAGGTGACAGTGTGGGGTTATCTAGATGGGAAAGGCTTACTTTGAGGTGTGCTTTTATAGCCCTACCATGGATTAGAGTGTCCAACCGGAGAGTAGTTCAGAGTAGTATCATAAAGAGAAGATATTTATATGAGAGTGTTCACTAGTTAAAGTATGATCCCTAGGCCTTGTTTCTAAGCATTGATACACCATTTGTAATTAGATCTGTTACATGTTTGCTAGCTTCCATCTTTATTTCAGTTTGCCTTTAGTCTCTTCCACGCCATCAAGCTATTTTCTATCACCGTTACCACTTATAATTATCTATACCACTTGTATTTCACTATCTCTTCGCCGAACTAGTGCACCTATACACCTGACAAGTGTATTGGGTGTGTTGGGGACACAAGAGACTTCTTGTATCTTGATTGCAGGGTTGCTTGAGAGGGGATACCTTTGACCACTTCCTCCCTGAGTTCGATAAACCTTGGGTGATCCACTTAAGGGAAAACTTCCTGCTGTTCTACAAACCTCTACACTTGGAGGCCCAACAACTGTCTACAAGAATAGAAGTGCGTAGACATCATCTACATGCTCTTTGCTTTCACTTTTCCTTTGCGTATACCGGTACCGCTTGAGTGCACACCCGTCGGCATCCACTCACTCCAGCTAGTGGACATAGCCCACAATGTGGGGACCTCAAGAGCCTACCTCAGTAGGACACACCACTTTATCATTGTCTTTATGATGCTATGCAAAATGCAAGCGCAACTGTGTTATTTATTATAACCATGTTGTCTCCACACACAATCAATATCTAGCAACCAGAATATGGAACAAGTGCTAGTAAGTAAAAGTCAAGCAAGGAACTCATGCAAAGTATTATCCCATCATGCACTGGCCTCAATTGTAGGGCACGAACTTTGAATTGTAGGACTCCAAACCAGAAGTACCACCACCTGTTATAGAAACATATGCCACTCTCAATACACATCTTCGCTGCAAGCGTACAAGATATACATATATATCATCGCTCCTTGATATCTACGCACTTCTATTCTTGTAGACAGTTGTTGGGTCTCCAAGTGTAGAGGTTAGTAGAACAACAACAAGTTTCCCTTAAGTGGATTACCCAAGGTTTATCGAACTCAGGGAGGAAGTGGTCAAAGGTATTCCTCTCAAGCAACCTTGCAATCAAGATACAAGAAGTCTCTTGTGTCTCCAACACACCCAATATACTTGTTAGGTGTATAGGTGCACTAGTTCGGCGAAGAGATAGTGAAATACATGTAGTATAGATATAAGACAACGATGCTAGAAAATAGCTTGATGGCGTGGAAGAGACTAAAGGAAAACTGAAATAAAGATGGAAGCAAGCAAACATGTAACAAATCTAGTAGCAAACGGTGTTTCAATGCCTAGAAACAAGGCCTAGGGATCATACTTTCACTAGTGAACACTCCCATATAAATATATTCTTCTTTATGATACTACGCTGAACTACTCTCTGATTGGACACTCTAATCGTTGGTAGGGCTATAACAGCACACCTCAAAGTTCATATTTCCCATCTAGATAACCCCACACTGTCACCTTGAGTACTAGATGGTTCAAACAAACACCACAATTTCATAAAGACATCCAACTCCAAATATAACTCATAACAAGTATTTGTAATCTCTAGCCTAAGTGCCACCATGGTGTGCACACTGTCAACTTCACACACATGGGGAGTCAAGAGATCTATTGAAGCACTTGAGTAGCAAGGTAGATCTATAGATTACAAGCTCATGATCTTAATAAGATCATGCATAGAGAGAAAGATGAACACATAGCTACCGGTAGAACCCTTAGCCTCAAGGGAGAACTACTCCCTCCTCATCATGGGAATCAGCCATTGCGATGGAGATGGTAGTGGAGATCGATGGAGATGGCTCCGGGGGCACTTCCCCGTCCCGGTAGGGTGCCAGAACGGAGACTTTCTGTCTCCCAAATCCCCCCTTAGGTGGCGGCGGCGCTGCAGAACTTTTCGTGGATTTCTGATTGACGACTTAGGGTTTTTGCATCGAGAGGCATCTTATAGGCGAAGAGGCAAGGTCAGTGGGCGGCCAGGGGGCCCACACCACCTGGTGGCGCGGCCAGGGCTAGCCCATGCCACCACATGGTGTGGCCGCCCTATGGCCCCTCTCCGTCTCGTCTTCTGGCTCCTTGAGTCTTCCGGTAAAATATCAACTTTGGATTTTGTCCCGTCCAATTCCGAGAATATTGATTTTCTGACTTTCCTGGAACCAAAAACAGCAGAAAACAGGCAATTGGCACTGTGGCTCTTGGTAATAGGTTAGTCCAAGAAATCATATGAAAATTACTCCAAAGTGTGGACAAAACATAAGAAAGTAGATAAAACCAAGCATGGAACATCAAAAATTATGGATAGTTAGCAACGTATCAACATCCCCAAGCTTAACTCCTGCTCGTCCTCGAGTAGGTAAGTGATAAAAAGAAAGAATAATTTTTGAGGTGACATGCACCATCATAAACTTGATCAAAGTATTTGTAAAACATGGATAGCTGGGATCATAGTACTTCAATTATAACATGAAAGATAAAGTTCTAACAATAAGACAAAGCAACTATAGTGTAGCATGAAAAGGCACAAACAAAAGATTCATGAATAACAATGCTTTGCAAGACGTTTGTTTGTTTCACATAAAGAAAACATAGCATAGTGACATTCAGCTTGTTCCTCATAGAGTAGCAAATATAAATGCATAGGACACCTTCAAAGTTCATAAGAGTGACTAGATACAAATAGTTTAAAACAAGCAATATCAAAGTTATGCATCAATCAAAAAGGCTTGGGACAATGCACATAGAACTCAGAATGGCCACTATGCTCGCTTAATAGGTGCATAAAGGTAGAAGATGGAGACTCAACATCAAAGTAAAAGAAAGGCCTTCATAGAAGGAAGGAGGGATTCAAGTCTCATAAAGAGCTTCCAAAAATTATGGTACTTATTAGCTTTCAGCTCTCATTACCCCTATCATAAGCATCTTGAAGTGATTAAGGTTAAAGTGAACAAGCTATGGAGTATATGCTTGACGAAGTATAAGTTGGAAATCTCATGTCCCTTGAATACGAGGGATGCTCCTCATGCTACTCAAGTTTAGTCACCGGTAAGTTCTTGTCATCGTAAGTACATGTGTATCATAGAGAACCGCCAACGGGGTACCCCTTGCCCGATGATACGGAAGAATCCCCATATCAAAATGACAAGGCAAGTAGACAACGAGCATCTCAGCAATCTTCTTATTTACCATGGGAATATGGTTCGTTTTCTCTCTTTCCTCTTTTCTCATATCTCTTTTTTTCTCTTTTCTTTTTCTCTTTTTTTCTCAATATCTGACTCTTTTTTTATAAGAAGAATGCTTCATAGACAGCTCATTATGGTTACACTGCAGGTTTCCACCATGACAGCATGGATTAGACCAGTGGCCCAGGAGTTTCTCTAACACATATACATAACTCCATGGACTTACAAGCTCCCCTTTCATTTCACACTGATGATATCCATAGACAAAAGAGCATGATATCAACTAGGTACAAAGTACAAGTGCAATGTGGAAAGCGTTCCCCATGACAGCATGGTTCTGCTAATCCCCAACAAATAAGTGAAAGTATATACAACATAGACGACACAATGGTTCAAGTTTAGTAAGTGCAAGAAAAGTAAAGTGTGCCATCAAGTTCGTGAGAGCTTTAATCACTAATTTTCTCATAACAAGTTTAATTCGGAAGGTAGATAATAACATGAATAGACTTGGAATAGCATATTCTAATAGGTACGTATTGTGGACTCTTTGGAATAACTTGGTTTTAGGAGTTGGATGCATGTGTGGAACTCAAACTTGGTTATGGAGGCTAGCAACAGACTGGGAGCGACCAACTAAGAGAGCAATAATGGCCATAATCATGCAAAGCGACAAAACATCATTAATTAAAGCATAAAGTGATATTATAAGTCGAAAACTAAAAGATCATAAAGTCTATGGTGACTTGGCATAGTCACAACATGGTGTGAGCACAACCCAAATAAAGCATCTAAGGAGAATACCACAATACTATGTTTTAATATGCTAAAACAACGCATGATCCTTCCAAGGCACATTAAGCAATCTTAATTGTTTATAACAAGTCATGCTATACCAAAGAATACTAAGCATAAAGACAAAACAATATCAAGCATGGCATCATAAAGCATAGGCCACAGTCAAAAACAAGCTCTCTTTACCACTTAAGCATGAACTTTCCTACTCTTTTCCAATCCAAACCAAACTATTTGAAAACCAATGCATGAAAGAGGGGATCCAACAATTTATTCAGAAAACTAAGCAAACCAAGCAAACGAAAAACCAAAACGAAAACAAAAAATAAGACGCTCCAATAACAACACAACTGTGCATGAAACAATAAAAATGAAGTGTTTGGAATAAACCTAGGATTTTTATTGATGAGGAGGGGGATGACTTGGGCATCCCCAAGCTTTGACGCTCGTACTTCTTGGATATTTATTAGGGTGACACGCATGGCATACCCAAGCTTGAGCTTTAGTCCATCCTTCATCTCATTACTCATTCCTTCCATACACCTGAAATTTTTCCTTCATACAAAACTTCACACAATCTTTATTAGCAACATTAGTGCACTCAAGATAATAAGTCTTTGGGTTCAGTTTCAACACCAATAAAACTTCCATTAAGACACAAGCTACTGTAGCACTTCCCTCAAAAAGCTCAATTCCCCAAAAGAACTCAAAAAGGAACCAACAAGAAGCAAATGCAAATAATAGCAGAAATCTGTCAAAACAGACCAGCAGGTAAAAACCAATTTTTTCGAAGACCTTCTGTTGCTCAAATCAAAAAGTGTTGAAGTAACGAAAGTTAGATAACAACCTGGGTCAGAAGCACAAAAATTTACACCTCAAAAGGACATACAGAGAGTTTACACGAATTTTTACGGTGAAGCACAGAAATCTGTTTCAGGACAGCAACATTCCCAATCATTACTTCTCTCTCATTAGAGGTTACTCTTGGCACAAAAAGAAAATAAAAAACTTCCAAGACTCATCTAAAACTTTTGGGTTATCTCCCAATAAGCACTTTTCTTTAATGCCTTTAAGTTAGGCATGATAGTTTGAGAAGATGGTCACATAAGAATTATGAATTGAAGTAAAAGAGAGCATCAAGAATCAAATTCAAAACACATTTAAGTCTAACCCACTTCCTATGCATAGGAATCTTGTAAATAAACAAGTCATATAAGCACAAAGAAACAAGCATAGGAAAGCAAAACAAGAGCAACTTCAATATTTTCAACATAAAGAGGGGAAACTTAATATTATTGAGATGCATAAAACCATGTTTCCCTCTCTCGTAATAACTTTCCGTAGCAACATGAATAAAATTAACAATATAACTATCACATAAAACATTCTTATCATGAGGCACATGCATATAACCACATAAGAATAGTCATTCTTATTAATTGTAGTGGGAGCAAAATCAACAAAATAGCTATCATTATTATTCTCATCACCATAATCATCAAATATAGGAGGCATATTATAATCATAATTAATTTTCCCCTCAATAGTAGGTGGACTGAAAATAACATATTCATCATTGTAATCATCATATATTTGAGGCATAGTATCATCAAAAGCAATAGAATAGCTATCTTCCAAAGCTGGGGAACTAAAAAGATCATTTTCATAAAAACTAGCTTCCCCAAGCTTAGACTTTTCCATAGCATTAGCAATAATGGTGTCCAAAGAATTCATACTAACAACATTGATATTAGCATGCAAATAAAGTTCCATAGGTTTTTTAAATTTCTCTTCAAACACTTCATGTCCTAACTCAAGATAAACACTATAAAGCTCTCTAATTTTTGTTGTTGTTTTCCATTAAGCCTAACTAGTGAAAACAAGAAACAAAAAGACAAGATTGCAGAATCTAAAGGAAATAACTTCGAGCACTCACACCGGAGGATGTGAGTACCTTTTAACTTACCTCCCCGGCAACGGCGCTATAAAATAGCTTGATGTCTATGCACTTATATTCTTGTAGACAGTTGTTGGGCCTCCAAGTGCAGAGGTTTGTACAACATCAGCAAGTTTCCCTTAAGTGGATTACCCAAGGTTTATCGAACTCAGGGAAGATGTGGTCAAAGGTATTCCACTCAAGCAACCTTGCAATCAAGATACAGGAAGTCTCTTGTGTCCCCAACACACCCAGTACACCTGTTAGGTGTATAGGTGCACTAGTTCGGCGAACAGATAGTGAAATACAGGTGGTATAGATATAAGACAATGATGCTAGAAAATAGCTTGATGGCGTGGAAGAGACTAAAGGCAAACTGAAATAAAGATGGAAGCAAGCAAACATGTAACAGATCTAGTAGCAAATAGTGTTTCAATGCTTAGAAACAAGGCCTAGGGATCATACTTTCACTAGTGAACACTCCCATATAAATATATTCTTCTTTATGATACTACGCTGAACTACTCTCCGGTTGGACACTCTAATTGTTGGTAGGGCTATAACAGCACACCTCAAAGTTCATCTTTCCCATCTAGATAACCCCACACTATCACCTTGAGTACTAGAAGGTTCAAACAAACACCACAATTTCATAAAGACATCCAACTCCAAATATAACTCATAACAAGTATTTGTAATCTCTAGCCTAAGTGCCACCATGGTGTGCATACTGTCAACTTCACACACATGGGGAGAGCAGAGATCTATTAAAGCACTTGAGTAGCAAGGTAGATCTATAGATTACAAGCTCATGATCTCAATAAGATCATGCATCGAGAGAAAGATGAACACATAGCTACCGGTAGAACCCTTAGCCTCGAGAGCGAACTACTCCCTCCTCATCATGGGAATCAGCAATGGCGATGGATATGGTGGTGGAGATTGATGGAGATGGCTCCAGGGGCACTTCCCCATCCCGGCAGGGTGCCGGAACAGAGACTTTCTGTCCCCCAAATCTCCCTTCGGTGGCGGCGGCGATGCGGAACTTTTCATGGATTTCTGATTGACGACTTAGGATTTTTGCATTGGGAGACATCTTATAGGTGAAGAGGCAAGGTCGGTGGGCGGCCAGGGGGCCCACACCACCTGGTGGTGTGGCCAGGGCTAGCCCGCACCACCACATGGTGTGGCTGCCCTGTGGCCCCTCTCTGTCTCGTCTTCTGGCTCCGTGAGTCTTCCAGTAAGATATCAACTTTGGCTTTTGTCCCGTCCAATTTCGAGAATATTGATTTTCTGACTTTCCTGGAACCAAAAACAGCAGAAAACAGACAACTGGCATTGTGGCTCTTGTTAATAGGTTAGTCCAAGAAATCATATGAAAAGTACTCCAAAATGTGGATAAAACATAAGAAAGTAGATAAAACCAAGCATGGAACATCAAAAATTATGGATACGTTAGCAACGTATCACTCCTACGCATCAGACTTTGTCACTGGCTTTCATAGATATAAACATGGGACAACAACTAAATACTAGAGGAGGTAAATCTCAATCCCAAATAACCCTCGTGGATATGATCAGATAAAGAATCATCTTATTTTCTTTAGCTGTAAAATACCTAGTGACATAACCAGTACAAGCATAAGTGATACGCAGCTGGCTCGTAGATAACCAAAATCCAAGAGAACTAGGTACAGACAAAAAGAGCAGCTCACTTTATGCAGCAAGCTAATTAAAAAGGATTCAATTAATACTTTCCTATGGCATGCGAGCTTTGAAACCGACTTCCGCATGTCACAAAATTACAGAACTCAAGGTAAAGGTTGCTCTAAAATAAGGGGTACCAAAACCAAAAACTGGATTTTAAATTAACACGTACAAGAGATCTAATTATCAGATCTTAGGAAGTTGGGGTTCAGCAGTAAGATTCCATTAGAAAACTATGGCAAAAATAGTACAGGTCCCTGCTACAATAAAGAGCCCACCCCTTCCAATACATACGGACAAGATGCCAACTCTAGTCTAAAATTGCCGATTAAAAAGAAGCTAGAAACCTGTTCCGATTTGTCTAACCACACAGTACGACTCCAGAAAATCCTTAGGAAAAAAGGTTGTTGCAAAGCAGATTGGATTAACCAATTTAGAGGTGGGTGCCCTGCTAGTGACGGCGATGAAAGAATTGATTGACGGGGCAGCCGTCGAGGACAGCAACACAACCTCATAGCGGCAACAACGACTAGATGGAAGCGGCGTCACAGAACGGGGGGACCTAGCGGCGGCAGCCTGGGGAACTAGCGCTCGAAAACTTTAGGGCAGCACTGGCAGCGTCGAATAGCTCGACCCCAGTATATGGGCAGCACAGCTACAGAACGAGTCTAACTCGACATCAACAAAAGCCCAGCCCAACACATTAAGTTCTACAGAACAAATATATATTTAAATAAAGGAAACATGACTAGTTTTACAACAACGCTACAAGAAGTAAGCTGAATACTACTACAGATTTTCAACCAACAGGTCCTGAGTTCAAACACTATTACTATTTTATTTTCTTTCTTTCGTTCCTTGCATTTTACTTTCTCTAACTGCCTATTCTTAGGTCTGAATTAAATATCCTCTCCCATATGTTTTTTCTAACTAGCCATAAAAATTAGAATTAAAATTGGGGTATGACCCGGCTCGGAACATGTCTAGGTATATGCATAGGCAACTCCACCTTGTACCACGGAAACAAGCACGCCGGTGGCCTAATACAGATGATAGATATCAAGATGGCATTGTCGCACCCGTCAAATAGCACGCAGTATACCATACCATCATTCCCGGATCCCATAATATCTACATTCTACGATCTCAAAGTCGACATTGTCTTAGAGATGTACCTGGCTCTCCTACCATAGTGGAAAATGCACACCCTCGTGGAGTGGGATTCTGTGAGGTGCACGAGGAATACTACCCACATGGCGGTGAACTCATAGTCAGGGTCCACGTAGTTGCACGGGACTGCAGCAATGAGCATTAGAAATGAGACTTGATGCCAACCTTTCATCCACGAATGCCTATACCAATTGGGTATGTCACCAACATAAATTAAGTAATTAGTACGCCATCTATTCATATTAGGATCATCACAAGAATATTTAGATGTGTTAACTCACTCTTGAAACCTGTCGATGCGATACTGCTAATCCATAGGGAATTCCGACGACCGATTTAGAAACTCGCAGGTAATACCGCGGCTTTGACTGGTACGATATGAGCCCGTCCAATGCGACTTTAGCCAACAAAGACCCACTCGTCAGCTCAGATGTCACCACTATTTCGACCGAATGGAGCTCATGACATGACCGTAGTGACCAAAACTTTACCTTGTACTATGGCGATTCGCACGCTGCTGACCTAATGTACCTGAGTGATAGGATGAGATCCGTGGTGTGGCCATCAATTTGGGCAACAAACTCGTGCCCTCTTTCCTGATGCATGATGATCTCTGCTCTCCACCAGCCTGCGGGCACCGACTTACACGGGTCCCAGTAGTTGTGGCTTTGGGACATTTTGGGCACATGGCTCTTTTGGGCAACTCTCAAGTGTTCCAAGAGCCAAGGTAAAGGCAATGGCGGGGTGACCGAGTCACATCCTAGCTCCATGCACACGCACAAGGCGAAGTTTCACCAAATCTTGTGGTTGTAGATGTTGTTGTAGGAGACCCATGTCCGACATCGGTCGTTGGGGCATCTGCTACGTTTGTGCTAGTGACTTGGCAGTACATCTCCTTGGAGGATGCAGCCAGCATGGCGGCCCTGGTAGTGTCCAGATGTTATGTGGGGTTAACGTGTCAATGCCCATGGTTGATGGACTTGGGTTTGAGGAAGAGGGGAGTGCTGGAAGCTTCGTTCGGCTAATAGGCAAGCAAATCAGGGACATGAAGTTTACCCAGGTTCGGGCCCCCAGAGGGAAACCTTACTCCTGCTTGTCTGCTCTTGATTATCAATGGAACTGAAGGTTATAGGGTGCGCAGATGCAATCTAGCGGTGTGTGGACTAGGGTTATGCGGTGTGCTCCTCGCTCCCCTTCTCTCCTTTATATAGGGAGGCCAGGTCTCAGGATAGCATGCCGAGTCGGTTACAGATTAGGGTTGTACCCTTTAAATTTCCTATCTACCCCTTGACATGTTCTCCAAGGAGTCGCACCTCCATGGGCTTAGGCCAACCAAATCTTTCATGGGCTCCATTTACATCGTGGGCTTCTGTAGCATCCCAATTGTCTAACAATTGTAATGCTACTTGGTCTAGTAATATAATGGCTACTTCCTACATATAATTGTTGCATCATAATTATATCGTGCTCATGTCATCATGCCACCTTGCATTTGAGCATCATATAAAACCTTTTCCCTTTTGGTTCTTCTCTCATATGCATTATTAATTGTATTTGGTTCTTGATAAATGCTTGGTGCCCAAGTTGAGTTGGGGGCATATTTTTTATTCCACTCCACCACCTTTCTTGTCACCACCTTATAATTCCACCATCCTAATTACCCATGAGCTTGTATTTTCCTCTGATGTTTATTCTAGCTCATGTGGGTGGGATGGATCCAATCCTATTTTCTTTAGTTTGCCTCTACTCCATATATTGGGATGCATATGTATAAATGCCATGGATAATTATTTTGTTTTCACAAGATAATACCTAGCATTAATGTCTATGCATGGGCCATGCACATCACTCATCTTTCTCCTTTGGATTTCTTTGGAATTTTGGAATGAACCCTTTTCTTTTGTGAGCTTCCCTTTCTCTCTTACTCCAATCTCCTCATCTTGGGCCTAGTTTCTTTGCGTTGTGCATCAAAATCCCACCTCTCCTATCTCCACCCTTATCAACCTCACATATGTAGATGCCATGCATGGTCATATGAGTTTTTGCCCATAAACCCACCTCTCTCTCTTTACCTCCATCTCACCTTGCATGATCTTGTTTAGATCACACTTCCACCAAAACCCTAAGACCCTACCCTACCCTTTTTCTTTAATTTTCTCTCAAACCCTAACAACTCTCTATTTCTTTCCTTCCACCCTCATCTAGATCAGTCATGCATGGATGTGTTTTTGCTTGACAAATCCAAAAGCTTTACTTCCACTCTCCTTAGCCATTACAAGCAACACCACCTAGGTACTTGATCATGTCATGCTTATGCATCATCTAAAAAAAACCCTAACCTCACCTTCTCTCCATGTCACACCTTCACCTAGCCGAGGCCTTCCCTCTCTATCTCTCGCTGCCATAGGGGCCCACCAGGCAGAACCACCCCAGCTACCCTAACTCCTGACCTAATCCTAACCCTAGCCCATGCCGAGCATGCCCTAGCTACCCCGGGTCTCCCCGCTATCTCCCTCTCTCTCTCTCTCTCTCTCTTTCTCTCTCTCTCGTTGCTCAGCAAACCCCTCACCGAGCCAGCCCCACAGCCTCGCCGTCCCCACCTGGCAGCCCTACCGTGCCTGCCTGGCCTCCCACGCCGAGCACATGCTCGAGAAGGACAAGGAGGAAAGGTGGCACCCGAGCCACCTTTTTCTTTCTCCTCTATACTGATTCCCCACGGCACCCCCCTCTCTCTCTCTATTACCTACCTCTCTCGCAACCCCTCTGCCTCTCCAGATCTACCCCGAGCCGCTGCTCCGACCCCCTCATTTCCCTGCCACCATCTTCCCTCTCGCCGGCCACCGTCAGCACCACCGCCGTTTCCTCGCTCCAACAGGCGAGCGCGACGTGGAGGTGGTAGAGGAAGCCGAGGAGGCTCCGTTGCGTCGTCCCGTACGCGCCAGCGAGGAGGAGAAGGCCAGAACACGCTGCACACCGACGCGACCACCGAAACCCTAGCGCCGCCGTTCATCTGCAACCTCGCTGACCAACAGCTCCCCGCCTCGATCCGACCCCTCCGACCAACCCTCGGTGAGATTCCGTCACTCCCAGACATCCTCGCCATCGCCACTGTGCCCTGGTCGTGCCGATCGTTTAGTCGAACGCTCTCTACCCGCCAGCGTTCGCGAGCGTCTGCACGCCTCCGCGTCGCGTACCGCTCTTCTAGCCGCGCTCCCCCGTCCTGTCAGCAAACCCCACAGCCTCCCGCAGGGGCTACCGCCCCCGAGCGCGAGCCCCAGGTCCCCGGTTCGATCCCCCACACCTCACCGCCACTGCCGTGCGCGGAACTGACCGTCAGACCATGGAGAAGATCCACAGTGCCCCCCTTTTTGCAAATAGCCCCCTCTGTTATCTCTCGCTCAACCTGCGGTACTCGCGACCCCACCTGCCAGCCGCTGAGTACATTTTACAGAAAGACACCCGCAGTTTTCGCACATCAACCCACACTCCAGCACATCCCCACCTGTCATCCTCTGCGGGTTCCGCCACTGGCACGTGGACCCATTGCCGCTGGCCCCACCTAGCAGTCTCAGTGGCTAGGAAAACCCGCGGTATAAAAAGCTTTGCGCGCGGATCTCGCCCAGTCAGCAGTGGCCCACCCGTCAGTGACTTGGGTTGGATTCGTATGGGTGCAAAAAGTTTCCCTGGTTATCTGTTTTAACAAAACAAATTCAAAATTGTTTAAATTCAAATTCAAATCAGATTTTAAATAACTTTTAAATTATAAATCCAAATAATACATATGATATATGTTTTGGAATCAGAAAAATGTGAGGAATTCAAATATGCTATTCAAAATAATGTTTGAACACAATAAAATGCCCTTTTCTTAATAAATTAATAACTTTAAATCTATAACCCCAAATTTAACAAATAATATGGCTAAATCGATCAGCGCGACGAGCCCGTTTTATTTATGCATTCCTTGTTCTGAATTGAAGCATGCATCATGCCATATTTAAAAATCAGAACTGTTTATGGCAATAAAACTTAGTTAAATAATTAATAAAATGCTTTTTTCTTGTACCACACCTCACCCTTGCCATGCTACTTTAATGCCATGTAAATTGTGCATCATTCATCATGGCATGCTTGTTTGCTTGTCGCATTTTAATTCATATGCTTGTGCACTTTATTTATGTTGGCCCTTGTTTGTTTGGTTCTTCTTTGAATAGACGCCCAGCAGGAGAATTACCAGGAATCACAGGAGTTCTACCCCGATCGATCTCTCGCTTCAACTGAGCTGCCAGGCAAGCACTGCCACATGCTTGCATATTGCCTCTATCTTATTCTTGCATCATTGAGTCGTGATTGCATTAAATTCAATCCCAAGTACTGCATAGCCTTTACTTTTAAACCCCACCGAAGCTTGTTCCTCCATCCCATGAGCCATTACTACAGGAGTTGTTTGAGCCATGCGAGTCGTAGAAAAGCATGTGTAGGGTATGTGAGTCTCTGATGAATAACGAGGTACCTAAATAACATAACCTGAGTAGTAATGGGATAACTAATGAAAGAGGCACCGGTGAGCAATATCTGCTATTTGGTTTTTCATGCTCACTTGTGTCCCGTAGGACCCCGAGTACTTGATTCCTGTTCCTTGACTATTCACACTATCCACATCCGGGAGGCCTTATGACCCCCCTGAGCCAGAGCTTGATTCATTCTTATTTCTTGGGGCCACAATTACTTTGGGGCTTTATTACTATCCTATACTTATGCCATGTTACTGCTTTTACTTAAGATTGTGCAAGGAGCACATGTACTGTTTTGGATCGCGCCACGTTTTCGCGGTATCGACAATCCCAGTCACACTTTCGGGTTCCCAGTCGTTTACAGCCGTCGTCGCAAACCCTGGGTCCGTCTCGGAGCCGGCCAACTTCGTTGCGGGTAGCTTATTGGGGTGGCCCCCTGAAATATTTCTAAATCCTGTGATTGCTTTGTCGTGAATGCCTCGTTGGGTTTTGAGTTAGTTTTTCCGAGGTTGATCGAGTGTGTGTTGCTATTTGTGCACCCCTGCAGGGTAAATCTTTCTGAAAGCCGTGTGCGCGGTTATGGACGACTTGGAGCACAGTTTCTCGATCATAGACAAGTATAACTAAAGTACCGCTTTTAATTGGACTAAGTCCCTGACTAGTAAATAGTGCAATACTCATGGAATGGTTAATAAAACTTCCAACGGATGGGGGTTGTTCGTCTGCTTCCTCGTTGGTAAGAGAGGAGGAGGATGATCTGTTAATTATACTGTTATAACTGTTGTTCTTAATTCACGGACATCCGGCTCTCATTGGTTAGACGGATGGTTAGCGAGTATCTATAGACTTGTTAGTTATTATCTTTTGCTGCAATTGCGTCTCCCCAGGTTGTCCCCTTTAGCGGCATAAAGACTTGCTGAGTACCCCTAGGGTCTCACACGATAAATTGTTTGATTTAGATGAACAGGTGTACTCACAAGATGGATACTGGGTGGAGGAGACGGATGATGTTGGCAACGATCACTCGGTGTAGAGATTCCGGGAATGGGGATCCGTGAGATCTGTGGGCGGGATGTGTTTATTTATGTGGCATCTTATGCCGATTTGATTATTATCCGTACTCGGATCTTGTTTTCCGCTTCCGCCTGATACTCTAATGTTTGATGTATGAGGAGCTATCCTAAAATATTATCTCTATCTAGGATATTTGAATCTTGCCGTATGGCGTTGCAATATTTCTATTTCTTTTAGATGGAATGGCTCTGAGGACTGTTGTATGTGGCTTGCATACATACTCATTTGTGTATGTAGTTGATCCCTTCGCCTGCCGATTATGCCGCTCGTTCTTGCCCCGATGATCTGAAAGTGGTTAGGACGGCCGAAAGGTATACCGTGAGTGGCCCCGGGCCCCACCGTACTATTTTAACCACTTTCGTTCATCCAGGCATGTAACTAAGAGCGTAATTCACCGAGGTAGTTACAATTGGTATCAGAGCCATCCCGCCCTTCAGGGTCTCAGCCAAAATGGTCGTTGTCAGTCTAGCAAATATTTTTGTAGCTATGTATACTAGGGAAAAACAAACGTGAGAGTAGGACTGCTTCCATTTTTCTTCTTACGCACCCACCCACCCTTTTTCTGGTAAGGAAGTGTAACGTTTTCAATCCTCTTCTAAAATTCAAACTAGGATTCTCGTGTTCTGGGTTCCGTAGTACCATAGGTTGTGTGTGTGTGTGTGTGAATTCTTTGTCTATCTGTTGCATCCAAATGTTATCTCTATCTGCCTTTTGGTTATCAACTGTTGGTACATTCCATACCGACAGGCCTTTGTGAACCGACGTGATCTATCTGATTCGTTGTATACCGATGCGATATATCTTACTCTTTGTTATCCGACGTTATCTTGTTGGGGTGTTCTTTTTCGTAGTTACCAATCTTTAGGTTCATCTTACGAAGAAGGTGTTGGGATATGTGCTTTACTTATTCATGTGTGGAGCAATGATTTGAGTGTGGGATGGAGTCTCGACCATACCACTACTTTTATCATTTGCTCTTGTATATTGAATTAGTAGAGTTACTAATCTTGATTCGTGAAGTGGTTTTGCGCATATAGTGGTATTTTAATGCCGAAATTTTCGGAAATTTTTTCCTTGTTAGTTTGTGTACCACACTCCTTGTTCAGTCGTGTGCGTTATGCTTAATATCTTCTAGTTGCCTTGAACTTTGTTGATATTTTAATATCATCTCAGTGAATTGTATCCTTTAATCTTGGTTAATTCCATTTTGGTACTATTTTGGATTATTATTATTCTCCATCATAGTACTGACTTGTGTTTTATATCAATCACAGGATGGCACCACCACGCCGTTCTGAGGAGGACATACCACCTGAACTGGGGGCTGCTTTGGCAAGTATTGCAAATGCCTTGGGCACTATGCAGCAGAATCAGCAGCGCTTCGAAGAAAGTGTCAGAAGGAATGAGTTTGTTCCGCTACCTCCACCTCCCAAGCGAGGAGACATCAAGAGTTTTCTCAAGTTCAACCCACGCCAATTTGAGGTGTCTGATCAGCCACTTGATGCGGATGATTGGCTGCGTGAAGTGTCAAGGTTGCTGATGACTGCGGATGTTCCCGAGCAAAAATGGGTCAAATGTGCCACTCACCTTCTGAAGGGAGATGCAGCTCTGTGGTGGGAAAATTACCTCAAGGCAGACCTCTCTGGTTTTCAACCTACTTGGGAGCAATTCACTGCGGCGTTCAAAGAGCAATATCTGTCAGAAATTGTCATGGAAAGGATGAAGGAAGTGTTTCTCAACCTCAAGCAGGGCACTGACAATGTCAATACCTACATCAGAAACTTCATGAACCTTTCTCGGTATGGTGGCGATGAGATCTCTGATGACAAGAAAAAGCAAAAGAGGTTCAGGCAAGGACTTAATGCATCCATCAAATATGCAATCACTCATGCAAGGCCGGCGTCTTTTCTAGAACTCCAACATACAGCTCTGCAGGAAGAAGCAAGTAGGAGAGTGTTTGAGGAGTCAAAGAAACATAGCCGCGATACAACAAGCTCTTCTGCTATGACAGCTCCTTCTAAGCGTCGTGTCTGGGTTCCTAACACCCCACCGTTGCTCCCTACTCCACCAAGACCGTCAAGCTACGGGGCAAGGCCACCAAACTCCTTCACTGCGGCTCCCAGGGGCTACAACCACAACTACCCTGGAGCGCCTGGCGGAGTCCCTGGCTATGTTGCTCCATGTCCACCTGGTGCTTGATATACTTGTGGAAACACTGGGCACCAGCACTGGAATTGTCCAATGAACAACAAAGCTCTTCCACCACCACCTCCAAGACCTGCGGCAAGTTCTCCTTTGGTTCATGCACCTCCACCTCGGGCTCTCAACATCAACACCAAGCCTGGGTCTACGGTTGCTTGTGCCAACTGTGTCAACGTCGCTCAAGCTGAGCATGCACCTGGAGTTGTCATGGGTATGCTTCCTGTTAACTCTGTTCCTGCACGAGTTTTATTTGATTCTGGTGCTTCACATTCTTTCGTGTCATACAAGTTTGCGGAGAGTAATGGGTTACCTTCTGATGCTTTACTAACTCGCCTCATGGTGCAATCTCCTGGATCAAACATGAGGGCTTCTAAAATCAGCCATGACAATCAAATTGAGATTGGTGGCTCTTTGTTTCCGGCTTCCTTAATTATTCTGGGCAGCTCTGATATTGATGTTATCTTGGGCATGGATTGGCTAACAGCAAATGCAGCTGTGATTGATTGTGCTGAACGTTCGGTTTCTCTGAAAATTCCTGAAGGCCATATAGTCTATTCTCCAAGTCTGACTCCTGCAATTCAGCTTTACTCTTTGGCGGCTCTGAATGATGATGCTATGGAAGGTATTCAGAGTGTTCCGGTGGTCTGTGAGTTTCCAGATATTTTTCCTGAAGAGTTGCCAGGTATGCCTCCGGATCGTGAGGTCGAGTTTGTGATTGAACTTGAACCTGGTACCGCTCCTATCTCCAAGCGGCCTTATAAAATGGGTCCTGCTGAATTGGCTGAACTCAAACGTCAGCTTGATGAACAAGAGAAGTTGGGTTTCATTCAGCACAATACTTCTTCTTGGGGTAGCCCAACCATCTTTGTGAAGAAGCGAGACAAGACTGATAGACTTTGTGTTGACTATCGGGCTCTCAATGCTAAAACCATCAAGAATAAATATCCCCTTCCGCGGATTAATGATCTCTTCGATCAGCTAGCTGGAGCTGTGGTATTCTCTAAGCTTGATTTGAGAAGTGGTTATCATCAAATCAAGATTCGCAAGGAAGATGTTCCTAAAACAGCTTTCACCACTCGCTATGGCCTGTATGAGTACACGGTCATGTCTTTCGGTCTCACCAACGCACCTGCCACCTTCTCGAGGCTTATGAACTCGGTTTTCATGGAGTATCTTGATAAGTTCGTTGTGGTCTATCTGGATGACATTCTAGTCTATTCTAAGTCGAAGGAAGAACATGAAGAACACCTTTGGTGTGTCCTAAACAAGCTTCGTAAGAACCGCCTGTATGCAAAGTTCTCCAAGTGTGAGTTTTGGCTGCCTCAAGTCACCTACCTTGGTCACGTCATCTCTACCAAGGGCATTGCCGTCAATCCAGAAACTATTAAGACAATTATGGACTGGCTTCCACCCATAAATGTCAAAGAAGTCCGGAGTTTCCTTGGTTTGGCCAGTTACTGTCGTCGCTTCGTTCAAAACTTCTCGAAGATTGCGAAGCCTCTTACCGATCTCCTCAAGAAAGGAAAGAAATACCTTTGCACTCCTGCATGTCAAGCAAGTTTTGAAACACTCAAAGAGAAGCTCACTTCCACACCAGTCTTGGTTCCTCCAGATACATCAAAGCCTTTCCAGATATCCTGTGACGCCTCATTGCAAGGATTGGGTGTGGTCCTTATGCAAGAAAAGCAAGTTGTTGCTTATGCCTCTCGGCAGTTGAAGACGCATGAGATCAACTATCCTACACATGACCTCGAACTCACAGCAGTTGTCTTTGCTTTGAAAGTATGGAGGCATTACTTGCTTGGCAACCGTTGTGAGATCTTTTTTGATCACAAGAGTCTGAAGTATATCTTCACACAGCCTGATCTCAACCTTCGTCAGAGGAGGTGGATTGAAACAATCAATGATTTTGATTTGATCATCAACTACACTCTGGGCAAAGCTAATGTCATGGCCGATGCCCTCAGCCGAAAAGCTTATGTCAACAACCTCATGGTGGAAGAACAACAACCTCTCTTGTGCGAGGAATTCCGCAAGCTCAACCTTGAAATTGTGGATCAAGGGTATCTTCTGAACCTTCTGGCAACACCTCTCTTGGAAGAAAAAGTTCGCTCTATTCAACTTGGTGATCCTTACACTTAAAAGATCATCTCCAACATTCATCTTCCAAAGTATGAGTCTTTCCACGTCGACGACCAAGGCACTCTTTTCTTTGAACACCGGATGTTTGTTCTGAACTACCCTGGTTTAAGAGAGCAAGTTCTCAAGGAGGCGCATGATTCTGTTCTTTCTATCCACCCTGGCAGCACTAAGATGTACATGGACTTGAAAACACAATATTGGTGGCTTGGTTTGAAACGATATTGTGCCAAGTATGTCTTAGAGTGTGATGTCTGTCGCAGAGTTAAAGCTGTCCATCAGAAACCATGGGTCTTCTACAACCATTGAAGCCTCCAGAGTGGAAATGGGAGAAAGTAGAGATGGACTTCATCACTAGTTTTCCAAGGTCGCAGAAGGGCAACAATGCAATCTTTGTTGTCATCGACGGGCTTTCTAAAGTAGCTCACTTCTTTCCAGTCAAGGAAACAATTTCTGCAATTTAGTTGGCTGAGCTCTATATCAACAGAATTGTCTCTTTGTATGGAGTTCCTCTTGAGATCAGCTAAGACTGTGGAAGCATCTTCACTTCCAAGTTCTGGGGAAGTTTTCAAAATGCTTTGGGAACAAAATTGAACTTCAACACCGCTTACCACCCTCGGTCGCAAGGACAAGTTGAAAGGATCAATCAGATTCTAGAAGATATGCTCCGTGCTTGCGTTATCTCTTTCGGTATGAAGTGGGAAGAATGCCTTCCTTATGCTGAATTCTCTTACAACAACAGCTTCCAGAAAAGTCTAAAGATGGCACCATTTGAGGCTCTCTATGGTCGCAAATGCAGAACTCTGATTGGTTGGTCGGGCGTAGGTGAAAGAATATTGTTTGGCCCTGACATTGTAACTCAAGCGGAGGAGAAGGTTCACATCATTCTTGAAAATCTGAAGATTGCTCAAAGTCACCAGAAGAGCAATTATGACAGAAAGCACACGGACATGGAATATGTCCCTGGTGATCTCGTTTACCTTCGTGTCACTCCCATGAGAGGCACGCACCGCTTTGGTATCAAAGGAAAGCTGGCTCCTAGATACATTGGTCCTTTCAAAATTCGTGGAAGAAGAGGAGAAGTTGCTTATGCAATTGAGCTCCCTGAAAAACTCAAGGTCCATGATGTTTTCCACATCTCTCAACTCAAGAAGTGCTTCAAGGATCCCGGCAGGAACGTGGACCATGAACTCATCAACCTCCAAGAAGATCTGTCTTATCAAGAACACCCCATAAAAATTCTAGAAGTCGCAGAAAGAAGGACTCGCAACAAGTCCATCAAGTTCTGCAAGGTGCAGTGGTCGCACCATTCCGTTGATGAAGCCACTTGGGAACATGAAGATGAGCTCCGTTCCAAGTATCCTACCCTCTTCGACTCTTCTTCTTCTTCCTGGAATCTCGGGGCGAGATTCCTGTTTAGTGGGGGAGAGTTGTAGCATCCCAATTGTCTAACAATTGTAATCCTACTTGGTCTAGTAATATAATGGCTACTTCCTACATATAATTGTTGCATCATAATTATATCATGCTCATGTCATCATGCCACCTTGCATTTGAGCATCATATAAAACCTTTTCCCTTTTGGTTCTTCTCTCATATGCATTATTAATTGTATTTGGTTCTTGATAAATGCTTGGTGCCCAAGTTGAGTTGGGGGCATATCTTTTATTCCACTCCACCACCTTTCTTGTCACCACCTTATAATTCCACCATCCTAATTACCCATGAGCTTGTATTTTTCCTCTGATGTTTATTCTAGCTCATGTGGGTGGGATGGATCCAATCCTATTTTCTTTAGTTTGGATCTACTCCATATATTGGGATGCATATGTATAAATGCCATGGATAATTATTTTGTTTTCATAAGATAATACCTAGCACTAATGTCTATGCATGGGTCATGCACAGCACTCATCTTTCTCCTTTGGATTTCTTTGGAATTTTGGAATGAACCCTTTTCTTTTGTGAGCTTCCCTTTCTCTCTTACTCCAATCTCCTCATCTTGAGCCTAGTTTCTTTGCTTTGTGCATCAAAATCCCATCTCTCCTATCTCCACCCTTATCAACCTCACATATGTAGATGCCATGCATGGTCATATGAGTTTTTGCCCATAAACCCACCTCTCTCTCTTTACCTCCATCTCACCTTGCATGATCTTGTTTAGATCATACTTCCACCAAAACCCTAAGACCCTACCCTACCCTTTTTCTTTAATTTTCTCTCAAACCCTAACAACTCTCTATTCCTTTCCTTCCACCCTCATCTAGATCAATCATGCATGGATGTGTTTTTGCTTGACAAATCCAAAAGCTTTACTTCCACTCTCCTTAGCCATCACAAGCAACACCACCTAGGTACTTGATCATGTCATGCTTATGCATCATCTAAATAAAAACGTAACCTCACCTTCTCTCCATGTCACACCTTCACCTAGCCGAGGCCTTCCCTCTCTATCTCTCGCTGCCATAGGGGACCACCAGGCAGAACCACCCCAGCTACCCTAACTCATGACCTAATCCTAACCCTAGCCCATGCCGAGCATGCCCTAGCTACCCCGGGTCTCGCAACTATCTCTCTCTCTCTCTCTCATTGCTCAGCAAACCCCTCACCGAGCCAGCCCCACAGCCTCGCCGTCCCCACCTGGCAGCCCTACCGTGCCTGCCTGACCTCCCACGCCGAGCACATGCTCGAGAAGGACAAGGAGGAAAGGTGGCACCCGAGCCACCTTTTTCTTTATCCTCTATACTGATTCCCCACGGCACCCTCCTCTCTCTCTCTATTACCTACCTCTCTCGCAACCCCTCTACCTCTCCTAGAACTACCCCGAGCCGTTGCTCCGACCCCCTCTTTTCCCTGCCTCCATCTTCCCTCTCGCCGGCCACCGTCAGCACCACCGCCGTTTCCTCGCTCCAACAGGCGAGCGCGACGTGGAGGTGGTCGAGGAAGCCGAGGAGGCTCCGCTGCATCGTCCCGTACACGCCAGCGAGGAGGAGAAGGCTAGAACATGCTGCACACCGACGCGACCACCAAAACCCTAGCGCCATCGTTCATCTGCAACCTCGCCGATCAACAGCTCCCCGCCTTGATCTGACCCCTCCGACCAACCCTCGGTGCGCTTCCGTCACTCCTAGACATCCTCGCCGTCGCCACTGTGCCCTGGTCGCGCCGATCATTTAGTCGAACGCTCTCTGCGCGCCGGCGTTCGCGAGCGTCTGCACACCTCTGCGTCGCGTACCGCTCTTCTAGCCGCGCTCCCCCATCTTGTCAGCAAACCCCACAGCCTCCCGCAGTGGCTACCGCCCCCGAGAGCGAGCCCTAGGTCCCCGGTTCGATCCCCCGCGCCTCACCGCCACTGTCGCGCGCGGATCTGACCGTCAGACCATGGAGAAGATCCACAGTGCCCCCCTTTTTGCAAATAGCCCCCTCTGTTATCTCTCGCTCAACCCGCGGTACTCGCGATCCCACCTGCCAGCCGCTGCGTACATTTTACAGAAAGACACCCGCAGTTTTCGCACATCAACCCGCGCTCCAGCACGTCCCTACCTATCATCCTCTACGGGTTCCGCCACTGGCATGTGGACCCATAGCCGCTGGCCCCACCTGGCAGTCTCAGTGGCTAGAAAAACCCGCGGTATAAAAAGCTTTGCGCGCGGAT
Organism: Avena eriantha; assembly: GCA_910589775.1. Lineage (NCBI taxonomy): Eukaryota > Viridiplantae > Streptophyta > Magnoliopsida > Poales > Poaceae > Avena > Avena eriantha. Next base: position 235,692,274 of record OU342741.1, read on the forward strand.
CTTGCCCAGTTAGCAGCGACCCACCCGTCAGCGACTTGGGTTGGATTCGTCTGGGTGTAAAAAGTTTCCCTGGTTATCTGTTTTAACAAAACAAATTCAAAATTGTTTAAATTCAAATTCAAATCAGATTTTAAATAACTTTTAAATTATAAATCCAAATAATACATATGGTATATGTTTTGGAATCAGAAAAATGTGAGGAATTCAAATATGCTATTCAAAATAATGTTTAAACACTTTAAATTTTCGAGATGATTAAAATTACAATAAAATGCCCTTTTCTTAATAAATTAATAACTTTAAATCTATAACCCCAAATTTAACAAATAATATTGCTAAATCGATCAGCGTGACGAGCCCGTTCTATCTATGCATTCCTTGTTCTGAATTGAAGCATGCATCATGCCATATTTAAAAATCAGAACTGTTTATGGCAATAAAACTTGGTTAAATAGTTAATAAAATGCTTTATTCTTGTACCACACCTCACCCTTGCCATGCTACCTTAATGCCATGTAAATTGTGCATCATTCATCATGGCATGCTTGTTTGCTTGTCGCATTTTAATTCATATACTTGTGCACTTTATTTATGTTGGCCCTTGTTTGTTTGGTTCTTCTTCGAATAGATGCCCAGCAGGAGAATTACCAGGAATCACAGGAGTTCTACCCAGATCCATCTCTCGCTTCAACTGAGCTGCCAGGCAAGCACTACCACATGATTGCATACATATAGTACCTATTGCCTCTATCTTATTCTTGCATCATTGAGTCGCCATTGCATTAAATTCAATCCCAAGTATTGCATAGCCTTTACTTTTAAACCGCACCGAAGCTTGTTCCTCCATCCCATGAGCCATTACTACAGGAGTTGTTTGAGCCATGCGAGTCGTAGAAAAGCATGTGTAGGGTATGTGAGTGTCTGATGAATAACGAGGTACCTAAACAACATAACCTGAGTAGTAATGGGATAACTAATGAAAGAGGCACCGGTGAGCAATATCTGCTATTTGGTTTTTCATGCTCACTTGTGTCCCGTAGGACCCCGAGTACTCGATTCCTGTTCCTTGACTATTCGCACTATCCACATCCGGGAGGCCTTATGGACCCCCCTGAGCCAGAGCTTGATTCATTCTTATTTCTTGGGGCCACAATTAGTTTGGGGCTTTATTACTATCTTGTACTTATGCCATGTTACTGCTTTACTTAAGATTGTGCAAGGAGCACATGTACTGTTTTGGATCGCGCCATGTTTTCGCGGTATCGACAAGCCCAGTCACACTTTTGGGTTCCCAGTCGTTTATAGCCGTCGTCGCAAACCCTGGGTCCGTCTCGGAGCCGGCCAACTTCGTTGCGGGTAGCTTATTGGGGTGGCCCCCTGAAATATTTCTGAATCCTGTGATCGCTTTGTCGTGAATGCCTCGTTGGGTTTTGAGTTGGTTTTCCGAGGTTGATCGAGTGTGTGTTGCTATTTGTGCACCCCTGCAGGGTAAATCTTTCTGAAAGCCGTGTCTGCGATTATGGACGACTTGGAGCACAGTTTCTCGATCATAGACAAGTATAACTAAAGTACCGCTTTTAATTGGACTAAGTCCCTGACTAGTAAATAGTGCAATACTCATGGAATGGTTAATAAAACTGCCAACGGATGGGGGTTGTTTGTCCGCTTCCTCGTTGGTAAGCGAGAAGGAGGATGGATCTGTTAATTATACTGTTATAACTGTTGTTCTTAATTCACGGACATCCGGCTATCATTGGTTAGATGGATGGTTAGCGAGTATCTATAGACTTGTTAGTTATTATCTTTTGCTGCAATTGCGTCTCCCCAGGTTGTGTCCCCTTTAGCGGCATAAAGACTTGCTGAGTACCCCTAGGGTCTCACATGATAAATTGTTTGATTCAGATGAACAGGTGTACTCGCAAGATGGATACTGGGTGGAGGAGACCGATGATGTTGGCAACGGTCACTCGGTGTAGAGATTCCGGGAACGGGGATCCGTGAGATCTGTGGGCGGGATGTGTTTATTTATGTGGCATCTTATGCCGATTTGCTTCTTATCTGTACTCGGATCTTGTTTTCCGCTTCCGCCTAATACTCTGATGTTTGATGTATGAGGAGTTATCCTAAAATATTATCTCTATCTAGGATATTTGAATCTTGCCGTATGGCGTTGCAATATTTCTATTTCTTTTAGATGGAATGCCTCTAAGGACTGTTGTATGTGGCTTGCATACATACTCATTTGTGTATGTAGTTGATCCCTTCGCCTGCCGATTACGCCGCTCGTTCTTGTCCTGATGATCTGAAAGTGGTTAGGACGGCCGAAAGGTCTACCGTGAGTGGCCCCGGGCCCCACCGTACTATTTTAACCACTTTCGTTCATCCAGACATGTAACTAAGAGCGTAATTCACCGAGGTAGTTACAGCTTCTCTTGGGCCATACCACATAGGCTAATCCCGGGTACTCGCAGGGTATACCCATGTCAGTAGCCCCGAGTGTCCATCCGAATCTGAAAGTTTTATTGGGTCCTATTATTTAGGTCATAGGGATAGTTAATATGTGATGGCTATGAAATATAGCCATCTACATCCATATTTAAACTGGATATTATTCATATTTTTGATGAAATAACTCTCTAAACCCTGCCACTAATGCCTAATGATCAAAGGGGTATGCAATCCTTTATTTCTATTTTTTCATTGCGCGGATATTTACATTTGATGATGGGAATCACAACATTAAAGTCAAAGATACAAGATTTCCAACAACCCAAAGAAACCAGGGGTCGTGAAGTTGAGACACACGCTTTAACGACCAACTATACGATGGGAATAAAATTTCGGCTGTATAGTTCCGGCCGTATAGTTGCCATCGACACCGCTAGTTCAAACAGAACAACTTTTATGAAGGGACCCCTATATAAAGAGGCTTCAGGCGATGAGAAATAGGCTCGCCTCGCATCTCGCCAGATTGCCAGTCACCCTATCCACAACACCGAAGAGCCGTCAGAGGAATAGACTTAGATCTAATCTCCAAACCCTTCTCCACCACCATAGCCATATTCCACCACTTGTAATATTAGATATCTTCTTCGATTAGCGACATTGTAAGACTATTTGATATCAATCTCATGATCGTTGATTTCATCTCTATGTGTGAGTAATTCTCCTTAGGCTAAGGGCTTCGGCATAGCCATGTAGCTTTTGTGCGTGTTATTTATCATAGATGGGATCATGTATTACTTTGTATAACATGATGATTATTGTATCCTCTCTTACCTCAATCTAAGGACTTGTCAGGTACCCAAGATCCTGAGGATTGAGCCAGGTATAGGGAGTCTGAGTAATGACTAATCTATAGGTTGGGAACCCCAGTGACAGAAGGGGTAGTACAGCTGTATGTGAGGGATTTACTTGGGATTAACGGTAACATCACTATGCATATCGTTAGTTCTCTTTCTTCTATGGATGAGACTAGTAGGTTATTGCTATAAGCAGTTGCGGAGGCAATAGCAATTATAGATGCACTACCCACATATAATTATCATGCTCTAACAATTACATGCATACTTTATTATTATATTTTATTCCCATCAGATGTTTTGCACAGCTACAGGTGAAACCGAAAGCCCTAGGCCCTCTCTGTCCATCATCGACAACAACAAAAGCTATCAAACTCTTGGTCCAGTAAAACACAAAAAGAATTCTAAAACCCCCGAAGGTCCGTTAAAGTAACTTCACTATGCTTTCTGCTTCCCGAGGATTCGATAAACCTAGGTCTACTAGGGAAAAAGAGCTATACTACATCCGTAATACGGATCGAAGGTATCAATATGCATGCTCGATTTATCCGATGGACCGGGATTAGTTAACTACCTTCAGCAAAACAACGGTATCTACTCATATTCGAGTCCCCGGACTCGAATTCAAAAAGTTGATGGTGTAATTCGGCTCATGCTGTGGAGGCCTTACAAAGCTAAATTCCAGTGTTCTATGTGTGCACTCGACGAGTCCATCGAGGCTTTTTCATCGCACCTGTTGGCACAACATATTTCTAGTAGAGCACAACAGGTGCATTTCTAGGCCTTTAGATTGTATCTGCAGGTCTCATCTTCACGTTGTAAACGCGGCATCCGAATGTTTTTTCACCGCGGAGGTGATTCGGGTGGCCAAGGAGACGTTTGTATTTTCACAAGGCAATTGTGGTTGATAGCAGGTAAAGTCGCCAAAAGCTTCGCTTGCTTGTAATGACATGATGTGGACGTAGTCAACACATTATTTTCTGAGGATTTTGTTTTAATTTGCTCTTCTTTTCATAAGGTGCGCGACCAGCGCTCCCTATGGGAGTAGCCCCCAAGTGCCTATTCGAGTTGTAAACTCGAGTGGGGACTTCAAACTTCTGCAACTGTTGTCGATGGCCATATGGTATCAATTGTACTTCCAACGCTCCCTATGGGAGTAGCCTCGAGTCCGTAATCGAATCGTGGATTCGAAGAAAGAATTGAGTTGTGCTACGTCTGCGCCTGTAATTGATGGATAGGCCATGCCGCTCCATTCTATTGTTTTTATTCGATAGTGCTGGTAGGACTTTGTAATTTCTTCGAATGATTTTGTGGGCTTGGGCCACCAGAACCTATCATTGGCCTTGGAATTAATTGTGTATATATTGGTTGTTTTCCATTTCCTGTGCTTCTTTGACTTGTTGCCTCTCAAACAAAAGGGTGGAAGAACTGTCTCAGATCCCCCTCTTACGTGATAGTTGTGAGATTTGACACATTTTTTATGGATTTTAGTGATGGTTTTCTCCTGGATTTGATCGTTTTCTAGTTTTACCTAACGCTAATACTTCGGTAGCAAAGAAAACTTGGGTTTTAATGTGTGTTTCAGGTTCTGGACATCAACAGAAGGATTTAACTAGAGAAATACAATATTCTAGAGAAACCAAGCAAGTCCCACTTTGGAAGCACGCGAGGGGAGCTCACAGAAGCTTTAACGAGCAACTATACAACAGGAATATTTTTTCGGCCATATAGTTGCCGCCGTTTAGTTGTCGCCGCCTTTGTCTTGTCAAAAGGGACAACTTCCGTGAAGGGACCGAGGGAGAAAACAGAACACAGCAGTCGCCACACTACCCAGAAGGGAGAAATAAGAGATCCGGAGAAGAAGAAGATGTTCTTCGTCTCGCTCCACGATCTTCGACCTCCTAGCCAATACACCCCCATAGCCACTACTTGTACTTGAGAGAGAGAGAGAGGGATCTCCACCTTGCAATACTAGGTTTGAGGTTATTTTCTTCCCATCTTGAATTGTGTTGGATATTTTTTTATTCTTATCGTGGATCTCCATGGTAATACCAAGGCGAATTCCCTTTATTTTATATTGATGATCCATTCTTCTCTCGTGTGTGAGTAATTCCCTTGGGCGTGGGAGATGTAGGGGATTGGTGAGATGTGATGTACCTTCATATATTTTCCATTAGTTTGTGATTGATTCTAATTACTATATTATGTGTGGTTGACTATCTATGGGATGCCTAATGCTTGTTGTCTAATTAAGGGCCCAAACAACATGATACCTTGTTCTACATAGATAAGATCTTGTACGCTAGTGGACCAGCAACCCCCGGGTGACACAGGGATATCAATGGAAAGCTAGTTGACTCGAGGATAACAAGTAACCACTGTGCTTATTGCATTAGTCCAATCCAAGGAGCTTAATTGCTAAGCGACCTGAAGGGTCTTAATTGTCTAGTGTCTGACCATGGTTTTGGTAGCAGGCTAGTAGGATTATTGAAGTTGGGATGAAATCTACCAAGAGGAGTTTTGACTAATTATGTGTTGCTTGCCTACACATATGTCTATAAGATTATAATTGTTACATTTACCTCTCGACCACCTGGCACAGTCACTATCACCATGAACTGAATCTCCCCGCGCCTTCTTTCACCATCTGTAGGAAGGAACAAACAAGCAAATTTGTTCTTTACTTTTATGTATTATATTTCTGAAGTTTACATTTTAGTTCTATTTAAATCTATCGTATTTAATCAAAATCCCATTCTTATTTCAAAACTTGCAGCCAATTCACTCGAAGACCTGTGAGAACTTCGGGTGTGACAGAGACTTCATCAATAAACACTTACCTTTAGACTCTCTATGGAATCGATATCTGAACTTCGAAACTAGCTACAAACGATATGTGCTCTTGTAGACATCACTACGTGACCGTGTGAAGGATTTGGAGAAAAATGTGTTGATCATCCATGGCAACGCTGATGTGTGGAAGTCAAAATCAGAGAAGGCTGCTGAGCGTGAAAAGTATCTGCTTGGCAAAGTCACGTGGATCGGTGAACGATTGTGATGTGAGCTTTATTCGACTGGTCGGTTGTATTCTTGGTTTGTCATGATGTCGACTGACATGTCTTTGTATTGTATATGTAGTTGTGAATCTCATTCCGTAGGAAGAGAAAGAGCGCGTCAGCATTCGACTGAATTGCCTTACTCAGGCGGAATTGGAGGCAGGCGGGTTCTTCTAGACCGATCGTGATCGAGCGACCGTGCTGGCGACACTGCAATATTGCATTGCGCAAGTGCTAAACTATTTGAAGAAGTCTCAATCCTCCTTTAAGCATATATTCAGGGCGATGTTTCCCCTGGACGAAACCCCCTCGAGCATGTTGGTGTTGCTGTGAAAGTTTCACGATGTAGGTGTTATACGCGAGTGTATGTGCTAGCAACTTTTTATCACCGAAGGGCCATCACCACCTCTGGATAGTATGGCGTGGAACATGCAGCCACACTACCAGGCGGTTGCCCAGCCTACAGAGGATATTATCTAGTTGTTTGACGAGCGCACCAACGTCTTGCTTCAGCGACAACAACGTAGTGTTTAACCTACATAGGGCATACAAGTGTTATAAAGCATGTGTGGTTTTGATTGGGTATTGTGGTCTTATAACTGCAAGTCCACATATCAATTGTAGCTAGTTTTGAAATAAGAGCATCGATCCCACATAGAGTTATTGGTAGAGGTATTTATGCCCCTCATTACTATTCACTAGAGAGTACTTGTAGGTTGTCTCTAATTCCAACTAATGGTGTATAACAAGTGTGTTTGAATAAGTGCTAAAGTAAATAACAAAAGTAAACTAAAGCAAGAGAGTGTCTATGAAGTGTTGTGTGATATGGTTGAGGGGTTCTCAAGGAGCGTAGGATTCACCACTAGCACGGAGATTCATGAATGTTTAATTAGGATAACCTATTTCGTGTGTCATGATATGTGTGGAGAGAGCTCAGTAATAAGAAGTTCACTACAAGGCTCGTAGGCAGTCACTTTGTTGAGCCAAGAATGAGGTAATCTCTAAATAACCATCGCGATTTCTAAGAGTAGTCACCCATACAGACCACCGCAATTAAGGGTCTCCCCATGGATATCGTATTTAGCTTAGTGAATCTCTCTTATTCCTCCTCTAACCGTACAGGTTGCTAGCCGATGCTTCTAGTCACAATAGCTCCGGGCACACTTCCAAACACGTCCAAAGGATTTCACCCTTTTCTTTAGTCCCGAAGGCAAATGATATGTGGTCGACTACACATACCATCTAAAGAAAGATATCAAACACAATATCATAAAAACATCATAGACCAATAAGTCAATGGACACAAGTATAGATCATCCTTATTTCAATGCATAATAATACTAGGGTTTCACCATCTCTCCCCAAGAACGAGGAAACTACTCATGCATGAAAGGGATCAACATCATGGCAGTAGTATGGATGAATAATGAAGGTACAATTGAATACAAGTAGAGATTGGATCACAACAAAGTAAACAAAGGGGATCGAAGTTGAAGACAATGTTGATGAAGATGGCGATGAAGATTGATGCGTAGCCATTCAATATGGATGTATCCTCTCTCCCTTGAGTGGTATGGTGGTGTAGATATTGTGGGCGGCGGCTATGGAGGCGGTGGAGCGGCAGGGCTCCGCCCTATGGCGTATGTGGACTCTTGCCTTGTTCTAGGATTTCCCCTCTTTAAATATGCATCTAGAGGTCTGTTTTGCTAACCGATGGATCTAGGGGCCGAATATGCCCATTGGGCCTTCAGAAATGTTGTTCTAGTTGACAAAACAAAGGCATCGTAGGGTGATATGACTGTACGGTACAGGCGGGCTCCGCCCGTACCAGTGGTCGTTACGCCCTCTAGACTCTATAGTGTTCTGGTCGCCGTTTCTTCATACAAACTCTGATTGAGGTGTTCTTTGGCTCGTTGGATTCATATGGACGAGGGATACATCACTTGGCCTTGGATCTTCATTTGGAGTTGGTGGAAAAAGACAATTCTTCCTCCCTCAAATGGCTAAGTCTAGTGCCTACAGCTCCTCCATATTGCTTCCTCTTGGCTCCTTTTATCCATGATTGTTCATAGCACCTACACACAAGTCAAAGACAAGGAAAAGGTAATAAAATCTATAATAAAACTACTAATATGAAAATTCCATGTGAAAATGAATGAGAAATTGTAATCATACATAATAGGCATGGTTGTAGCTAGATGTAGCATATAATAAGTGACAATATGAATAATTTATATACTTAAATATGCTTCAATTTTGGACTCATAAACTTCCGCAAGCTAGACTCTTGCTCGTCCCCGAGCAATATGGTGGCTTATGGAAAAGGTTATCATGTTCATGAGGCATGATTCAATAACATAAATGAGGCAAAAATTGAAACAAAAGTATAATATCATACGTAGAAGATCGATGCCTTGTATCCTTTTTTTCTGTAAGCTCAAAGTAAGAAAAAACATATCTATACAAGGAAACATAAGCTCAGTTATGTGCAACCATAAAAGATCAACTAAAACTTCAATGCTACATGTCAAAAGTGAATCTAGCTTTGAAAGCAAACTTGTGATGCTCTTATTGTGCCTTTTATGTTTTGTATCTCCTCACTTTTCTAAGTAAGGGCTTAAGAAAATAAGAGTGAGAGCTCATGTAATAAGAATCATAGCATTAGAGTGTCTCAATAAAACACCCATATCAATAGATAAAGACTATCAAACACTAATATTCCATTCATTATCTTTCAAGAAAATTCATAAATTAGTAATGAGACCATGCTAAGGACTTGTTATGTGGATCTTCATATTTTTTCTTTTTCTTCCTTCTTTTAAAGATAATTCTCAACAAGGATAATTGAGTGATTCTTTTAACATTTGTTTGCACAACCTTCGAGAGTACCAATACCTTATCCCATATGGTGACACTTATGCCAGCCATGTCGTCAACTCATAGCCAAAATCAGGGGGTACACCATCGATCGTTCATAGGATAGCAGAGTTGTTGGCATCCAAAGGTGTGCATGGGAAACATAGAACTCTTTAAATAGTACCACAGTTCGATCCACAAGGTTAGCTTTGGCATGCATCACAATTACCACTAGACTTCATTTCAGTAAAAGAACTCCTTTTAAGAGTGCCATCAAGTCCCTATCAATAAATCTATGGGGTTGAGTATCTATAAGGATAGACTCTTAAAACAATTAAACATCACTCGAGAAATTAATTATAGCCTTCATCAATATACTTTTATTCATTTTAAGTGTAGAAATCATGGCAATGTATTCTAGAGGATCACAAAGTTCTTCTCAAGCTGGATAAAGATTTTAACATAGTGTTACAAAGCTTTAACTCAACTCTTTTGAATCCTAACGAAAGCAAGTGCATCCATTATATAAACATGAAACACAACTTACCTAAGCAAGCATTCAAAAACAGTAGGATACATGATTGCACAAAAAGTTTCATCGAACAAGAACATTGCACAAGACTCTAGACATGCAGAAGTAACTTCCCCAAGGTATAACTTTTGTAAGAACCAAACTTGAATAGATTACCATAAGAAAAGAGAAAATGCAGTTATCAAAAGAGTGTGTGAGAAGTGGTTACCTCCCCAAGCTTGAACAAAGCAAGGGTGACACACTTTACCGTTGAGGCATGAATAACCTCACTTCTGATGGACATGGACCTTTGGTTCAATGAATACTTCCTTGTTGAAGTGTTCAGTTGGAACAACCATGTGGTTTATGCAAGTATTTACATGGTTGGCACAAATCATGTATGTCATCACACAAGGTCTAAGTCCCTACGAAAATAGCAAACAAAGTAAAAGGAAACAATTCGGTGTACGAACGGAGTTTATTCACCCAACCGTGAGAAGAAAAATAAAAGAAACATGAAACACTACAGGGAATTATAGGCCAGGGAATTTCAAAGGTAGGTAAAAGAAAATGAAGTATAATGAAACATATAGAAGGTAACCCACTAACCTGAGATTGTCAAAATAAAAATATTGTAGGGGTTATAAACTTTTTGTATCCGTCCCTGTCCTTGCTGCGCGATGCTACTCCTTGGTACAGGTGCGTGGTACGGACGAACTCCGCTCGTACCGCACCTCGTGTTCTCTTTCTCTCCTTGTTTTGAAGGGTTCCGTCGAAATTGGTACGACCGGGTGGTACGGGAGGGATGCGCTCGTACGGATGGTCGTTACACCCTCCGGGTCATCTTCATGTTTCCTTTGCCTGGTAACGAGGTCGGTACGGGCGGACGGTACGGATGCGTCCCACCGTACCGATGCTCGTTAAGCTTGCAATCACCTTCCTAGATTTTTTGCTTCTTCTGATTTGTCACATGAGCGGTACAGGCGCGTGGTACGGACATGTCGACCCGTACTGCTGCTCGTTAAGCTCACAGTGAGATCCATAACAAGTTATTTTTCTCTAAAGATTTTATTATAGACCTGAAACATTAGTCCAACATCCAAACAAAGCAAACATATATCTTTTTGTTGAGAAGATTTAACCTAGATGTGCAACACATGATTAGAGCAACAAACAATTCTACCTTTTGAAAATAGTCCCAAGCCAACTCTAATAGAAAATCATGCATAAATATACAAGTGCCAATGCAACATGAATGCAACTAGACTCAAGAACAAAATTAAGAAAGACATCTAAAAACTTCCGGGTTGCCTCCCGGAAAGAGCTTTCTTTAAAGCCATAAAGCCAGGCTTATATGCTCCATTAAATCATCCACCTAGATCCTAGGGATATCAATTCGAGGTTTAATGGTACTTAGCTCCAAAAAAGGGTTGGAGCATCTCATAGTAGATTACGGTCGAAGTCGTACTCTCTTGCGGTGCATCGAAATCATATAGATGAATAAGTTCTCGCTTCCAAGCGAGCGTAGATTCACCAAGTATGGTGAGAATGCCTTCTTATGTAGCTACAACGAAAGGATTAGAGGTGGAAATACAATTATTAAACTTTTATCTTGGTTACCATTGTAGGGGAACACTTCATAATATTCTTCCTTTGCAATATGGAGTAAATCAGGCCCGTCATATTATCAACGAAAGAGTCATAGCAAGGTTCTATCTATAGTTCATCATTAGTAATGCTATCCTCATGAGTGTCTAGGCACAAGGCCTCCGTAGATAAATTATAATTAGTTTTAGCATTATAAGAATCATTACTAGAGAGAGAGGCATCATAAAAAATGTAGTATTTGTAGTGTGCCAATCTTTGTCAACGTCACCTTTTTGTTGTTCCTCGTCTTTATCTTGTGGTTCTTGCAAATGGTTATCTTCGGACACTACGGTTTTAGACTGTGCCTTACTATCTACCACAAGTGGATTATCATTAAGACATTCTTGACAATAAGATTGTAACATTAGTAACAAGTTGGTAAGTTTCATATGAAGCATACTATCACTACTCTTTCTCATGATTGAATCTTTTGAGAGTAGATCATGGATACTTTTATAAACCAAATACTTTTACACTGTGTTCTGGATTTACAAAATTAGGCCAGGAATAAGGGAATTGGAATTCGGGCCACTAATTCTACCATATGGGTGCGTTGGGAATTATTGCTTCGAATCATGGGCCAATTCCAACCTGGGCGATACCACGTGTGATACACCCATCCCTCAATTCATATGTACCGAGATCTGAATCAGCTTGGAATCGAAGCGGTACTGCCTCACCTGAGCAACCCGAGCGAGCAAACCCCGCCGCCCGCAGGCCCTGAAACCGTCGCCACAAGTCCAGCCCCTCCCAGGACACCCCTTCTCCCCTGCTCTCCCTCTTCCCCGGCTGCCAGCTTCCACGGCCGTCCGTGGCCGTTTGCCCCCTGGCCGCCCCATCCCTGCTTGGTCCGAAGTCTGAACCTTACCCTGTAGGCAGGACCAGACAACGACATGAGGTTACAGGCGGCGGCGGGAGTATTGACGGAAGTGCTGGATAACCAGGTGCTCGCCATTCTGGGCCATGGATTGATGATTCCAAGTTTCCAACTTGATTTCAGCGGAGGCACGAGGATATTGTACCTATTTTTTGCCTAATTTTATCTTGATTTCCTTGAATTGTTTGCTTCTATTCGAGAACTGACTCTAGCAGTTTACTCACTACTCCGGTCTGTTTGAGACAACGCCTGTTGTGCTGTGTCTTCGTAGAATTGCGAAACTAATTGATCGGCAAAATTAATCTGCCTGGTGCATCCCATATGAGGTTCTCATATGCCGATAGGAGGGACATGCATTCAAGAGGCCTTGACCTGAATTCACACTGAACAGTTTTTTAACCGAGCTTGATGAACCAGAGATTATTTTAATGTTGTAATCACTATTGCAAACTATTTAGTGCCAGGTGTGGTCTTTTTGTGATATTGTTCAAATTATTTTAGTGTCACTATATGTGAAAATAATATATATAAATTCTAAAATACAAATGTTACTTTTTATACATGTACTCAAGTTTATATTGTACAAACTTTACAATACATCCAATTCCATAGTTTCTACATCCAAACATGATGGAATTTGGTACCAACGGCTGATTCCAGCAACAAATCTTAAGCACTTCCAAACAACCGAATTCGAATCAGGATCATTTCCTTTCTAGCTTAGATTTGGAATTACCACTCAATTCAATTCTATGCCCCAAAACTGTGCATCCAAACACATCATAAGACTTCAACTATAGTATAAGATATTAGGGATTCTTAAAGAGTAATGGAACATTAAAAACTAAGGTGGCCAACTGCCATACATTTATCACAATGCTCATGATATGAATTACAAAACGATTTTGCACAATCATCTAGTAGATCATACAAGTTAAACAAATCCATACCAGTGGTGGTAGTATCTTCACTGCGGTGTATATCCTCTTCTTCTTTCATCAGTAAGTCCTGCAAAAAGTTAGTCTCTTCCATGGCTATCCGCTTGTGAGCAATCACATCAGAAAAGTTATCAATACAATAAGTGTATATAAGGTATACTATTCCATAGATCTTATCGAGTACTTCATCTTCTCTATTTATATCACTCATGTGAGCTAGCAACTCATAACAACCAGTAAAAAGTACTCTCTCATAAACCTCCATATTAGCAGAGAATTCATGATTCCCATTATAAAGTGCTAACCTGATATCAATGGTATTATTCTTACATTGATAATTAAAATGATCTTTGGATTTGCAGTCTTTACAAGTAAAATTGTACGAGGTACATAATGTGGATGAATAGCCTTTCAACCAATTCACCCATTCTTATAATACCTTTTCCCTCATAATATAATATTCAAAAGTTCCAACTTTGTTCTCCTCTATTGCGAGCTTCAGCTAATTTTTTTAAATAATACACTTATTTTAATTAATTTCACGAATATTACGGAAATTAAGGAATTTACGGATCTAGTGCACTGTCGTCCTTTGATAAAACGACGTGCCCGAGTCGTTTTTTGAGGAGACGACCAGCGCGTGCCGTCTTTTGAGGCGCCGAAAGGGGCGCGGCGGACCCCACCCTGCCGGGCTGCAGGCGGACAGCGCGCGCGTTGTTTTACGGTATGACGACGAGACTGCCTCGTCTTTTCGTGCAACGACCGACCGGTGCGCCGTCTTTTGAGACAACGACGAGACCGTGTCATTTCTCGATGCAACGACCCGCTCCTCTTATCCCCGCGCCGCGCCCAGCCCCGCGCCGACGCATTCTTCTTCCTCCTTCTTCCTCTCTCTCGTGTTCATCTGGCTAGTTCTTCTGCCCACGCGAAGAGCACCGATTTGGAGCTCAGTTTTGCCCTATTTTCCACCAATATCTGCTGCTGAAACACATTAGACAGTTAGTAGAGTCCCGATCTATTAATGGGATAATCTGGTGAGGTGATTTGAGGCATTTTTGAGGGGATTTCGTGGTGTTCTTGAGGGGCAATGGCTATGGTGGAGACTGGTGGTGCAGCTTGAGTGGAGGTAGCTGTTTTTGAGTGCAGGTTGTCGATCCGTTGAGTGGAGGCAGCTACACGGCAGGATTTCTCACGCTTCAAGGGTAAACCCTAATTTCTTGCTAACTGTAGTCATTTGTGTAGTTTTATTTCATCTGTAGTGTTGGATGTGGTAGGTTAGCTGCTAGATTATTCGGCTATAGGATGATAATTATATTTGCGGGCTATGCAAGATTATTCGGCTATAGAAATACTAGTATATTTTTTTGCTAAAATCTGCCACTGTACGGGCATTTGACAAAGTGTGGTATTTTTTTAGGCCAGAAGTTATGTCCAATAATATAGTGTTTAGGTTCTACTATGGTGACGGTGTCGTCAAAACAAACCAGAATGGAGTTGATTTGAGCGATTTTTATTTTATTGATGAAGTGCTCCAGGATCCTGAAACCATCCCATTACTGAGTTGAAAGATTGGTTATGTGCTCGTTTAGGGCTCCCTCCCACCCATACTGTCGGTGTGCATGTATTATGGACAAAGTCAAGGATTAAACCTGATTTTTTTAGACCGATAGAAGAGCAAGCTAAATGGGTCAAATGGGTGAAAGCCTGTCTGCATAGGGTAGTTAACCCCAGTGTCTTAGTGCTTCCTGTGGCGAAAGAGCCTATTTATGATCAGGGCTAGAGTAGTCAGACACACCATGCTTGTGGTGGTTATGATCATGAGCAGAGCAGTCAAGCCGAAGACGGAGGTGGTGGTGGCTACTATGATGACCAGAGCAGTCAACGCCAAGATGGCAGTGGTGATTATGAACCTTGTCAGAGTAGTTATGCAGACAATGATGGAGGTAGTTATGAACCTAGTCAGAGTAGTTTTGCACACACTGGACATGAATCAGCTGAAGGTAATCAAGGTACATGAGAAGATATTTTCAGTGGTGAGGTCGATGAGGATGAGATACACGACGGTTGGTTGCAAGATCAGATGAAAGCCGAAGATTCAGAAGGGTACAGTGATAGCTCTTATGATTCCGCTGAGTCTAATCAAGAGGACCAACCTATTCCGGCATCATGGAATCAAGACCACACAGCAGCAATGAATGTGAACGATGGGCATGATTCCTCGTGGCACTATCACGCCAACAACATCTCTATTGGTGCATTATATCCTAGCAAGAGGCATCTACAGGAAGCAATCGTTGAGTGGGCATTGTCCACGCAACGGGTTTTCAAAATAAATGTGTCATCCCAACAATATTTGATTTTGGTTTGCGAGGTAGCTGGGTGTCCTGCCAGGGTCCATGCCCATGTTCCTCGATATGACACCAACTGGAAGGTTAGCGATGTTGTGCAGCCCTAATGAACCTATTCAAGAAGCTTTGTAAGAAGAACCAGGAGTGGAAGTATATCAAATGTCGGGCCTATCTAGATGAATTCACAAAAAAACATGTTAGGCAGAGGAGAGCAGCAGCTGTGGCGGCTCATGCGGCCGCGGTAGCTGCACAGACAGTAGCTGGAGCAGCACCACCCGAGGAAGAACCAATTGATCTTTGCGATTTGCCGGGATTTGACCAACCCGGTACTAGGAGGAGGCCTGGCAGACGGATTAAGAATTTTCAAGAATGGATAGAGCACGAGCCTGTGGAGAGGTGGTCTCTGTTGCACGACACTCATGCTGCTAGGTTTGGCGTCATGACTACAAATCTTGCCGAAACTTACAACTTCGTATTGAGAGGAAGTAGGGCTCTGCCATTAACAGCTATTGTGGAGTGTATTTTCACCAGAACGTTGAAGTACTTCAGAGACAGACTTCAGCTTGCTCAGATGCATATCATCAACAACCCAAACATGAGGTACTGTTCAAAGATAATAGATTACATGAATGCCAAAATGGAAAAGGCTCGGTCTATGCACGTCGTCGCCATCGGTAATCAAGAACGAAGATTTGAGGTTCGCCTCCCTTCCAACAGGATCGAATCTGGAGAAGAGGTAAAGACACAAGAGGAGAGGATAGGCAATGAGGCTTGGCCGACGTGTGAGTGTACCCACAACAAACCCAAGCTGCTACATCTGCCTTGCTCTCATGTACTTGCTGCGTGCGGGCGGTTAGGTATGGATGCGAGATCGTTTGTGTCTCCTTATTTTCTTAAGGAGTCGGTGATCAATACATGGACTGGCGAGATGATGGGATATAGAGCATGGGGAAATTTTAACAAAGTAAACTCCGGTGAAAGGATTTACATCCCAGATTCTGAACTAATGCGGATAGGCAGAGGAAGGCGACATTGTGTTCGCATCCGTAATGATTTGGATGAATCTGAAGCCGGAGGCCCTACAAGACAATGTTTTCTATAATCATTTTGGTCATAGAGACACCAATTGCCATATCTTCGGGACTGGAGGAGCGGCTCCTCGTGGACGTGGCAGACGTGGCCGGCGAGGAACAAGAGGGAGAGGAAGAAACTAGAATTTGTAATTCGTATGGAACTATGTTTTAAATTTGTAATTCGTATGGAACTATGTTGTAAATTTGTAATTCGTATGGAACCATGTTCTAAATTTGTAATTCGTATGGAACCATGTTCTAAATTTGTAATTCTTATGGAACCATGTTCTAAATTTGTAATTCTTATGGTACCATGTTCTAAATTTGTAATTCTTATGGAACCATGTTCTAAATTATGCAGATGGCGGGATCTTTGCTTAATGCTGATATTGATAGAAAGCACCGGTCAACTTTATTGGATGCGGCACCAGGGAGCTTGAAGGACCTTATCACTCGCACTCCCATGTCTAACTGGATGATACACCCTTATTGGCTACAGAGGTATGAGACATTTATTCCTAGTTGGGGTTCAAATATTTGAGGGCCAAAGTAAACATATTGTCATTATATCTCGGTATGCAGGTTGAAGTGGGCCGGGCTATTACCATTTGTGCATCTGGTTGAGGCCACTCATACACAGGAGATAGAAGGACAACACCATGGAATCCAGACCACGCGCATGGGCTACGACGGGTCATTGCTCACCTGCTTAGTGGATCGATGACGGCCCGAGACTCACACTTTCCACTTTCGGTGGGGGAGATGGCTCCTACACTGCAGGATGTCTCGTACTTGCTGGGCCTACCGTTGGCTGGAGTGCCAATAGGCCCGGTGGATGCACCGGCGAATTGAGCCCAAGAAATGGCCCAACGATTCCATGACATTCATGAAGGAGTTCCGGAGTTCACGTATGAAAATCATGGGCCCAAATTTGATTGGTTGCAGAACTATCAGGTTCGTTTGTTACTAAGTATCTTCGTATTTGACACACCTATTTTCATATCACACGATGCTAAAACTTGTTCTATTAACCAATGCAGATACAGAGGTTCGGGTACCCAGGCATTCTGATGACTGAGCCACAAATTACGCGCAGCCTTGAGGCGTACTTATTGTGGCTACTTGGGAAGGTGATGTTCACCGAGAACGAAATCTCAACCATCAGTGCACGCTACATCCGCTATGCTAGAGAGATCGCGGAGGCGACGTGCCAGAACGACATCACCCAATGGAGTTGGGGTTCTGCTGTCTTAGCAGCAACGTACCGAGGTATGTGCACGGGCTATACGCTAACCAAAGAAAAATTTGCCTTGCTAGGATGCCCATTATTGCTGCAGCTGTGGTCATGGGAGAGGTTCCCTATTGGCCGCCCGGAGGTAGCAAGGAATCAAGCGGTAATCGTCCAGGGAGAGCACCCTGTTGTCTATGAGTCTGATATGCTGTTTGACCACGAGAGAATTGACATGCCTACATTCGGTACACATTGGACACGCCGCAAGGTAAGTTAAAAGGTTCTATTAATTGCATGGTGCATATTGTACTACGAAGGAAACTAAGAACTCTTTAATCCAACATTGTCGTTTCGCGGGAGAACAAGTAACCCGCTGCTACCCGGCGTTCAGCGAGCAGTTCGACACGTTGAAGGAGGAATCCGTGATCTGGGAGCCGTACACCACAGCTGAGGCAACCGCAAGATATCCCGGCGGGTTATCTATTATGTGTCGTAGAGATGAGGACTACTGGCTCACTAAATAGAAGATCATCTTCGATTGTCAGGTGGAGGAGATGTCTCAACAGAGGGTCATGAGGCAATTTGGTCTTCGCCAGATGGTAGATCCTCCATGTCCGGAGGCGCCCCTTTCATCGGACGTGCATATGTAAGTTAATATATCATGTATCTATAATTTTACACCGATTGTGTACTTACAAAATCTAACTGCAGGTACTCTCGGAAGGGTACTAAAAGAAGTGCAAATCAGTGGGTTCAACGGGTTAATACATATATCAATGGTTGGCAGAATGCAACAACTGACGTGTGGACCGCTCCTGCGTTTGATATGGAGCTATTCCGTGCATACTTACAGAGGTACATGAGCATGACACGGTTGCGTCCCGTCCACCACGCACATCATGATGAAAGATACCCTAGCCAGTCGACTATGGAGCCCAGACAATCAGCGGTAAATACACTTTTCTTCGTCACTGCACCTGGTAGCCTATATAATGTGTACTTATCCACTATAAAAATGCAGGCCGATATGACATGGGAGCTACAGAATGAAGTGAATCAGTAGGGACGTTCGCTCTCGTCCGCTCCTCTTCTACTACCACGTCAAGGAGTTCAGTCCTTCGTAGGGCGTGTCCAGGAAAGACTATAGAGTATCTATGCGACCATCACGTGCACAAACGTTTCAGACGTCATTCAGCACCGAGCAGCACAGCGTCCACCTCGTCACTCCATGGGGGAGGGCCCGCCGTGTCGCTCCATGCAGGCTCGCCCGCCACGTCACTCCACGCAGGAGCGCACCCCGCGTGCATACCAGACACTACTCCGAGGCTCACAGCAGGAGACACCCACTACACCTATCCGCCACGGGCCTCATCCACGGATCTCACAGCAGGAGACACCTAGAGCACCACCCCTAGACTAGGCTGGAGGCTCAGCGTGGCAGCAGTAGCAGGAGACACCGAGAGCACCACCCCCAGACCAGGCTGGAGGATCGGCGTGGCAGCAGCAGCCGCAGTTTACTTTCGACCAGTGGCAGCAGCAACCGCAGCTTACTTTCGACCGGTGGCACCAGCAGCAGCCGCAAGTCCCATTCATGGGCTATCGTCCTGAGGGTACGCATTTTCCTATCTATTTTGGTTACATGTAGTGTATAGTCGTTGAGTACTTAATATTTTTACATGGCAGGAGGATATGGAGACCCAAGCATGTCCTCAATGGGTTCGTGGACGACTAATGAGGAGGATCAGCAGACTCGGCAGGATCAGGTTGACTGGTTTGGACTGTATCAGACGCAGCAGACTCAGAAGACGCAGCAGACTCCACTACCTATCCCCACACAGGATACACAGACGCAGGGTGACGGGTCAACTCTACCTCCCCGCAATGTGGTGCCTCCTAGAAGGTACGGATGGAGTACACCGACGCCAGGGCAACCTCGTGACCGGTGGCAGTGATATCTATCTATGTATCTGTTTGCGTATCTGTCTATGTATCTTGTATCTGTCGGGGTATCTGTCTATGTATGAGACTTGTATCTTGTATCGGTCTAGTTATCTGTCTATGTACGAGACTTGTATCTTGTATCGGTCTAGTTATCTGTCTATGTATGAGACTTGTATCTTGTATCTGTCTAGGTAGCTGTCTATGTATGAGACACATTTTTTATTCGACAAACACTTCAGCCTAGCTTGCAACACAGTTCAACATAACTTGCGGTAAATAAATAAGAGCGCTCTCTATCCCTACGACTATGCCCTTACACTTCAACGATGCCTTCTTTATGGCCTGCTCTTCTTGCCCTTACCCTTCAACGATGCCTCGACCGATGATGCCTTGCCCTTACCCTTTGACGATGCCTCATCTTTACCCTTCTTCTTGGCCTGCCTTTTGTCCCACTCAGCTCTCCACTTAGTCCCAACGGCAGGCGTCATGAATATATCATCTTCATCTTCACTCTCTTCTAGCTTGTCATTGATCTTCTTGCCCTTACCCTTCGACGATGCCTCGACCGATGATGGCTTGCCCTTAACCTTCAACGATGCCTCGTCTTTACCCTTCTTCTTGGCATGCATGTCGTCCCACTCAGCTCTCCACTTAGTCCCAACGACAGGCGTCATGAATATATCATCTTCATCTTCACTCCCTTCTATCCAAATCCAAGGGAGCGTGATGTTCTTCTGCCTTGCCCGTTCATTAGAGAATCTTTGCTTGCTCCACCTAGCATTGATCCGAAGTAGCTCTTGCCGTATCTCCTCTGGAGTCCTCTTCGGCCACCCTTCCCTACGCAATCCCTCACGCAGCTCCGTGAGGAGACCATCACTACCAATTAGTTTCTCCAATGGGGCTGGATTGTTGTCTATCCTAAAGTTCCTAGCCAAATGAAAAAGGTCGACGGACATGTCTGGCACAAAACTCCGATCGTAGGGAAACATACTCGCTAAAAACGGGGTGGCTGCTGCTTAAACAACTACGCGAGGAGGGGTTTTTATAGGGTAACATTCTGGCGGGAAAAAATCTGGCGGGAAACATTATGGCAGGAAGCATTTTGGCGGGAAAGATTTTGGCGGGAGATATTTTGGCGGGAAGCATTATGGCGGGAAACATTCTGGCGGGAAACATTCTGGCGGGAAGCATTCTAGCGGGAAGCATTTTGCGGGAATGTTTTTTCATGTAAAGCATTTCGGTGGGAAACATTTTAGATATATTGTCTGACATGTTGAATTAAAGATACATCACAACACTATAATTGAAATGAAGATACATCAAGACACTACAACTGAAAGGAAGGTTACATCAAGACACTGCAACTGAAATTAAGATACATCAAGACACTACTACTGAAATTAAGATACATCGGGACACTACAACTGAAATGAAGTTACATCAAGACACTACAACAGGAATTAAGATACATCGGTACTGAGACATACGTCTACCTTCCCTGAGTTCAGCGCGGGTACTTCCCGGTCTTGTCCCCACGTTCCTCTGCCGCCCGCGCCTCGACAGCTCTTTCTCTTAATCTCTTCCTTTCCGCTTTACGGGCCTCCTTGCGCACCTGTTCCTCGTGCTCGCGGTTTGCCTTCTCTTCCTCCCTTCTCACTACAAGGAATGTGGCTATGTATGACTCTCTATTTTTGTCACAGAATCGTCACAATAGTCCGTTTATGACGATTTTATGATGATTTTGAGATCGTCGAAAGCTGGGTGTCACAAGTGAACTATAACGACGTTTTTGGTAAAATCCTCATAACCGTCTATGACGATATTGCATCATCATAACGTCTATGACGATCCAATATCGTCACGAGCCATCTAGCCTGGCCAAGTCAGATCCTACGTGGCAAAATTGTGACGAAATTAAATCGTCTTAAATCGAAATCAGCCCAATCCATTTCGGTTGCTTGCTTGGGCTGAGCCCAATAATTTTGGCCTTTTACTTCCTTTACCATGGTTCGTTACTGCTATGGGCTTCTGCCATTGTGTTTCGCATTCAGTTTTGGGCCTTGGCCTTTTTACCGTCCAATTTGTCCTTGGTTTTTTCTATTTTTTCAAATCATTTCTTTCAATATAATTTGGGCCATGGCCTATTTAGAGCCCAAATAATATTTGGTACAGTAAAATTTTCGGCCCTTTTTCCTTATTTCTGCTATCCCGAAAATCACAGTCACTAATTTTATAATATGATTTTGCTCATCAAATTTCTATTCATCATATTACATAACATTTGTTGAACTGAAACATAAAAGACATGGAAATTTTCAAATAACAGCCAAGAATAGTCTATTATCTATTACAATCATTACATGGTTTGTTCCAAACAGCCAGATATTTTGACTGTTAGAATACAAGTAGCTCTAAAATTATAGGGTCTTCAAGCTTTTCTCGACTTTCTTTGGCTGGAACTCCTGGAAAAGAGGAAAAGCCAAGTTTAGAAAATAATTCGAAACTATTATGAAACAGTAGAATCATAAAATAGGCAACAACAGTAGAGTAACAAAGCAGCATGAGATTTGTTGATAAATTCTCCAACGAGTCCGAATATTGTCAGGACATCTTACTAAGTAAATTAATGTAAATTTAACACACTATTTAATCTACTTCATCAATTAATGCTGGCAAGAACAATCAGCAATTTTGAAAGTGGTACTAGTACAAAGTATTTGAAGAAAGTGGTTGCAAAAAGTATTTGCCAAAATAACCCTTGCAAGAGACAGAAATCTACTTGCTCCTTCTACTACCACTAGCCCACGACTACAAGAAAGTGCCAATGAAGTTATCAGTCTTAACTCACAGGTGCACACACAGTGAATTAGAGACCAGATTCTGTGTATTTTGGATACAATTGGGACATATGAAACTATACTAGGACAAGTAGAACAAGAAGATAGGAGGTTCTTAATCTTGAGCTCTCACCGTTGCCAGTTGTGGAGCAGCAGAGGACACGCATAATGACATTATCGTAGAAGACCATAGACATGTCGTTGACACTTCGTTGTAGCTACTCCATGTAAGTACTTGATTGTTGTGGCAATTGACAGCCCTCAGATGCAGGCATGCCTAGCAGCAGTCTCCAGGGGAGCAGCCATGGTTGGGCAGACATAACCTAAGGAGAATATGAAATGAAGCATCAACACACGAAACTCGAAAAAAATAAAGCTCACAATATTCATATATCAACTACATGCTCACAATCAATGTGTACAAGATGAAATAAAGCTCACAATATTCATATATCAACTACATGCTCACAGTATTCATATATCAACTACATGCTCACAGTATTCATATATCAACTACTTTTATCACAACAACTAGATCAATCTTATATTAACCCTGCTTTCATTGATCAGAGAAATACCAAAAACAATGTGTACAAGATGAAAAAGAAACAAAACTGAATAGGAATCTTCCAGCCAGATGATATGAGTACAGAACATTAATATACACACAAAAAGTCCTAGATCAAAAGGAAGCCTATACATGTCCTATACCTATATTGCTATCTATACATAAACCAGTAGTAATACTGCTACTAGAGGAAAAGATGCTGCATAATAATCTCTTGCCTTCTATTAGAAAAAGAAGGGAATACTATATCAAACACCCAAACGTGCACGGTCATGTTCCCATCTCAGATCAGATCAGATCATATCGAAAACAGGAGCTACCAATGACCATCAATTGATTATCAAACTATAACTTCGAGCTAGCAACTCACTTAGGTGAATTAGCAAGGACTATAAGGGAGTGGGAGAGACCTAATACTTATTTGAACCCAACCATGGTGATGGAGATGGTGAGGGTGGGGGATGCGACAGTAATGATAAAGGGTGGCTTCATAATCTTATGCTACAGACTTTTCCTGAGAAGCATATCCTGATTTGAGGGTATGAAAACCGATATAATGTTATGCCAATATGGTTTCAACTCAAGGAAAATTAGTAGTACAAATAACACTGACTAGGAGATTACATGTTAACTCATCTATAAACAAGCATAGAAGCTAGGAAGTTATACTTTTCATACTTAGCAGAAATCATTAGCTATCCTTTTCATACTTAGCAGGAATCATAATTCAGGATATGACAGAAAGACATAACTAGTTTCTCAATGCATATGAATAATCATAATTTACCTATGCATTTACCACAAAACACATGGGTAAATATTCATCTAGAGGCTACAACTTGATAAATCATGTTATGTGTCAGTCTCATACAAAGATGAGAGAACATAATCCTGAATATAACTTCTGAACAAACAACGACAATTAACCATATGCATTAAGTGTTCAATTGCAGACACGTCTTGACAAATAAGTTTGCCTAATATTGTCCTAACTGATTTATGATGATATAGAGCAATCAGTTGTAAAACAGAGCACAAAATATGTGTGGCTAAGACAATACAAGGACTACTGAATCAATTTCATCTATCCATGCATCTCTCTCTATCGAGTAATTCAGAAAATTTAGTTAGGTTTCAACTAGGAGTAATGTTCAGAGTCTATAATGTCCAACAATCATCAGGAACTAGGGAGGGCGCTTCGGGCATACCTCACGGCAAGGTCGGCAGAGGCATGTCCTCGAAGAGCCGATTGGTGACGAGTTCATGAGCCTGCATCTTCCCCAGCGTGGTGATGATGAACACAGACGCGCATCTCCTTCTCGACCTCCTCGACCATGAACCGCTTGTCCTGTGACGCCTTGAGCAACAGCTGGAGGAGCAGCTTGTCAAAGGGAATCAGACAAAACAAAATTCAGAGGGGAATCAGCCACGATCCAGAGGGGACAAAAGAAAATTCAGAGAAGCAGACAGAGATGGGGAACAATACATACAGGATCGGGGCGAGGAGCGCGGGGTGGCGGATGGCGAGGCGGCGCGCGTTGTTGAGCGCCTCGCAGACCTTCACCCAACCCTTGGACTCGATCTCCACAACTAGGCCGACGGCCCACGCCTTGGGCCCGGCGACGGGCTGCAGATCCTCGGAGCGGACGTACTCCACAGCATGCTCCACCACCACCAGCAAGGTCGATCTTGGCCCTCGGCACCGCGTTCTCTTTGTTCCTCTTCCTGCCGCTTGGCGTCGACAGCTTGGCGGTCTTCTTGGGTCGCTCCGACACTGCGGCCGGCAGTGTGTTGTCGAGCACAGAGAGCCATGGATTGGTCGCTTGGTGGTGGATCGAGCGAGATTTTTCTCTACTACGGCTGCTGGATGGGGAATCGAAGATGGAAAGGTAGAGGAATCGGAGGGTGGATCCTCGCGAGGTTGTGAAGACCACGTCGTGGTGGCGCGCGTCGACCCATAGGAGGGGGGTCTAGGGAGGGAGGGGCCGAGAGGGGTGTGGCTGGCGGTGGATCTGGCCTGGGGCATGCTAGGGTTCGGGCGCCGCTAGGGTTTTAGGAGAGGGCGACGCGGTTGGGAGAGAATGGGGACGGAGGTTGTGGTAGATGGTGGAGGTGTAGTTAGGTTGGTGGGCGATGTGTGCTTCTTCGGTGGCCGTTGGATGTGCTTCAACGGTCCAGATTAGGATGAGATGGGCAATCCGCGGGTGGTTGTTTCCTGTAATTTGATTGGTTGCAGATGATCTCATAGGGTTTTTTCACCAAAGTGTCGCTAACTCCGGAGTGCATACCGAAAACCGTCGCATATACATGATATGTTGCACACATGTGTATCTTTGAATAGCAAACAATGTTGTCGAACAAAGTTTTCCTTTTCGTCGCACGGAAAAGCCATTTTTCGTTTTTGAAGTGCCAAAAACGGGGAGTTTTGTGAAGCTATCACCAAATTCAAAATGCTACCACCCCTTTTTTCAAAAATAATAGGACACCTTACATGGAAAAATATCCCAACCGGGGTATCTCAAACCTTTCCGTCCATCCCTGGCGAAAAAGGCAAATTCCTGCCAAATCGGTAGGAGGTGGTCCGATTTGACCTACAGGTACATGATCTGATGCCCATTATTTTTTGAAAAAATGATTTTTAGACTCATAATATCATGTTTCTTCAGAGATCCAATGCAAGTTTAGCGAGGCTTAGCCCCGAGCTAAGAACCTTCATGCCCACCGTTTTGACCATAGTTTGAAACGGGCATAAAAAATTAAAAAACGGTCCGATCAATGCAAATCCTTCGCGTGATGTCTTATTATGTGATATAGTTGCAAGTAAAAATACGAAACTTGGTATATTACAAGTATCTCGAAAAAACCTTCTCAGAAATGAGCTATCAGGTTCGAGGTTTCATGGCTTTCGGGCCAAACGACCAATGTTATGGCTAGAACCACGGCATAGTTTGTGATAATATGCCCATATTATACACCCATATGTATCGTGGGATGGCACACAATGTTGCAGGATGAAGTTTTCCGTTTCGTCGCACAGAAAAACCATTTTCCATTTTCCGAGTGCAAAAAATGGGTCGTTTTTTGAAGCAACGACCAAATGAAAGTTTCAAAATGCTACCATACCAATTTCCAAAAATAATAGGACACCTTACATGGCAAAATATCCCAACCGGGATATCTCAAACCTTTCTGTCCACCACTGGCAAAAAAGACAAATTCCTGCCGAATCGGTAGGAAGTGGGTTCGATTTTAACTACAGGTACACGATCTGATGCCCATTATTTTTTGAAAAAATGATTTTTAGACTCACAATATCATGTTTCTTCAGAGATCCAATGCAAGTTTAGTGAGGCTCAGCCCCGAGCTAAGAACCTTCATGCCCACCGTTTTGACCATAGTTTGAAACGGGCATACAAAATTAAAAAACGGTCCGATCAATGCAAATCCTTCGTGTGGTGTCTTATTATGTGACATAGTTGCAAGTAAAAATACCAAACTTGGTATATTGTAAGTGTCTTGAAAAAACCTTCTCAGAAATGAGCTATCATGTTCGAGGTTTCATGGCTTTCGGGCCAAACGACCAATGTTATGGCTAGAATCACGGCATAGTTTGTGATAATGTGCCCATATTATGCACCCATATGTATCGTGGGATGGCGAACAATGTTGCAGGAGGAAGTTTTCCATTTCGTCGCTCAAAAAAACCATTTTCCATTTTCTGAGCGCAAAAAATGGTTTGTTTTGTGAAGCAACGACCAAATGAAAGTTTCAAAATGCTATCATCCCATTTTCCAAAAATAGTAGGACACTTTACATGGACAATGTCCCAACCGGGGTATCTCAAACCTTTCTGTCCACCACTGGCGAAAAAGACAAATTCCTGCCGAATGGGTAGGAAGTGGGTCTAATTTGAACTACAGGTACATGATCTGATGACCATTATTTTTCGGAAAAATCATTGTTAGACTCACAATATCATGTTCCTTCAGAGATCCAATGCAAGTTTAGCGGGGCTCAGCCCCGAGCTAAGAACCTTCATGCCCACCGTTTTGAGCATAGTTTGAAACGGGCATAAAAAATTAAAAAACGGTCCGATCAATGCAAATCCTTCACGTGGTGTCTTATTATGTGACATAGTTGCAAGTAAAAATACCAAAGTTGATATATTGCAAGTGTCTCGAAAAAACCTTCTCAGAAATGAGCTATCATGTTCGAGGTTTCATGGCTTTCGGGCCAAACGACCAATGTTATGGCTAGAATCACGGCATAGTTTGTGATAATGTGCCCATATTATGCACCCATATGTATCGTGGGATGGCGAACAATGTTGTAGGAGGAAGTTTTCCATTTCGTCGCACAAAAAAACCATTTTCCATTTTCTAGGCGCAAAAAATGGTTTGTTTTGTGAAGCAACGACCAAATGAAAGTTTCAAAATGCTATCATCCCATTTCCCAAAAATAGTAGGACACCTTACATGGACAATATCCCAACCGGGGTATCTCAAACCTTTCTGTCCACCTCTAGCGAAAAAGACAAATTGCTGCCGAATCGGTAGGAAGTTGGTCCGATTTGAACTACAAGTTCATTATCTGATGCCCACGATTTTTCGAAAAAATCATTTTTAGACTCGCAATATGCTATTTCTTTAGAGATCCAACGCAAGTTTAGCAAGGCTCAGCTCCTAGCTAAGAACCTTCAAAACCCTAGTTTCAAAATCATATTTTGAATTATGATATTGTCCCTACTATGGACTAACATGGTATTTGTAGATCCACAATTTAAAGTAATCATACTATTCATAATTAACATCCTAGTATGATCTAATAAAATTTATAAACATTTAGAGACAAAAATCAATTATTTTGGAGTTCTTATGAGAAAGATACACAAGAATTATGAAAACACAAAAAGAAAAACGAAAAAAAACATAACCGGACCGCCCAAATAGACCTTCCCAGCGAGGCCCATTAGGGAGAACCTGGCCGCCAGGCCCAATTTCGATCGCGGGTTACAGTCAAATGGTTTGAGCGCGGCTATAGGACAACTAAATTGTGTTGGTCTGGTGGTTAGGTGGCTTCTACCTATGGTGAGGTCTCTGGTTCGAGCCCCCCTGCTGCCCCTTTTTTTGCTTATTATTCCCGCGCTGAATTTGTGGGTTGTCTGTGCGTGCAAGGCCAAGGCCACGGCGGCCCATCTCGCTTCCTACTGAGGCCCAGTCTAGTGATAAATTGAGCCAGCCCAACAGATGAATTAAGTATATAAGTTCGTGAGTTGTTAATACTACAAGAAAGGTTCCTTGGTCTGGTGGTAAGGGGCGTGTTCCTTTAGGTGGAGGTCTTGTGTTCAACTCCTTGGGGGGTCTTATTTTTTTGGAATAACCGAAATAGCTCAGGATTTGTGGGTTCACATGTATATTAAATCGTGTAGATTTAAATAGTGCCACATAAGGTCATATTGACACATGTATATGACACACAGTCAAAAGCTGACACATAGACACGACACATAGGCGCAATTGGTGATGTGGCTGAGTACCTATTTCATCTTATCCTAATTTGGACACTATGACGATTTTAAATCGTCGTAGTGAGCTATAAATAACGTCTTAGGCTATATCTGCTAGGTTATGACGATTTCAATTAATAAAACTATGACGTTTCTGAACAAAATCTTCATAAATTTCTAAGGTTTTGAACCTCTGAAATGGCTTACGACCATCTGGTGCAAAATCGTCATAACTTTATGACGATTTTGTTCACGGTCACTATTAGAAGGTCATAGAATAACACATTTCTTGTAGTGTCTCTTCCTATTCAGCTCGCGGTTTTGAGCTTGCTCTACTCGGAATTCTTTCATTTCTCTCTCTTGTTCCTTCTTCTCCTCTTCGGCCATCCTTTCAACACATTCCTCTTCATGAAAGGCAGCCCACACAGCTCGGTTCCGGTCA
This sequence comes from Avena eriantha, assembly GCA_910589775.1. Lineage (NCBI taxonomy): Eukaryota > Viridiplantae > Streptophyta > Magnoliopsida > Poales > Poaceae > Avena > Avena eriantha. Next base: position 235,721,407 of record OU342741.1, read on the forward strand.
TGACACTCTTTCTTGGCCCAGGCTGGCTGCTCGGTGTCAATCCAATGGTACCGCTTGCAAAGTGGAGGAGGAGACTGCAAGAAAATCAATGGAATGAATAAAAGAACTCATGATAACATGAATGGTTCATATTAACAATGCTTTGGGAACATACCGGAGGCCTCTCATACGATGAACTTGCTTGCCGGGGAGGGCTTGCGTCGTAGTTGGGACACATGAAAAACTTCATGCCCATGCAGGTGGAGAAATCGATCGACTCCTTGACCTTCACGATATGGCCGCACCAACAATGCTCGTGTGTCAACCCTTGCAGCAACCTGGCATATTTCATCTTCGTAGGCCTATACTCGGGGTCCGAACATGGCACACTCATGATGGAGAGGGGAAGGAAATGGGAGAAATAGAGGAATAACAGGATGGAGAGATACCATCTTGGTGCCAGTATTTATAGAGGAAACTAGTAGAAATGGGCAGGAGAAAACAGCGGGAACAAGTGGAGGGAGAGAAACGGCGGGAAGAATTGGCGGGAGAAAACAGCGGGAAGAAGTGGCGGGAAGAATTGGCGGGAGAAAACAGCGGGAAGAATTGGCGGGAGAAAACAGTGGGAAGAAGTGGCGGGAGAGAAACGGCGTAAAAAAAGTGGCGGGACAAATACTGGCGGGAAGAGGTGGCGGGAGATAAACGACGCAAAAAAGTGGCAGGAGAAATACCAGCGGGGAAAAGAACGGCGCAAAATAGTGGCAGGATTCTACCAGCGGGCGATAAACTTTAAACGGCTGGATTAGCCCAACGTAGTGTGCATGATCCATGCAACCGTCTACTTTTCAATAACTGACAAACTGCGTCGTCTTTTCAAAAAACGATTCGGGGTTGTCATTTTTTTCAAAAAACGATTCAGGGTTGTCGTTTTTTCAGAAAATGACCAACTGCCAGTCGATCATGTCAGACGCTGGTCGTTTTTTCAACAGACGACTTGGGCTGTCGTTTTTCCAAAAACGACCTGACACTGGTCGTTTTCTCAAACAACGACAATGCACTAGATCCGTAAATTCCTTAATTTCCAGAATATTCGTGAAATTGAATAAAAAATGTATTATTTAAAAAAAATTAGCCGAGCTTCATCTATTCAAATATAACAATCTTGGAAGACAGGATTAGTAGCAAATGTTTTTATAGTTTTTATTTTATAAATTTTTATGGTTTTTTGGTTTTATATATATTTTGTTCTTGTCAAATTATTAAAAGCAATAAAAAGCAATAAAAAATAACATGAAACTCGTAAACAACTTTTAGTAGAACAGCAATAAATAAGCAACTAAGAACAAAGACCAAAAGCGCTTAGCTCCCCGGCAACGACGCCAAAAATAGCTTGATAACTGTGCATAGATCAATTGTAGCTAGTTTTAAAATAAGAGTATCGATCCCACAGAGAGCTATTGGTAGATGTGTTTATGCCCCTCATTGCTATTCACTAGAGAGAACTTGTAGGTTTTCTCTAATTCCAAGTAATGGTGTATAAATAATGTGTTTGAATAAGTTCTAAAGTAAACAAGAACAAAGTAAATAACAAAAGTAAACTAAAGCAAGAGAGTGTCTATGAAGTGTTGTGTGATATGGTTGAGGGGTTCTCAAGGAGTGTAGGATTCACCACTAGCACGGAGAATCATGAATGATTAGGATAACCTATTTCATGTGTCGACATGTGTGGATAGAGATCAATAATAAGATGTTCACTACAAGGCTCGTAGGCAGTCACTTTGTTGAGCCAAGAATGAGGTAATCTCTAAATAACTACCGCAATGTCTGAGAGTAGTCACCCATACATACCACCACAATTTAGGGTCTCCCCGTGGATATCGTAATTATCTTAGTGAATCTCTCTTATTCCTCCTCTGACCATGTAGGTTGCTAGCTGGTGCGTCTAGTCACAATAGCGCCGAGCATACTTCCGAACACGTCCAAAGGATTTCACCCTTTTATGTAGTCCCGAAGGCCAAAAATATGTGGCCGGCTATACATACCATCTAAAAAAGAGATCAAACACAATATCATAAAAACATCATAGACCAATAAGTCAATGGACACAAGTATAAATCATCTTTATTTCAATGCATAATAATACTAGGGTTTCACCATCTCTCCCCAAGAATAAGGAAACTACTCATACATGAAGGGCATCGGCATCATGGCAATAGTATGGATGAAATATGATGGTACAATGGAATACAAGTGCAAATCCACAATAGAGATTCGATCACAACAAAGTAAACATAGGGGATCGAAGTTGAAGAAATGTTGATGAACATGGCGATGAAGATTGATGCGTAGCCCTTCAAGATTCAAGTTTCCTCTCACCCTTGAGTGGTATGGTGGTTTAGATCTTGTGGGAGGCGGCTATGGAGGCGGCATAGCGGCAGGGCTCCACCCCTATGACATATGTGGACTCTCCCCCTTGTTCTAGGGTTTTCCCCTCTTTAAATGGGCATCTGGAGGTCGGTTTTGTGAACCGACGGAGCTAGGGTCCGAATATGCCTATTGGGACTTCACAAATGTTGTTCCGGTTGACAAAACAAACTCGTCGGCAGTTGGTACGATTGTACGGTATGGGCGGGCTCCGCCCGTACCAGTGGTCGTTACGCCCTCTAGACTCTAAAGTGTTTTGGCCACAGTTTCTTCATATTGACTCCGACTGAGGTGTTCTTTGGATCGTTGGATTCGTATAGACGAGGGATACAACACCATGGCCTTGGATCTTCATTTGGAGTTGATGGAAAAATACACTTCTTCCTGCCCTCAAATGGCAAGTTTGGTGCCTGCAGCTCCTCCATATTGCTTCCTCTTGGCTCCTTTTATCCATGATTGTTCATAGCACTACACACAAGTCAAAGACAAGGAAAATTTAATAAAATCCTAGTAAAAATAATAATCTATAAAGTCCATGTGAAAATGAATGAGAACTAGTAATCATATATAATAGGCATGGTTGTAGCTAGATGTAGCATGTAATAAGTGACAATATGAATAATTTATATACTTAAATAAGCTTAAATTTTGGACTCATCATGGACCTTGTAATTTGTGTAAACTAGTTCATTTATGTATATTCGAGTGTGATTATGTGATGCCATTTTGGTAGCCTGATGCTTATAGGTCTCAGAACCTTGCCAACCTGTCAATTGGGTTGCAACTGGGTTGGTGTTTTCAAGCGTTCGTTTGTAAGTGGAGTAAGCTACTCGGTCCATAGTGATTTTGAGTTGGTTGTATTCATGAAGAGGTCGTCAGGGAGGCGCAACCCCCGAGTGTGAGGTGCATAAAGTAAAAACATAACAAAACTCATGGTTGAGGAACTTAGCTTTACTATTTGACGAATAGCAGAAGGTACATTGGATGGCTAAGTAGCGTGGTTGAGTAGCCTTGTTGAAAGGTAAAAACATCAAAAGGTAGAAGCATCGCAGCTGCACAATGTTGCACAAGTTGGAGTATGTGACTCCAGTCTCTACGTCCTTGAGACGATAGGTGCCACCTGGGATCACTTATGTGACCACGTAAGGTCCTTCCCATGGAGATTCAATCTTGAGGTGCCCTTTTTTGCTTTAGTCGCAGGACGAGGTCACCTTCAGCGAAGGACCTTCGGCGTAGCCGTCGGCTGTGGTAGTTGCGAAGGCTCTGCTGATACACCTTTGACCGCTCGGTAGTGATTTCACATGCCTCGTCTAAGAGGTCAACAGAGTCCTGGAGTGCGGCCGTAGATTCGGCCTCGCTGTAGGAGACAACTCGAGGGGCCTTGTATCGTACTTCGGCTGGCAGGACTGCTTCAGCGCCGTGCACCATAAAGAATGGTGTGTATCTAGTGGTGTTGTTGGGAGTTGTCACTAAAAGAAAAGTTGGCTTTTACAACGGATGATTTTCATGGTTGAAGGTCCGTTTTTCATGGTTAAAAAGTCATCTACAACAGATAGCCTTCGTGGTAAAAGCCCCATCACAAAATAATATACCATGGTTTTTTTGATTGTGGCAGATCGCACCCTTCAGCCATGAAAACTTGTTCCATCGTAGATCTATTTGCCAGCCGCGTTGACTGCTAACATCATGCAAACCGCCATGTGACAGCCGCCATTAATAGCTGGTTACCACTGTCAATGGTCACAGAAACCATGGTAGAAGCCTGGCCTACCCAAGTCCTCCTAATTATTATGTGGGCCAACCCATGAGGAGAGCCCAATAAGATTATATCCCTTTACTGTTTCGTCCTCACTGTTCAAATTGGGCCCATGAATGCAGCCATCCCTAGCCGGCGAACTTCCAGACCCAATACTATTTCGACCTATAGAAGGCCCACATTGGTCGAATATTGTGCGGCCTGTTAGCATCATGCGTCAAGTCGGTCCAATACTGATAAGGCCTACGGTCGGCGTGTCACTATTCTCATAGCTCGTCCTAGGTCGCCTACTCACGACCCATCTTTGAGAAGGTCCAATACTATTCTGGCCTTTTACTATACCGTCCGTCAACTATTCAGGCCCACAAGTAGCATGCTACTATTCTGGTCTAGTACTATTCTGGCCTAGCAATATTGTCGGCCTATTACTATTCTTGGGTGGTAAAAAATTTCGGCCTCCTACTGCTCTAGCTCGTTACTGTTCTGGCCTTTTACTGTTCTGGTCCATTATTGTTGTGGTCCTTTATTGTTCTAGTCTGCTACTGTTCTGGCCTATCATTGTTGTGGTATGTTACTGTTCTGGCCAGTTACTGATTTGGCCCGTGTTTGTTCTAGCCCACTACTGTGCTGGCCTGCCGCTATTCTAGCCTGCTGGCGTTCTGGCCTGTTACTATTATGGCATGTTACTGTTTTATCCTATTATTGTTACTACTTGCCACTTGTGGGTAGGCCCATTATGTCCACGGATATCTAAAGTTTCGGCCTGTCCGAATCCCATGCAAATATCATAAAAGGTGTATAATTAGCGAGCATGTTTTTACTATTCATGGTAGGCCCAATATAAGACGGGCCAATAACCAAGCCCTATACTGTTCCCTGATCGACTTGGCTGGCGCAGTTATGGTACCGCCTACCACCATGCGTGGACGAGGTTAACTAAATGCCTACATGGCCTATGCGAGTTATCTAGATATTACATCAACTACAAACTTCTTAAAAATATTACATATTATCAACATAAGGGAAAGAAAATTCAGCATTTTAGTTGACAATCAAGTTGATACCAGAGTCCTCAATATGCTTTCTCAATCTATCAACTGCATCTCCCTTTGAGTGTGATAGCTACATTGGAAAACCACCTTGAGACATGATCTTACAACCCCCTCTTTGGTGGCGACACCAATAATTGCAATATGAAACTAAGTAATAACACGTTAATACATCAAACAAGACAAACTACTCATAGCTAAGAATGAACCAAATAGAAATTATAACTGCATCATATGAACTTGTAGTGTAGGAATGCAGACCACGAATGAACTATATAGGAGAGGATAGTTATGTCGCCGTATCATATGAACTTGTCACTTCCAACCAGTCCAAGAATTGAGGGACAGCCGGAACAGTTGCATTGAGCTCATGCAAAATTGCCTTCTTGACCTTAGTTGCTTGAGACCCAAGGAATGTGACATAAGTGTCTTTCTTTGTTGGTAAGTTCTTGTTTCCATCCGACTTGGGATTTGAAGGTTCTGCTTCCTCCATGTCGGAATCTTCCTTGGTCTCTTTTTCTTTTTCGGGATTCTTCTTTCCCTTTCTATGCTTGGCCCTATAGCTAGCGGATTCATCTTTATTGATGTCGTCATTAAAACAACACTCGGCATTTGTCTGGGATGAGCCCCCATAGGCATCTAAGTGATGCACACACGGATTGTTGGCAATGTTGGCCCAAGAGTAGGTTTTGCCAGGTTGCTGGTTGTAACTACCTCGGACCCTACGCTCTAAGTTCAAGCTTGGATGAAGCGGAAGTGGTTAAAATAATACAGCGGGGGCCCAGAGGACCGCCCACGTGTAGACCCGTCGGCCGTCCTAACCACTTCCACGACATCAGGACAAGAGCGAGCGACGTAGGCAACAGGCGAAGAGATCAAATACATACACAAGTGAGCATGTATGCAAGCTACCATACAACAATTTTTAGAGCCATTCCATCTAAAAGAAATAGAAATATTGCGACGCCATACAGCAAGATCTAGATATCCTAAATAGAGATAATAGTTTAGGATAGCTCCTCATACATCAATCATCAGAGTATCAGGCTGAAGCGGAAAACAAGATCCGAGTACGGATAAGAAGCAAATCGGCATAAGATGACACATAAATAAACACATCCCGCCCACAGATCTCACGGATGCCCACCCCCGGAATCTCTACACTGCGTGATTGTTGCCAACATCATCTGTCTCCTCCACCTAGTATCCATCTTGCGAGTACACCTGCTCATCTGAATCAAACAATTTATCGTGTGAGACCCTAGGGGTACTCAGCAAGTCTTTATGCCTCTATAGGGGACATATACCTGGGGTGACGCAATTGCAGCAAAAGATAATAACTAACAAGTCTACAGATACTCGCTAACCATCCTCCTAACCAATGATAGACGGATGTCCGTTACTTGGTAACAACAGTTATAATAGTATAATTAACAGATCCATCCTCCTTCTCGCTTACCAACGAGAAAGCAGACGAACAACCCATCGGTTGGCAGTTTTATTAACCATTCCATGAGTATTGCACTATTTACTAGTCAGGTATTTAGTCAGATTAAAAGCGGTACTTTAGTTATACTTGTCTATGATCGAGAAACTATGCTCCAAGTCGTCCATAGCCGCGGACACGACTTTCAGAAAGATTTACCCTGCAGGGGTGCACAAATAGCAACACACACTCGATCAACCTCAAAAAAACCAACTCAAAACCCAACGAGGCATTCACGACAAAGCGATCACAGGATTCAGAAATATTTCAGGGAGCCACCCCATTAAGCTACCCGCAACGAAGCTAGCTGACTCCGAGACGGACTCAAGGTTTGCGTCAATAGCTGTAAACGACGGGGAACCCGAAAGTGTGACTGGGCTTGTCGATACCGCGAAAACACTCCGCATCCAAAATAGTACAGGTGCTCCACGCACAATCTTAAATAAAGCAGTAACATGGCATAAGTACAGGATAGTAAAAATAAAACCCCAAACTAGTTTGTGGCCCCAAGAAATAGAAATGAATCAAGCTCTGGCTCAGGGGGGTCCACGGCCTCCCGGATGTGGATAGTGCGAATAGTCAAGGAACAGGAATCAAGTACTCAGGGTCCTACGGGACACAAGTGAGCATGAAAAACCAAATAGCATATATTGCTCACCGGTGCGTCTTTCATTAGTTATGCCATTACTACTCAGGTTAAGTTGTTTCGGTACCTCGTTATCCATCAGACACTCACATACCCTACACGTGCTGTTCTACGGCTCGCATGGCTCAAACAACTCCTGTAGTAATGGCTCATGGGATGGAGGAACAAGCTTTGGTGGGGTTTAAAAGTAAGGCTATGCAGTACTTGGGATTCAATTTAATGCAATCGTGACTCGATGATGCAAGAATAAGATAGAGGCAATAGGTACTATATGTATGCAAGCATGTGGTAGTGTTTTCCTGGTAGCTCAGTTGAAGCGAGAGATGGATCTGGGTAGAACTCCTGTGATTTTTGATAATTCTCCTGCTGGGCGTCTATTCGAAGATGAACCAAACAAAAAAGGGCCAACATAAATAAAGTGCACAATCATACGGATTAAAATGCGACAAGAAAACAAGCATGCCATGATGAATGATGCACAATTTATATGGCAATAATGTAGCATGGCATGGTGAGGAGTGGGGTACAAGAATAAAGCATTTTATCATTTATGTGGTCAAGTTTTATTGCCATAAACAGTTCTGATTTTTAATAATGACATGATGCATGCTTTAATTCAGAACATGGAATGCATAGTTAGAACGGGCTCATCGCGCTGATCGATTTAGACATATTATTTGTCGAATTTGGAGTTGTAGAATTAAAGTTATTAATTAATTAAGAAAAGGCATTTTTATTGCAGATTTAATCATCTCGAAAATTTAAAGTGCTCAAATGATATTTTGAATGGCAGATTTGAAATCCTCACATTTTTCTGATTCAAAAACATATATCATTTATATTATTTGGAATTATAATTCAAAAGTTATTAAAAACAGATTTAAATTTGAATTTACACATTTACAGAATTTGTTTTTATAAAACAGATAAACACAAAACTTTTATACACAGCCACAGCTAGCCCCAGACCCTGACGGGTGGGGCCAGTGCTGACTGGGCGGAATCGGCACGCAGCGGACTTTTTCCCACCGGCGCAGACGCTGGCCAGGGAGACCGACAGGTGAGCCCGAAACTGGCGCGGCGCTGAGCTGGCGGAAAGCGGCGTAGTGGCCTTTTTCTCACGCGGGGCTTTACTACCCAGCGAGGCTGACTGGTGGGGCTGGGTAACGACGGGGCCACACGCGTGCGACACCAGCCTGGAAGCGACACGTGGTGGATCTGAGGCCCGCGCGGTGGGGAACAGCGAAACTGCGGGTGCCTTTTTGCAAAAAGCACCGGACACTGACCGGTGGGGTTCAGGGGACCAGACGTTGATCAACCAAGAGTGCCAGGGGGTTTTCTGGGAAAAATACACCCGTGCTCTGAACTGAACCCGACGCCTGTTCTATGAACCGTGGCGAAAACCCGACAACGTTGGCGAGTTCCGGCGAGGCTAGCGTCGGGGTTGTGGCGTATCTCGCGATGACTCTAAAACAAAACGAGAAGAGGGGTCTACCAGCTACAGATCTCATTCAGGAAGAAACGTAGGAGATGGACCGTATCAGACGGGGAGCCTCGAGGAACATCGGGGGAACGCACGGTCCAAAACTGCCCGTCGGCGGGGCACATCACCGGCGGGAGCCAAAATCGGGCGGCGCTCGGCACGCGGAGGGGAGGAAAAGGAAGGGAACGAGGGTCGCGCTCACCTTGTCTGATTCCCCAGGGAATCAGGGGATGGGGCGGCCGGAGCGGAGGGAGTCGATGATGTCGCGGTGGTGGTGCACGGTTCACCGACGAGGAGGCAGCTCCGAGCGGGTCCGGCTCCTCCTAGCAGGCTGGATCAATGCCAAGGTCCACGACGGTGCTTCCCGGCGAGTCCACGATCACCAACTAGGACGGGAGCGGCGACATGGGGCTCTGACCAGCGGCGTCCATGGCACGGAGGAGAAGAGGGAGAGGGAAAAACGAAGAAGGGAAGCTAGGGTTCGACAGCGAGGCGCGAGAAGATAAGGGTGGGGAGGGTCACGCATTCGACGTGCTTGCTGACGCGGATGACGGTGGGGACGGCCACCTGCCCGCTGCTGTCTGTCGCTGAAAGAGAGTAGGCCAAGGGAGAAGAAGAACAGAAAGAGACGGTGTGAACGGCGAAGGGGTATCGGGCCAGGGGAAGAAAAAGGCCGGCCCAAGAGGAAGGAAGGGTGCGGGGCCAAAGCTGCTGCTGGGCTCCGACCAGGTAGGGATGGGCTGCTGCTGGGGCTCTCTCTCTTGTTTTGTTTTCTTTTTTATTTATTTATTTGTTTTTCTTTTGTTTTGTTTCAGATTCAAGCAAGCCATTAAAATAAACCTTTTTGGAAATTTTTGCAAGATTTGAATAAAGGGGGGAGAAGATGGATATGGAGTGAGGTGAGGATCTTGATGCACATGGCAAGGAAACAAAGATCAAGGTGAGGAGGTTTGAGATAGGAAAAGGGGAGCTCACAAAAGAAAGGATCCATTTAAAAACAAAGGAAAAACCAAAGGAGAATAAGATGGTGGTGAATTGCATGGCCCATGCATAGCAATAAATGCCCTGTTTATTCTTGTAAAAACAATAATAAAGTCCCATGACATTTATTCATGTGCATTCCAAAATATGGAGTAAAGGCCAAGCAAAAGGAATTAAAAGGAGGTTCCATGTGGAGTAGATAGAGATGATCATATTTGAATATAATTTGGGACATGCTAGTGTGTATATTCCACTAGGTGCATTGTATCCTCAAAAATATTCCAACATGAGCAATTATTCGAAACCAATCCATATGGAAGCTAGAAAAAGGGGGTACCACTCACAAGGCATGCAAAGGTGGCTCCACATATCAATAATGTGAAAAAAAACATGATGCTAGTGTGAGGGCATGTGGAAAAATAGAAGTGGATCCATCCCAACCCACATGAGCTAGATTTAAATGCCAAAGGAAAAGTGTAAAAGCTCATGGATAATTAGGATGGTGGAATTATAAGGTGGTGACAAGGAAAAGGTGGTGGAGTTGAATAAAAGATATGCCCCCAACTCAACTTGGGCATCAAGCATTTATCAAGAACCAAATACAATATATCAAGAGCCAAATACAATTACTAATGCATATGAGAGAAGAACCAAATGAAAAAGGGTTTTATATGATGCTCAAATGCAAGGAGGCATGATGACATGAGCATGATATAATTATGATGCAACAATTATATGTAGGAAGTATCAATTATATTACTAGACCATGTAGCATTACATATGTTAGACAGATGGACTGCTACAACTCTCCCCCACTAAACAGGAATCTCGCCCCGAGATTCTAGGAAGATGAAGAAGACACGAAGAGGGTAGGATACTTAGCACGGAGCTCGTCCTCGCGTTCCCAAGTGGCTTCATCAACGGAATGGTGCGACCACTGCACCTTGTAGCACTTGATGGACTTGTTGCGAGTCCTTCTTTCTGCGAGTTCTAGAATTTTTATGGGGTGTTCTTGATAAGACAGGTCTACTTGGAGATTGATGAGTTCATGGTCCACGGTCCTGCCGGGATCCTTGAAGCACTTCTTGAGTTGAGAGATATGGAAAAGATCATGGACCTTGAGTTTCTCAGGGAGCTCAAGAGCATAAGCAACTTCTCCTCTTCTTCCACGAACTTTGAAAGGACCGATGTATCTAGGAGCCAACTTTCCTTTGATACCAAAACGGTGCGTGCCTCTCATGGGAGTGACACGAAGGTAAACGAGATCACTAGGGACATACTCCATGTCCGTGTGCTGTCTGTCATACTTGCTCTTCTGGCGAATTTGAGCAACCTTCAGATTTTCAAGAATGATGTGAACCTTCTCCTCCGCTTGAGTTACAATGTCGGGGCCAAACAATGTTCTTTCACCTGCGCCCGACCAACCAATCGGAGTTCTGCATTTGCGACCATAGAGAACCTCAAATGGTGCCATATTTAGACTTTTCTGGAAGCTGTTGTTGTAAGAGAATTCAGCATAAGGAAGGCATTCTTCCCACTTCATGCCGAAAGAGATATCACAAGCACGGAGCATATCTTCCAGAATCTGATTGATCCTTTCAACTTGTCCTTGCGACTAAGGGTGGTAAGCGTGCTGAAGTTCAATTTTGTTCCCAAAGCATTTTGGAAACTGCCCCAGAACTTGGAAGTGAAAATGCTTCCACGGTCTGAGCTGATCTCAAGAGGAACCCCATACAGAGAGACAATTATGTTGATATAGAGCTCAGCCAACTGAATTGCAGAAATTGTTTCGTTGACGGGAAAGAAGTGAGCCACTTTAGAAAGCCTGTCGATGACAACAAAGATTGCATTGTTGCCCTTCTGCGACCTTGGAAAACCAGTTATGAAATCCATCTCTACTTTCTCCCATTTCCATTCCGGAGGCTTCAATGGCTGTAGAAGACCGGAAGGTTTCTGATGGACAGCTTTAACTCTGCGGCAGACATCACACTCCGAGACATACTTGGCACAACATTATTTCAACCCAGTCCACCAATATTGTGTTTTCAAGTCCATGTACATCTTAGTGCTGCCAGGGTGGATAGAAAGAACAGAATCATGCTTCTCCTTAAGAACTTGCTCTCTCAATCCCGGGTCGTTCGGAACGAACATCCGGTGTTCAAAGAATAGAGCTCCTTGATCATCGACGTGGAAGGACTCATACCTCGGCAGCTGAATGTTGGAGATGATGTTTTTGGCGTAAGCATCACTCGCTGACTAGCACGAATATCTTCTTCCAAGAGAGGGGTTGCCAGAAGGTTCAGAAGATACCCTTGATCCACAATTTCAAGGTTGAGCTTTCGGAATTCCTCGCACAAGAGAGGCTATTGCTCTTCCACCATGAGGTTGTTGACATAAGATTTTCGGCTGAGAGCATCGGCCATGACATTAGCTTTGCCCGGAGTGTAGTTGATGGTCAAATCAAAATCATTAATTCCTTCAATCCACCTCCTCTAACGAAGGTTGAGATCAGGTTGTGTGAAGATATACTTCAGACTCTTGTGATCAGAAAAGATCTCACAACGGTTGCCAAGCAAGTAATGCCTCCATACTTTCAAAGCAAAGACAACTGCTGCGAGTTCGAGGTCATGTGTAGGATAGTTGATCTCATGCGTCTTCAACTGCCGAGAGGCATAAGCAACAACTTGTTTTTCTTGCATAAGGACCGCACCCAATCCTTGCAATGAGGCGTCACAGAATATCTCAAAAGGCTTTGATGTATCTGGAGGAATCAAGACTGGTGTGGAAGTGAGCTTCTCTTTGAGTGTTTCAAAGCTTGCTAGACATGCAGGAGACCAAAGGTATTTCTTGCCTTTCTTGAGGAGATCGGTAAGAGGCTTCGCAATCTTCGAGAAGTTCTGAACGAAGCGACGACAGTTACTAGCCAAGCCAAGAAAACTCCAGACTTCTTTGACATTTTTGGGTGGAAGCCAGCCAACAATTGGCTTAACAGTTTCTGGGTTGACGGCAATACCCTTGGTAGAGATGACGTGACCAAGGTAGGAGACTTCAGGCAGCCAGAACTCACACTTGGAGAACTTTGCATACATGCGGTTCTCATGAAGCTTGTTTAGGACACACCGAAGATGTTCTTCATGTTCTTCCTTTGACTTAGAATATACTAGGATGTCATCCAGATAGACCACAACGAACTTATCAAGATACTCCATGAAAACCGAGTTCATAAGCCTCGAGAAGGTGGCAGGTGCGTTGGTGAGACCGTAAGACATGACCGTGTACTCATACAGGCCATAGCGGGTGGTGAAAGCTATTTTGGGAACATCTTCCTTGCGAATCTTGATTTGATGATACCCACTTCTCAAATCAAGCTTAGAGAAAACCACAGCTCCAGCTAGCTGATTGAAGAGATCATTAATCCGCGGAAGGGGATATTTATTCTTGATGTTTTTAGCATTGAGAGCATGATAGTCAACACAAAGTCTATCAGTCTTGTCTCTTTTCTTCACAAAGATGGTTGGGCAACCCCAAGAAGAAGTACTGTGCTGAATGAAACCCAACTTATCTTGTTCATCAAGCTGATGTTTGAGTTCAGCCAACTCAGCAGGACCCATTTTATAAGGCCGCTTGGAGATAGGAGCGGTACCAGGTTCAAGCTCAATCACAAACTCGACCTCTCGGTCAGGAGGCATACCTGGAAACTCTTCAGGAAAAACATCTATGAACTCACAGACCACCGGAACGCTCTGAATAGCTTCCATAGCATCATCATTCAGAGCCCCCAAAGAGAAAAGCTGAATTGCAGGAGTCAGACTTGGAGAATAGACTATATGGCCTTCAGGAATTTTCAGAGAAACCGAATGTTCAGCACAATCAATCACAGCTGCATTTGCTGTTAACCAATCCATGCCCAAGATAACATCAATGTCAGAATTACCCAGAATAATTAAGGAAGCCGGGAACAAAGAACCACCAATCTCAATTAGATTGCCATGGCTTATTTTAGAAGATGCCATTGTTGCTCCAGGAGAAAGGACCATTAAACGCTTGGGGAGAGGATCCATTGCTAACTCATTCTCATTTGCAAACTTGTGAGAAACAAAAGAATGCGATGCACCAGAATCAAACAAAACTCGTGCAGGAACTGAGTTAACGGGAAGCGTACCCATCACAACTCCAGGTGCATGCTCGGCTTGAGCGACGTTTACACAGTTGGCACGAGCAACCGTAGACCCGGGCTTGGTGTTGATGTTGAGAGCCCGAGGTGGAGGTGCACGAACCATAGAAGAACTTGCCACAGGTCTTGGAGGTGGTGGAGGAAGAGCTTTGTTGTTCATTGGACAATTCCAGTGTTGATGCCCAGTGTTTCCACAAGTGTAGCAAGCACCAGGTGGACGTGGAGTAGCGTAGCCAGGGACTCCGCCAGGCGCTCCAAGGTAGTTGTGGTTGTAGCCCCTAGGAGCCGCGGTGAAGGAGTTTGGTGGCCTTGCCGCGTAGCTTGATGGTCTTAGTGGAGCCGGGAGCGACGGTGGGGTGTTAGGAACCCACACGCGGCGCTTAGAAGGAGCTATCATAGCTGAAGAGCTTGCTGCATCGCGGCTGTGTTTCTTGGACTCCTCAAACACTTCCCTACTTGCTTCTTCCTGCAGAGCTGTATGTTGGAGTTCCAGAAAAGACCCCGGCCTTGCATGAGTGATTGCATATTTGATTGATGCATTGAGCCCTTGCCTGAACCTCTTTTGCTTCTTCTTGTCATCAGAGATCTCATCGCCACCATAACGAGAAAGATTCATGAAGTTTCTGATATAGGTATTGACATTGTCATTGCCCTGCTTGAGGTTGAGAAACACTTCCTTCATCCTTTCCATGAAAATTTCTAACAGATATTGCTCTTTGAAAGCCGCAGTGAATTGCTCCCAAGTAGGCTGAAAACCAGAGTGGTTTGCCTTCAGGTAATTTTCCCACCAGAGAGCTGCATCTCCCTTCAGAAGGTGCGTGGCACATTTTACCCAATCCTTCTCTGGAACATCCGCATTCATCGACAACCTTGACATTTCACGCAGCCAATCATCAGCATCAAGTGGCTGGTCAGACACCTCAAATTGGCGTGGGTTGAACTTCAGAAAACTCTTGATGTCTCCTCGCTTGGGAGGTGGAGGTAGCAGAACAAACTCATTCCTCATGACACTTTCTTAGAATCGCTGCTAGTTCTGCTGCATTGCTCCCAAGGCATTAGCAAAACTTGCCAACGCAGCCCCCAGTTCAGGTGGTATGTCCTCCTCAGAACGGCGTGGTGGTGCCATCCCGTGATTGATATAAAACACAAGTCAGTACTATAATGGAGAATAATAATAATCCAAAATAGTACCAAAATGGAATTAACCAAGATTAAAGGATACAATTCACTAAGATGAATTAAAATATCAACAAAGTTCAAGGCACCTAGAAGATATTAAGCATATCGCACACGACTAAACAAGGAGTGTGGTACACAAGCTAACAAAGAAAAAATTTCCGCAAATTTCGGCATTAAAATACCACTATATGCGCAAAACCACTTAACGAATCAAGATTAGTAACTCTACCAATTCAATATACAAGAGCGAATGATGTCGCGACTCCATCCCGCACACAAATCATTACTCCGCACATGAATAAGTAAAACACATATCCCAACTTCCTTCTGCCTAAGATGAACCTAAAGATTAGTAACTATGGAAACGAACACCCCAACAAGATAACGTCGGATAACAAAGAGTAAGACAGATCGCACCGGTATACAACGAATCAGATAGATCACATCGGTTTACAAAGGACTGTCGGTATGGAATGTACCAACAGTTGATAACCAAAAGGAAGATAGTGGTAACAAGTTGGATGCAACAGATAGACAAGGAATTCACACACACACACAACCTATGGTACTACGGAACCCAGAACACGTGAATCCTAGTTTGAATTTTAGAAGAGGATTGAAAACGTTACACTTCCTTACCAGAAGAAGGGTGGGTGGGTGGGTAAGAAGAAAAATGGAAGCAATCCTACTCTCACGTTTTGTTTTTCCCTAGTATACATAGCTACCAAAAATATTTGCTAGACTGACAACGACCATTTGGCTGAGACCCTGAAGGGCGGGATGGCTCTGATACCAATTGTAACTACCTCAGACCCTACGCTCTAAGTTCAAGCCTGGATGAAGCAAAAGTGGTTAAAATAGTACAGCGGGGGCCCAGAGGACCGCCCACGTGTAGACCCGTCGGCCGTCCTAACCACTTCCACGACATCGGGACAAGAGCGAGCGACGTAGGCAACAGGCGAAGAGATCAAATACATACACAAGTGAGCATGTATGCAAGCTACCATACAACAGTTTTTAGAGCCATTCCATCTAAAAGAAATAGAAATATTGCGACACCATACATGCAAGATCCAGATATCCTAGATAGAGATAATAGTTTAGGATAGCTCCTCATACATCAAACATCAGAATATCAGGCTGAAGCAGAAAACAAGATCCGAGTACGGATAAGAAGCAAATCGACATAAGATGCCACATAAATAAACACATCCCGCCCACAGATCTCACTGATCCCCATCCCCGGAATCTCTACACTGCGTGATTGTTGCCAACATCATCTGTCTCCTCCACCTAGTATCCATCTTGCGAGTACACCTGTTCATCTGAATCAAACAATTTATCGTGTGAGACCCCAGGGGTACTCAGCAAGTCTTTATGCCTCTATAGGGGACATATACCTGGGGTGACGCAATTGCAGCAAAAGATAATAACTAACAAGTCTATAGATACTCGCTAACCATCCTCCTAACCAATGATAGACGGATGTCCGTTACTTAGTAACAATAGTTATAACAGTATAATTAATAGATCCATCCTCCTTCTCGCTTACCAACGAGAAAGCGAACGAACAACCCATCCATTGGCAGTTTTATTAACCATTCCATAACAGTTATTGCACTATTTACTAGTCAGGTATTTAGTCAGATTAAAAGCGGTACTATAGTTATACTTGTCTATGATCGAGAAACTGTGCTCCAAGTCGTCCATAACCGCGGACACGGCTTTCAGAAAGATTTACCCTGCAGGGGTGCACAAATAGCAACACACACTCGATCAACCTCGGAAAAACCAACTCAAAACCCAACGAGGCATTCACGACAAAGCGATCACAGAATTCAGAAATATTTCAGGGGGCCACCCCATTAAGCTACCCGCAACGAAGCTAGCTGACTCCGAGACGGACTCAAGGTTTGCGTCAATAGCTATAAACGACGGGGAACCCGAAAGTATAACTGGGCTTGTCGATACCGCGAAAACACTCTGCATCCAAAATAGTACAGGTGCTCCACGCACAATCTTAAATAAAGCAGTAACATGGCATAAGTACAGGATAGTAAAAATAAAACCCCAAACTAGTTTGTGGCCCCAAGAAATAGAAATGAATCAAGCTCTGGCTCAGGGGGGTCCACGGCCTCCCGGATGTGGATAGTACGAATAGTCAAGGAACAGGAATCAAGTACTCGGGGTCCTACGGGACACAAGTGAGCATGAAAAACCAAATAGCAGATATTGCTCACCGGTGCGTCTTCATTAGTTATCCCATTACTACTTAGGTTAAGTTGTTTAGGTACCTCGTTATCCATCAAACACTCACATACCCTACACGTGCTGTTCTACGACTCGCATGGCTCAAACAACTCCTGTAGTAATGGCTCATGGGATGGAGGAACAAGCTTCGGTGGGGTTTAAAAGTAAGGCTATGCAGTACTTGGGATTCAATTTAATGCAATCGCGACTCGATGATGCAAGAATAAGATAGAGGCAATAGGTACTATATGTATGCAAGCATGTGGTAGTGCTTGCCTGGTAGCTCAGTTGAAGCGAGAGATGGATCTGGGTAGAACTCCTGTGATTCCTGATAATTCTCCTGCTGGGCGTCTATTCGAAGAAGAACCAAATAAACAAGGGCCAACATAAATAAAGTGCACAATCATACGGATTAAAATGCGACAAGCAAACAAGCATGCCATGATGAATGATGCACAATTTATATGGCAATAATGTAGCATGGCATGGTGAGGAGTGGGGTACAAGAATAAAGCATTTTATCATTTATGTGGTCAAGTTTTATTGCCATAAACAGTTCTGATTTTTAATAATGACATGATGCATGCTTTAATTCAGAACATGGAATGCATAGTTAGAACGGGCTCATCGCGCTGATCGATTCAGACATATTATTTGTCGAATTTGGAGTTGTAGAATTAAAGTTATTAATTAATTAAGAAAAGGCATTTTTATTGCAGATTTAATCATCTCGAAAATTTAAAGTGCTCAAATGATATTTTGAATGGCAGATTTGAAATCCTCACATTTTTCTGATTCAAAAACATATATCATTTGTATTATTTGGAATTATAATTAAAAAGTTATTAAAAACAGATTTAAATTTGAATTTAAACATTTACAAAATTTGTTTTTATAAAACAGATAAATACAGAACTTTTATACACAGCCACAGCTAGCCCCAGACGCTGACGGGTGGGGCCAGTGCCGAGTAGACGGAATCGGCATGCAGCGGACTTTTTCCCACCGGCGCAGACACTGGCCAGGGAGACCGACAGGTGGGCCTGAAACTGGCGCGGCGCTGAGCTGGCGGAAAGCGGCGCAGCGCCTTTTTCTCACGCGGGGCTTTACTACCCAGCGAGGCTAACTGGTGGGGCTGGGTAACGACGGGGCCACACGCGTGCGACACCAGCCTGGAAGCGACACGTGGTGGATCTGAGGCCCGCGCGGTGGGGAACAGCGAAACTGCGGGTGCCTTTTTGCAAAAAGCACCGGACACTGACCGGTGGGGTTCGGGGGACCAGACGTTGATTGACCAAGAGTGCCAGGGGGTTTTCCGGGAAAAAGACACCCGTGCTCTAAACTGAACCCAACGCCTGTTCTCTGAACCGTGGCGAAAACCCAACAACGTTGGCGAGTTCCGGCGAGGCTAGCGTCGGGGTTGTGGCGTATCTCGCGATGACTCTAAAACAAAAAGAGAAGAGGGGTCTACCAGCTATAGATCTCGTTCAGGAAGAAACGTAGGAGATAGACCGTATCGGACGGGGAACCTCGAGGAACATCGGGGGAACGCACGGTCCAAAACTGCCCGTCGGCGGGGCACATCACCGGCGGGAGCCAAAATCGGGCGGCGCTCGACACACGGAGCGGAGGAAAAGGAAGGGAACGAGGGTGGCGCTCACCTTGTCTGATTCCCCAGGGAATCAGGGGATGGGGCGGCCGGAGCGGAGGGAGACGACGATGTCGCGGTGGTGGTGCACGGTTCACCGACGAGGAGGCAGCTCCGAGCGGGTCCGGCTCCTCCTAGCAGGCTGGATCAACGCCAAGGTCCGCGACGGTGCTTCTCAGCGAGTCCATGATCACCAACTAGGACGGGAGCGGCGACGTGGGGCTCTGACCAGCGGCGGCCATGGCACGGAGGAGAAGAGGTAGATGGGAAAACGAAGAAGGGAAGCTAGGGTTTGACAGCGAGGCGCGAGAAGATAAGGGCGGGGAGGATCACGCGTTCGGCGTGCTTGCTGACGCGGATCACGGCGGGGACGGCCACCTGCCCGCTGCCGTCTGTCGCTGAGAGAGAGCAGGCCAAGGGAGAAGAAGAACAGAGGGAGACGGCGTGAACGGCGAAGGGGTATCGGGCCAGGGGAAGAAAAAGGCCGGCGCAGGAGGAAGGAAGGGTGCGGGGCCGAAGCAGCTGCTGGGCTGCGACCAGGTAGGGATGGGCTGCTGCTGGGGCTCTCTCTAGTTTTGTTTTCTTTTTTATTTATTTATTTGTTTTGCTTTTGTTTTGTTTCAGATTCAAGCAAGTCAATAAAATAAACCGTTTTGGAAATTTTTGCAAGATTTGAATAAAGGGGGAGAAGATGGATATGGAGTGAGGTGAGGATCTTGATGCACATGGCAAGGAAACAAAGATCAAGGTGAGGAGGTTTGAGAGAGAAAAAGGGGAGCTCACAAAAGAAAGGATCCACTCAAAAACAAAGGAAAAACCAAAGGAGAATAAGATGGTGGTGAATTGCATGGCCCATGCATAGCAATAAATGCCCTGTTTATTATTGTAAAAACAATAATAAAGTCCCATGACATTTATTCATGTGCATTCCAAAATATGGAGTAAAGGCCAAGCAAAAGGAATTAAAAGGAGGTTCCATGTGGAGTAGATGGAGATGATCATATTTGAATATAATTTGGGACATGCTAGTGTGTATATTCCACTAGGTGCATAGTATCCTCAAAAATATTCCAACATGAGCAATTATTCCAAACCAATCCATATGGAAGCTAGAAAAAGGGGGTACCACTCACAAGGCATGCAAAGGTGGCTCCACATATCAATAATGTGAAAACAACATGATGCTAGTGTGAGGGCATGTGGAAAAATAGAAGTGGATCCATCCCAACCCACATGAGCTAGATTTAAATGCCAAAGGAAAAGTTTAAAAGCTCATGGATAATTAGGATGGTGGAATTATAAGGTGGTGACAAGGAAAAGGTGGTGGAGTTGAATAAAAGATATGCCCCCAACTCAACTTGGGCATCAAGCATTTATCAAGAACCAAATACAATATATCAAGAGCCAAATACAATTACTAATGCATATGAGAGAAGAACAAAATGAAAAGGGTTTTATATGATGCTCGAATGCAAGGAGGCATGATGACATGAGAATGGTATAATTATGATGCAACAATTATATGTAGGAAGTATCAATTATATTACTAGACCATGTAGCATTACATATATTAGACAGATATGATGCTACACTGGTCTCATCTACCTTGTACTCTTGATGTTCCACGACCACGTCCAAGGACCCTCTGCGCCCTCCTCGTCATCCAGACCCGAAAGTGGCGTTGACAACCGCTGTTTCTGCGTTGGGTTTTTCTTCCGAGGTGTTCTTGCGCTTCTGAGTTTGTTGCTCTGGCTGTTTTGCCGACTGTGGTACAGCTAGGACATTCAGTAGTCCTTCTGCATCATCGTTGGCGTCTTCATATTTGCTCACTGTCTCTATCATCTATCCCAGATTGGTGACCTTGTCGCACTTCAAATGGTGACATAGTAAGCCAATTAGGAGTCCTACAATGAAAGCTTCAATCCTAGTTTGATCATTTACTCCTTCATAGGAGTTCTTGGTGTCGATCCATTGTCCAAGATAATCTCGGAAAGTTTCTTTGGCTTTCTGGGTGCAACGCTGTAGGTCTCCTACCGTACAGGGCCTCCGATACGTGCCTTCGAAATTACGAAAGAACGCACTTTGTATGTCATACCAGTTGTGGATGGTGTTTTCCGGAAGTTCATTGATCCAGGATCGTGCCATCTTCCTCAGCATAAGCGGGAGATACCGGGTCGCGACCAAGCTATTTCCACCGTTGGCGATGCAGCAAGCCTGGAAAAAACCTCGAAGCCAAGTATCTAGCCGGGCCACACCGTCGTAGGGTTGGATATGTCTTGAGATAGCAAATCCTTCTGGGAAGTTTTTTTTGTTGAATGCGCGGTCTGAAGCATTTTGGACCCACATAAATATTGTCAGACTCATAGCGCCGCACCTCTATGTTAGAGTTGATCTGGTGCCTCGCGTCACTTGGTGACAAAGAGCACTGTCTTGGTTGTTCACTGTGGCTGTGGTGCCTTGGAGCCGGACTTCTGATTCTTCCACCACCTCCTCCGCCATGATGCCCTCCTTGGCCTCCTCGAGAGCCAGTATGATGGCTGCTTGGTGGAGAGGGTGGTGCAGGTGGATTGTTTCCGGCTGAGTGCCAGCCTCCATCCGGAGCGTCATTATTCCGGGTCTAGGGAGGGTCTTGATTACGATGAGCCCCCTGCCGGCTTGACTCAGCATGGTGTCTATCGTTCCTTTGTTCGTTCTTTCTCTCGTTGTGATGAGGTTGAGCCGAGCAACTTGCGTGTTTAGGAGGTGGCATCCTGTGTCGGTCCTGCTCCCAACGTCTCTCTTCTTCATCTTCCCTGTGATTATTCGACTATCACCGGGGAGGCTGCCTTGGAACCAGTGCTGCAACTGCATCTCGCTTTGCGGCTAGGGAAACATTGGTCCAGTCACGTGCGGGTCTGTGCCATTGCCCTGAAGATCCGGTTCTTGAGTAGTTGACTTCCCGACGGTCAAGACGGTGATGCTGTTCCCGATTTCGCGGCCTTCTGTTGCTCCAGACCCTTGGTAAGTAGATTTACGCCCAACCAAACTTGATCTGGGTTTGGATTGTTCGCCAAGATATATCGAGCTGCAACAATGTTTTCCACTAGTGTTCCATACACCAGATCTCCTTTGCTATCGAGCTGACGTTCTCCTTTTATGGCATCATCTCCGTCAAAGAGGGTCTTGTGGACTTCCGAATTTTTGTTAGCCTGCACAGGGCCGTTCCGGGTATTCTGATGTGTAGGGAGTTGAATTGCCCCGTAGATGCAATGCACTTCTTCTCTACCATAAGGTTGTTAG
This sequence comes from Avena eriantha, assembly GCA_910589775.1. Classification (NCBI taxonomy): domain Eukaryota; kingdom Viridiplantae; phylum Streptophyta; class Magnoliopsida; order Poales; family Poaceae; genus Avena; species Avena eriantha. The sequence continues at coordinate 235,743,741 of OU342741.1, forward strand.
CCTCATACAGGAGTACTTGACGACGCGCTTCTAGGGCTTGGGCCCTATATTCCAATTCTATAGGTGTAAGCTCTGCAGCAATATGGATTGGCATAGTTAACGCATCTCCGATGAGTTTACAGGCACCAAGGGTAACCATGTGTCCATCCACCGGAGTTTCCTTTGGGTCGTCTAGGATTAGGGCTACATCCGAGTCTTCTTCATATTCTTCGGCAACTACTTCCTTAGTCGGAGGGTCTTTTGCTGGAGTCTTCTTATTGTTCTTCTTCCTTGCCTTCTTGGTAGCGCCGGTAGCAAAGACGGCTTTGTGTCCGTTTCCTGGAGTCAAGCTCTAATCAGTACTTTCAGACATCTGGACATCGGGATTATCTCCGAGATCCTTATCATCCTGCGCTTTGGGAGAGTTTTCTCTGGATCCTTCATCTATGGATTCTCCTTCTTATGGAGATTTGGACTTGTACTCCTCTTCATATTCCACGGAGAACTTTCGGAAATCCGCCGACGTCATCGAATCATCCGAAGATGTCGGTAAGTCGGTGTTTGTTCTGATCACCTCTAGCACCGAGTCTTTGTTGTCTCCAGCATCAGCAGAGTCAGATCCAGATCCAACATATCCGATGAAGTGCGATCCGTGCATCCTGAGGTAGTTGCGGATTTCTTCGTGGGCTTCCTCGAAACGTGTGCATCTTGAAGATGGTCTCGATAATTTCATCCATGCTGGCGTCATGCAGCATCATACGCCTCAACGTGTGCCTCATGAAAGGTTGGTCCATTCTGCCGTTCGCAGAGCCAGAACCAGAGTTATTGTCTTGCTCCTCCTGGATTCCAACCTTGTTGGGAAGATCGATCTGGGATTCGTCCTCCCTAGGGAGATCCACTCTAGGTTCGACGTTCACAATAAGATCTGCTTCAGGCTCAGCTTTCTCCACTATCTCCGCGATAGGTGCAGGCTGGGTGGAATTAGGGTTTTCCGGGATCCGGAGCTCTGCCGCCTCCATGGACAAAGTGGACCCAGAAGCTTCTTCTGCCTCTATCATCACCGCTAGGGTGGGTGGGACATGTTCAGCGAAACCGATGTAAACATCGATCTCACAAAAAGACATGATGGTGTAGGCAGTCACGAACTCCCTAGCCGGAATCCAGGTCTCGTCGAGAACAATGAGAGGGAAGTCGCTGGTGTAGAGGATGCGACCGATGGCGATTGTCTCGCTGATTCCGATTCTTGCAGATTCTGCTCGAAACGCAGATCTGAAGCTCACTTGCCCCACGGTGTGCGCCAACTGTGATTGGATTGATGACAAGTACGCCATGAGGAGGTCCTCGAGGCGTGCGAAAGATAGGGGTGTGAGTCGTACGGTGTTCCGGGATGTTGAGCACACAAGTTTACCCAGGTTCGAATCCGCCGGCTTTGGACGGATCCTACTCCTGCTAGCAATCTAGTAATACGGTAGAGCTGAATATAGGTTACAAGGGTTTCGCCTGTGCGAGTTGAGATTGTAGATTATTGTGGGGTGCCGTAAAGGATGGTCCCTAGGACGGCTTATATAGATAACCGACCTAGGGTTTACAAGAGAGACCTATCCGGCTATGACTAAGAGTCGATTACAGAGTACATCTTGAACTACAAGTAACACTACTGGCTATGTCGGTAAGTCTTCTAGGCCTTTTCGTAGCCAGATTGGACTCTGTCTCTTCTCCCTAACTAGGCCACCTGTGAATCAAAGCTCTAACCCGAAGTGGGCCACCCTGGTTAGTGAGGCACAATGAGGATACCTGAAAAGTATATCCCCAACACGTAGTAGTGTAGGACTCTTTACCTTGTTCGGCAAGGTCCTTTCCCTGTAACCCTAGGTTCTGGTGCCTTTATAAACCAGACATATGGGAGCTTTTAGGGCACAACCGATCAGATTGCTACGTACAACGTGCAACACGTCGCACAAAGAACCTATCTTTGTAACTCTGCATATTGCCATTATATTGATTTATAGCAGGAGTAGAATTCCGCCACCATTGTGGGACTTGAACCTGGGTAAGCTGTGTTACCTCGTACCCGCCAACTCTTCGCCTTACCCCACATCTCTAAACATGCACTGTGAGGACCCCTCCATGCCATACTTGTCGGCAATACCACGACAGTTCGCGCCCACCGTGGGGCAAGAGGCGCTTCAAGCTCTACACCGGGCGAGGTCCAATCTCGTTGCGGGAATCAGCGACACCATAGCCATTAGACGTGTTCTCTTCTCTGGCAATGTCCCGATCATCCCTCCAGATGAGTTCTGGGTGCCGGTGAAGACGAACCCTACGCGCTGCTCCATCATCCCCTTCGGAGACATCCACATCTTCATCGGGCAAACTGACTCGGGTCCTACCTCCGAGGAAGTCGGAAACTCGTCAAGCCCCGCACGGACCACCTACGGGCAGGGCACGTCCGCGGAAGGATCTGGGCTTTACCACTCTCTAGAGTATGGCTGCTCATATCTGGAAAACTCAAGGCCCACCCAAACCGCCCCTGTGCAGGATATAAAGGTGGAAGCACCCTGCAAATCCGCTTGGCTTCCCCGAGCGTTAGAGATGTGCATGTCACACTTTGTTGGTGTCGTCACCATATTCGATTTGGCCATATGTGTTGAAAGGGATGGAGAGCCTACCCGCGAATACCTTGCCAGATGGATGAGAGTGAGGGAAACCCTAGAGGGTGATCACGCCGACGAGCTCGTGTACCACTTCGTGGAAGGGCTCACACCCGGAATACTCCTCCGGCATACCCCCTAAATGTGACAGGGCGTGGTCCCTCTCACCCTTTGTGAGATGGTCGCAATTGTTAACGAATATGCGGACGCCAATGAGGAAGCGGAGGCCATGATCACCGTCGTAGCCAGAGGGGGAAACAACAACAACAACAACAATGACCCGCCTCCATCACCCTCCACATCCTCCGTTAACAACACCTAAGCCAACTCAGACTCCGTCCTTGATGCCCTACACACTGACATCAAAGGATGGCGGCGGCTCAGACGCTAACTCGGAGGAATACGATGCTGTTATGAGGGAGATCAAGAAGGTGGAGTGCGCCGAGAAGGCCAACACATCCCACCAGGTGCTGGTCGCCATTGGGAACGTGATGGAAGAATACAGATAGGAACCAGAGCGTGAGAGAGCTCTGCCCAAACCAGCGCTTACCAGAGCAGTAGCAGCCAAGAAAGCTGCCGAGCCTCCGACTCCGGCCAAGGCCATGCCCCCTCCGGTTATCCGCCTGCAACCGGCGCAGGACTCACCATGGCCCCCAGTACTGCCAAGTAGTCAAACCAGCCACCAATGCCACCATCAATGTCCGCAGCTAGCAATCCATTGGTTACTCATGCCGACAAGGAAATCTATGGCACACTCCTCGTCGAGCCCATTACCGTCTCCCATATCCGTAGCATCATGGAGCTTGATGAGAAGAGCGGCAATCCTAGCGGAGGCCAAGTGCATCACAGAGCAGGGCGCTAAGCTAGATGAAGATATGGCCAAGGCACATCAATCCATCTAGGCGACAAGAGATATGGAGGCTGAGTACAAGAAGTTGTTGCTAAAGCACAAGGAAAAGAAAGCACCAGCTCACATCGTCGAAGACCTCCACGTTGGACGCAAGTTGGGATACGAGGGATCCAAGCCGGCAAAAGACACCCCATACATTGATTCAGAGGGGAGGCAAGTAATGCCAACTCCCGCCGTCAACATTGCCGTCGCCAAGACCCTCCTGGAGTAAGACAGGTCACCAGAAGCACTCGCTCAGGTGTATGACCTCGTCGCAAAGGCATGCAAGCAACAGGAAAAGGCTACCTCGTAGAGGCTTGAGTCCAACCCCAAGTTTTGCTAGTCAACCCTAAACAACCCCAGAAGGCCAAGATCTCCCCGTGACGAGGGATCCCATACAGGCTCAGCAGAGCGAAGGCGGAGGGACGCATGCAACAGGGCTGATGCCATACACATTGAAGGGGTTTGCAGCATAGAAAACAAAAAATTTCCTACGATGAGAACTATACGCCAAGATCTATCTACTAGATATAGAGCAACGGGTGGATATACATCCATGGAGAACTTACCCTCGAAGAAAACGAGTTTTGTTAACGAGTAGGAACTCGTGCATGATGTAGTCGTACACTTGTCGATCTCAAGATCGTGATGAAGTATAGCAGGTCCGGCTCCAGCATGTCCATCAGATCCAGCTCCAGCAAGTCTAGCACCACCAAGTCCAGCACCGCAAAGCAGCGTTGCATCCATGATCGCACACACGTCCGGTACCCTCACAACCTCCATCCCTCGCTCTAGCAAAGCAGAGGAAGAAGCAACTCCTTTCCAGATAAAGCCACCGGGAACATGTATCTCGCTAATCCGAGACCATGGGGGAATAATACTAGAGGGGGAGAGAGATCCTTCACGAGGAGGTGTAAGGAAGAAGGAGTGAGAGGGGGCGCTTGTATAGGAGGAGGGGAGGGTACCCCTCCCCATGGCCGGCGTCCCAAGGGGTGACCCCTCACCTTCTCATTCATGTGGTGGTAACTCCCTCCACATAAATTTGCCCCTTCACATTCTCTTTTAAAGTCTCCACTTTAAATGCATTAAATTTCTCCAAATTTAATGCTTTCTCATTTAATAAAACTCTTTTATTAATTTTATTCAGAATTTATTTAATTACTTTAATTAACAAACATTCACATAAAACCCCCTACAACATTTCAATATTACATGCAGAACCAATTTCAGCAATTTCACCCAAAACAGTTTCGGTGTCTACTAAAATAATTCCAGCGCTTTCTTAAATCTATATCTAAAGCATATTTGCTCCAAATGGTGTCGGTATCGCTTAAGTGTGTCACCCTACGGTTCGCGAATAATGCAGCCATGATCGAGACCCCTCTCAGATCAATAATCAGAAGTGGGACCTGGAGATCCATACTGACTCCTACACATTCAACAATGACTTCTGTGATCGTAAGAACCTTTAACGCTAGTAACTAAATCCCTTTGTCTCACGATATATTACATGTCCAAGATTCGATCATCGGTACCTCCATACCTAGTTTGATCTCGTTACCGACATGTACTCTTTTCTTGTTCCCGTGATATAACATTCTAGTGATCACATCACTTGCTTGCAAGCTATTTCAATGTGATATCACCGAGAGGGCCCAGAGTAAATCTATCCATCATCGGGATGGACAAATCCCACTCTTGATCCATGAGCCTCCACATAACACCTTCGTAGCACTGAACCCACCTTTATAGTCACCATGTTACGGTGTGACGTTTGATGTTATCAAGATACTCTTCCGGTGTCAGCAATTAACATGATCTCATGGTCTAAGGACTAAGATTACTTCTATGATGTTATAGCTATATAAAAATAATGACTTTGATCGTAATGCTATACTTCAGATGAATGTTCATCACATCATTCCACCAATGTTGTGACCTTGTTATTAACAACATCCAATGTCCATGATCAGGAAACTTTGATCATCTTGTAAATCAACGAGCTAGTTTATATGAGAGGCATTACTAGGAACTTTATATTTTGTTTATTAAACACACATGTATTAACGTTTCCAATTAATACTATAAACATGGAATAATATAATAACCACTTTATTATTGCCTCTCGGGCCATTCACACATATCTTTGGATCACGGAGAAAAGGCTCGCCCTCGTCGGTCTCTGCCTCCACCACGATCTCGGGGTCACGAGGAACCATAGCCGGGCCACCGTACAAGCATGCCACCACCTAGGCGTGCCTATGTTGGAATTGTTATACGCGACTAGGGCGAGCAACCCCAGCATGCTGGAGAGCGTAACAGCGTTGAAGGACATAGGAGCAGGTCCCACAAGGATCCACCACGTCCAACAAGCAACTGCGACAGGCATGAGGAGTCGTAGGAGGGTAACAGCAAGAAGGCTGACCCACCACCTCCACCACCACCGTCACCACCTAGCATCCATCATGGCGGAGGACACAATGGATCTGATAGATCGCACCGCAACTCCCCTCCCCATGATAGAAAAGGGAAGCAACCAGAGTCATACGACGTGCGTTCACGGATGGACACGATCCAAGAAGCTCGGGAGCTCCCATACCTTGGGCCACATTGTTTCGGACCAGTAATATGGGCTACAACTTACCCCAAGTGTCTCCGCATAGACAAGACCATCAAACCCTATGACGGAACCGACAGACCAACAACATGGTTGCAGGATTACAGCGAAGCAATTCACATCACAGGGGAAACCCCAATGTCGCCGTCAAGTACCTCCCACTCATGCTAACCAGCTCTACCCGACAATGTATCGACGACTTGCCAGAGAAATCAATATGCAATTGGTTGGACATGCATGAAGCGTTCACCAAAATCTTGGAGGGTACATACAAGCGTCCCTGCACTGTTGGAGACCTACAATGGTGCGTACAAGAAAAGGATGAAACCTCTCGTGCCTACCTCTCTCGCTGGCTGGATATGAAAAATTACTAAGCAGGAGCGCACGAACAAACCGCTATGTCTGCCTTCATCGACGGTCCGGAGAAGGGAATTTGCTCCAGCATACGTTGAAGCGCAAGCAAGACAACAATGAGCTCAACCTCAACGCAATGATCACCATGGCTAGCAAGTTCGCCGCTGCCGATGATGACGCACGTGGATTGTTGCCAGCAATAGCAATCCCTACCGAGGCTACAAAGAACAACAATAACAAGCGGAAGACTCCGCCTGAAGAAAAGCAAACAACCGACATGGTCACTACAATGCTCACTGGCATAGGCAGAGGCAGACAACGTGGACGTGGCCGGGGGGCTAGCCATGGCCATTAGAAGAGTGATTCTACACCCTCAGTGCCCCGCGTTCCCCAAACATACGAAGAATACCGCGATTAGCCGTGTTTCTCCCACCTCGACACAAATGGCAAAGCCACCCACACCAACCGCCAATGCAAGTTTGTCAATGACCTCAAGGAAGACCCTGAGTCCTGCTACAAGCGAAGTCAGAAGAACATACCCCATGGAAAGGGCAAAGGGAAGAAGAAGGAGGAGGAGTCCAAGGAATCAAGCGATATGGATGAAGACGTGGAACCCAAATCTTCTGACAAGGGGGAGGGTAAAGGGAAAACCCCATTTGAAAAGAAGGCTCTATGTTACCATACCTCCTTTGTACCCTCACCGTACGGGCCCAAAAAACCTCACTGAGGATACATATGGCTATAGTCCCTCCAGTTCCCCAGTACGTCAGGTGATTGGAGATTCGAATTACTTGGGATAGGAAGGACCACCTAGATCTTATCCCAACAAAGAACCAGTATGCCATGGTCATCAACCCTTTGATTGACGTCACAAAGTTCACCAAGTGCCTTGTGGACAGTTGAAGCAGCATCAATGATGACTGCAAGTGCACAAATCATTTGTATCTAGTTTCAAAATAAAGATATCGATCCCACAGGGAGCAGGAGTCTGAAGTCTAATAACTCTTGAAATAAATATTACAATGCTAAATAAAGTTCTAAGTGACAAGATAAAATGCGAGTATTGCGTAAAAAGGTGTTTTGGGGTTTTTGGTATAAGAGCAACAATAAGTAAAGTAAAACAACTGAACACAGAAAGTAAGTGTCGTGTATGTAAGAGAGATTGGAACTACAATAGGGAAAAAGCGTTAAGAGGGAGTAGTGGATACACCTCTAGCATTGTAAGGAACTAAGGTAAAGATTATTATCATGAACATTCTCAACTGTATATGTGTGGGAGGAACTCTATATTTGGACAAATAGGCAGCAACCACTGCTTACATCATCCTCATAACCACAACAGCCAGCAATCGACATCAATCGAATTACTGCACTATTAAGGGACTTAATCCCATAGGACGTATCCCATGGCATGGATAGTGTTCTGTGAGTTTCCTCGGTTCCCAAGTTGATACGTAAGGGGTGCCAACAACTTTATAGTCACTGTAAGTGCTAACACACCTTCATCTACCAACAAGTAGTTCCCTTCATCAAGTCCCCATAAGAGGCAAATATTGAGAGGTCGACTTCTCCCAACATCAAGATGAATATCATAATAAACTTGATCTTATTACAATCTCATACTAGGGTTTCTCAATCTCCCCAAGAACTAAAGATCTACTCAGACATGGAGGCAATCAACATCATGACAATAATAATGGAATCTATCATAGATGAATAGTACTTGTATAAATCCACAACGAGTACGAAAATTACAACAAGATCTAGACAAGATGTAGATGGGATGGATGGAGATGGTGGTGATGCAGCGGTTAATGATGAAGATTGTTGCCTTAGCCTCCCGGATCTACGCAGGGCGAAGATGGATCCCCGGTGGATGAGTTCCCCCTCCAGATGCCTTCTGGAGGTGAGGTTTTGGCGATTTCTGGTTGTTCTATATGTCGTCTCCCTGATCCAGTTGCACAGGGTGAAACTATTTGAGGAGGTGGTGGTGGCGCCAACTATACGGTGGGAACTAGACGGCCGAAAAATTTATTCCTTCCATATAGTTGGTCGTTAAATCGTCTGTATGCTTTGATCTCTTTGGGTTTTCTTCTGGTGTTATTGATATTTCTGAAATAAGCGATTTACGTTGTTTTTGACTTCTTTTCTTCCTAGTACAACTGCTCCAAGAATTATGTCCATTGTATCCATCGTTTATCCTAATCCTGGTGAAAATAGACATAAAATGTGCGCGCGAGCTTTGTCAAATACCAAGATCCTACATCTACAATGCAAAATAATAATATAAAACATGATGCAAATATGCACTCATCAACTTCCCCAAGCTTAGACTCTTGCTCGTCCGGAGCAAGTTAGCTTTAATGGATGTGATCCTCATATTCATGAAGCTGAGTCGATAAAATAAATGAGGCAGTTGCAGCATGTGTTTATCATATATGATACATAGGAATAGGTTCATGAATAGTACCTTACTCGAACCATCTGAATAATATTAGGAGGCTTCCACACGTTAGCATTTAACCGTTCACAAAATATCACTCTCAATATGATGTAAAAGTATCCAGTTCAACCGAATGAGTTAGCGACGTAGTCCCAAGTGTTTTAAGATTAACATATTCACTTGGGATTCAAAATCTCAAAACATCTCTTTGTCATACTACAATATAGTGGTGTATGCCTATTTTGTCTTTGCACATTCGCCTTTTTTCCTTAATCTTTTTTTATATATATGCTCACACTTTTGTTTAAGTGCTATGCAAAGGAGCTAGCCATACATTCCACTTCATGTAGGGATTCAAAGTTTAACAATCTCAATTACCAAATTCCAATTGTATATGAAGCAATCTTTATAGCTTGAATATTCTACCTCGTCTTGTTCTCACTCTAATTTGATAGTACTTTTTATTTTCGTTTGTTCAAGGTTTCTTTTCCAACTTAACTGATTAGATAATTTTTATTTCTATGTAAATCAAACCATGTACTTACAACATATTGACCAAATTATCTTTGTATGTTCCATTAATATCAATGGTGTGGAAGACTCCTATTACTATCATCAAGTGCAAGTAAAATCATACTCAAGCCATTCATATATTCAATAGGACAAGCACAAACTCAATATTGCTCCATATATGCTAATAAACTCGGAATTTCATAAAAGAGATCGACTATTCCTGAAGGGGATTCTAATGATGCAAACTTTATTTCTAGTTTGAACTAATGCAAAACTAAAATAGTAATGTAAAACTTATAAGATAGATTACAAGGTCTTAAAGATCTCCCCAAGCTTGGAATCAAGCCAGGTGGGATCAAATAATCTCTTGCGATTATTTTGATACCATGATTATTGTAGATCACTATGGCGCCATGGCATGCTGTATCTTGTCTTCACGGGCCATCCTGAGGCGGAGGGATTGATTGATAGCCTCTAATTCTTTAACATGTAGCTTGTAGAAAAGATTATTCCTCTCTAGCACTTTCACTTGTTCTTGAATGAGCTCATTATTGTCTTGAAGGGTTTGGATCGCCTTAAGACTCATAGAAAAACCTAATTTGGTTGGCTGCTTAATATCCTCATCAAGTTTATCAAGATAAAGTCGTAGCAATCTAAGATGCTTGGGTGTCCTCGACATATCCTTGTCCATCTCTTCAATCTTCTGCTCGAGCATCGAGGAACTCCATAGGGACGATCTTGATCTCCTTGCCTTCCTCGCTATTGCTCCCAATCTCCATAGAAACTTCTCTCCTTGGCTTTTGTCCCTTGGTTTGCGTGTCCTCATGTATGAATAAGAGATAGATTAGTTCCTGGAGATTATGATTAGAGAGGGAGAAAGAGACAATGACAGTATATAAGGGGGTCAGAGGTCGGTAAAACTCACGAGAAATACCACATTCATGCCCAAGAAAAGAATCTTAATGGAATAGGAAAAGAAATCACGGATTTGGAGGAGTCCTGCCGCGTAACGACCAACTATACGGGCGTGGTCCATATAGCTCTTGCCATATAGTTGGTTCCGGGCAGATATTTCGAAATATCTCGAGTCCAGGTCGGTTAAGTTACCGACTTGGAACCGACAAAACAGTTTTTTAGTACTCGAAAAAGTAAAGGAAGATGTCTGAGAGTTTAACGACCAACTATATGGCTGGAATATTTTCTATGGTTGTATAGTTGTGACCGTATAGTTATAGACATCAAAAATCGAAAATGTCTGAGAGTTTAATGACCAACTATACGACCGGAATATTTTCACCGGTCATGTAGTTGCGACCGTATAGATCCAAACATCGAAAACAATTTCGCAAGGAAGATACAGAGGGTTTGACGACCAACTATATGACGGGAGATTTCTCTCCGGTCGTATAGTTGTGCCCGTATAGTTGGTAAAAATCTTCAAAAACTTCAGAAAAACACGAGGAATTCAAAGGCAAAAATTTTAGGAGTAAAAATTGCGAAAACGAATCACTTATTTGAGTAAGAACACTTACCTTGAACTTACCGTTTACTTATTCGGGGGTGACAAGCTCGTTCAACAACGAAGACTCCTTCTCTTTTGGAGGAATTTACCTTAGTTCATTGAATAATTCTCGTAAGAGAAAATCACTAGGACTAAAGTTCCTCTCACTAGGACTAAAGTTCCTCTCAAAAAGTTTCCTTTCTTCCTTAGGATAATTCTTTTGAGCACTATTGAGAGTTCTACTAGCATGATGTATGATACTAAATCTGCAACCTATATGTTGTCCCAGAGTTACTCCTACAACATCATCTCTAGCTTCGCATATTAAGTAAAAAGTCATATCCCAAATAGGTGGTTTAATGATAGGAGCATGGGATAAAGCATTTTTAAGTTTATCAAAGGCTATGAGACATTTATCATCAAAATTAAATCTTAATCCCTTTTGCAGGAGGTTAGTCAAAGGTTTAGATATTCTAGAGAAATTTCTAACGAACCTTCTATAAAAACCCACATGACCAAGGAAACTTCTTATACCTTTTATATCCCTAGGTTGTGGCATTCTCTCTATGGCCTCAACCTTAGCTCTATCCACTTAAATTCCCTTACATGATACCTTATGTCCAAGGACCATACCTTCTTTGACCATAAAATGGCACTTCTACCAGTTTAGAACAAGATTGGTTTCTTCGCAACATTGCAAAACTCTTTTGAGATTATCCAAGCAACTAGTAAACGAAGTTCCATAGACAAAGAAGTCATCCATAAATACTTCCATTATCAATTCTATAAAATCCGCAAAAATAATAGTCATGCATCTTTGAAAAGTAGCTGGAGCATTACATAAACCAAAAGGCATGCGACGGTAAGCATGTAAACCATAAGGACTAATGCAAGTTGTTTTAAGTTGGTCATTAGGATGAACAACTATTTGAGAAAAACCAGAGTATCCGTCCAAGTAGCAAAAATGAGTGTGGTTTGCTAACCTTTGTAAAGTTTGATCTATGAATGTTAAAGGATAGTGATCTTTCCTAGTTTCTTTATTCAGTTTACCGAAATCTATGCACATCCTATGTCCAACAATAGTTCTAGTAGGTATTAATTCATTGTTTTCATTAGGAACAACAGTAAAACCGCCCTTCTTAGGGACACAATGAACACAACTTACCAATTCACTTTCTTTAACATGATAGATTATACCTACGTCCAATAGGCTTACTATTTCTTTTCTTACCACTTTCTTCATATCGGGCTTCAATCTTCTATTAAATTCCGCAGCTGGTTTAGCACCTTCTTCCATGAATATTTGATGGACGGTTATCATGGGACTAATGCCCTTCAAATCATCCATGGAGTACCCAACGGCCTTGTGATGCTCCTTAAGTATTTTCATGCATTCTTCTTCTTCTCCTGAAAGTTTAGCACTAATAATAATATGAAATTTATTTGTATCATCTAAATATCGGTATTTGAAATTATCTGGTAGAGTCTTCAATTCTGGCGGTGGTAATTCCTCGTCCCCTCAAAAGCCTCATTAGTTGGAGGCCCTATAATGGGAATTGAATCGAATTCATCTTCTACTTCTTCTAGGGACTTGTCCTCCATCACTATTTCTTCATAATTTAAGTCTTCATTTATTTCTTCTTTTTGATCACTAAACAAGAGAGCTACCATTTCCTCAATAGTTTTCTCTTTCTCTTCTTCTTGTATTTGTGGAGGCCTATCCTTAAATTTGGAAAAGTGGAATTCTTTTTCTGCTTCCCCAATCTTAAGAGACACAATCTCCTTTTTGAAATGAACTCTGGCACCTACATCACACAAAAAGTTTCTTCCAAATATAATTGGGAAAGAGTGTTAGTGTGGGTCCCCCGGATTAATCCTCCGAGAATCCCTATTATGCATACAACCACGATCCCATGATCAGTTAGTCGTGGCACATAACCGACAAGTATCATTACAACATCCGAGAGTATACCGAGTTACAAGACTTACATAAATGCCATCATGTCTACATCAATAATCATCTGCGGAACTTCATCAAGCGAAGAGCCCGAGCCATGCCTTAACCTACAGACAACTGACTGGGAAAACGTCCTAGCTCGCATAGTCACCGACATCATCTTCTTCTTGATATATGACCAAGTTAATAGCCCGGGACAATGCCAGTGAGTACTTTGAATATACTCGCAAACCGCCTAAAAATAATAGTAATAACAAGAGGATATGCATCATGGCTGTGGTAGTAGGAGGGCTCCAAGAGAGGTTCTTTTCTCAATTAGTTTCTCTTGTAGATATATCATCTACATATCTTTGTTGAAAACCTTTGTAAAAATTTTTGGAAACCTTTTTGAAAAGTTTTGGAAAACATCAAGACCGGGTCACCCATTTATTCCTCCTTTACGGTCATCCCATGACCAAACTCCTTACATCCCTTTCTGACCATCCCATGGTCAAAATAGGGATCCTTTCCGACCATCCCATGGTCAAAACATTTCCAAAGCCATTTCTTTTCAGAAATCCTTTTTGAAAACAAACCAGCACCGCTCTACAGCAACCTTCCCAACCGTTCATGACCGCGCACGCGGCTATTCGAATAGATTTACACTATGCAGAGGTTGTACACTTTACCCACACCATCTGGGTAAAGACTCTCCAGATGCCCACTCCAATATAAGTGCCTACCCTATGAGTGTTAATCCCCTCAAAACCGAGACGTCCAGTACCGAGGACCAACGGGAGCACTTTTTCCACTTCTCGAGTGTGTGCTTTCAATGAGGGGCTCATAGTAACGCGTGGAGGCCAGCAGACCCTTAGTTCCTTCTCCAGGTCGATGTCCCACATGGACCTTTATCGGAGAAGGCCCACCCTCTAGGGATCCCCGATCCCCTGTAGTAGTTACAAGGCTACTTATACGAGAGTAAACAACCATCAAATCCAGCCCTGTCCCATTCCAGAGTAATGTGGTTGCACATGGTTAATTGTTCTAGCAAAACTGCAAAGAACCGGGTGCGTTTTCGTAAACCTTTTTCCTCCATCTTTCCTTCAGCATTTTGTAAAAAAAACCTTTTTATTTCTCAGCATTTCTTGGGAGGTCCCACCTCACCAAGGTTTTATCAGAAATCATTTGGTAAAACGTTTCCGGGGTCTTCCCATCCTCTAGTTTTGTTTCGGCCAAATCGGTGTCTCCACAGGGGTATGGTGTAATACACCATCTATTCTACTAGGGGCAAGTAGGTAACACCAAGGGGTTGTACTTATTAGTACAAAGTGTGTTAGTTCAGAGGAGACAAACCACTACCATATATATATATCAACATATAGTAAAAGAATGCAGTTTTGAATAACAGTATATAAAACATGCATAAGTAAAAGAAGTAGGACAAGGCTTATGAGCAAGAAGGTGGCTTGCCTGATGATCAGCAATGTGGCAATATGTCCCTGGACTTCTTCTTAGAATACTCAATAATACCAATAATAAATAAGACTTTTCCTGCTCTCCGATTTCATCGCAACTATCGTCGTCCAGACATCACATGCAAACAAACAAGTCCACAATCAACATAAATCAAGGCAAGCATCAAGGCATACAGCAAGCAATGCACAATACAAGTTTACAAATCATTAGGTCTTAGGAGGAATAGATTTAATAAGATTGGCCTTGTCTTGGAAACAAGGAAGAAAGTCCCTTAGGATTTATAGTCTAGAGACTACCTAAGAGATTAATTCCTTGGATGGTTAGGTAATGATCGATGTACTTGTTCAATGAGAGTTGGAGTCAAGTCAAGATATTTACCAGAATTCCCTCAGGAAATTCCCAAAGAAAGTTCTGTAGACAACTTGTATTTTTCACCAGATTTAATCTACAGAGGCTTTTGGTAGGAGGTAAATGGCAATGGATAGGTATTGCAAATACTTCCCAGTACCAACTGGAATCACTCTTTTTGGAGTTGCAAGACTACTGTAGTGATTTATCTAGTGATAATCCTATATACAGAAATGTTTGATCCATTATAAATCCTCATAAACTCAATAATTGTTGAGCTCCTAGATTTTGACAGGTATTGAGGTACCACATCACTGGGATTTCGAATCAACCCAAAATAGGTTGTAGATTTTCCTAGGGAATTTTCTAAAGGCAGAAATGAAGATCTTTTGTTATTTTTGCTACTGGTGGACCAGAGCACAAACTGGCATGGGAACAATGTTAGATAGAAGGTATGGGAATACCTACTAGGGAAAGTTTGTTTCACTACATTTGGATAAGTGTAGCTTCCTGAGGAATTTATTTAGTGCCAAACATATAGTTTAGTAGATTAATTGCCAATAAATAATAAAAGTTATTTTTGGCCGAAGACCAGTTCTGCATGTTGCACAAAACACACATGAACCTGGTAGAAATTCTATTTTGACAAGATACCCCATTTTCCATTTTTATATGGATTTAAACTACTCAGGTAATTAATAGATCTGGAAATAAAATTAAAAAGAAAAAGGGCAGGGGCGCCGCGGGCCGGATCTGGAGAGGAAACGGGCCGCCCAGGGCGAGCTGGGCGCGGGAAGGAGCTTTTGGACCCGACAGGAGGGACCTAGCAGTCATTCACAGGGGGCGCCGAAGGGGTAAGGACTGCTACCAGCCGTTGGATTTATGGGCGATCGACGGCAGACATGAGTCTTCAACCTCTGTCCGGCGCGAGGAAGGGGAAACCCTAGGTTCCACCGACGGGGGTTAGGGAGCTCACCTGAGGGCTCGGGGGAGGTGGAGGAGGCGCTAGGGCGACACGGTAATTCGCGCTGAGCGCAAAGAGGGGCGGCAGTGGGGTCTTCTTCCACGGGAAGATGCTCGCGCACGAGTCACGGCGGCGCAAGATTCGGTCTCGACGGGGAGTCCTACAGGCATCGCTGCAAGAGGAGAAACATGGCATAGTCAGGTTCATAGAGGCGAGGAGGTTCTGAAATGGCCGCATGCAGAGGGAGTGGGGGAGGGATGAGCACCACAAGCAGATCTTGTAGAAGGCCGAGGGGGCTTCTCCTTCTCTTCATGTGCGAGGCAGAGCATGGGAGAGGATGTGGAGGCTCTGGGGAGGTGAAGTGGAGTGTGAGGGGGAGAAATGACGGAGCATGGGAGAGTTGGTGGCCGCTGGCCCATATAAATCGAAGGGACTTCTCCAAGGTAAGCTTGGCTCATGTGGAAGCTTGGACATGGTCCAGGGCTTTGCCATTGGGCATCAAGGGAGGTGGAGAGGAGGGTGTGGGGCCACAGAAGGGCAGAGGTGGACGGTGGAGTCTTCTTGCTGCAGGGTTCTCTCCTTCTCCCTTTATTTGACCAAGGAGGCAAGGGTGGAGGAGAGAGGGGTCTAGGTTAGCTAGGGAGGCATCCATTGGCTAGAGGAGGTGGTGTGTGGGCCTAAGCATGACCAGAGAGGTGAGGAGGCCTGCTGCATCTGGGGTGTGGAGTAATGATGAAAATTTTATGGGATTTGCTTTGTCTCTCCTCTTTCGCATACTCCAAGCACAAAGGACAAGGACAAGGCTATGCTATAGTGCATGAACAGTGTTTTCAACCAGAGCGAGAGGGGTGGTGCTGTGGAGGCTTGTTGGAGAAGATTGGATGGAGTTGGAGTGGGGTTTTGGTAAAAAAGGTTAAAAGATCAATTCAGCCATAACGGATGATCAAGGTTTACATATTGATTTTTGATCTTGACCAACAGAGATAAGGATGCTAGTAGATGGGTGGGGTTACTATGCATCTCTGAGATTTATTTGAGATTTTTCAAAGAATTTTAGATGCACTTTATAACAATTATTCAAATAGTGCAGAAATGGTTTTAAGAAGTTATTTGATATTTTTGAATTGGACAGGTGGAGTTTTTGATGCGAGATGGTCCCACATGTATTACTCCATTTCTGCCATTTAAGAAAAAGGGCAAAAAGAAATAATAAAACCCTTCAGAAATATTTATTTTTGAAGTGGGAAGATTGGGTATGTTATCTGGATCCCAATTTATCCAAAATTTAAGGAAGTCCTTTGGTAAAAACCAAACTTTCCTTTGTGGATGAAGTTTTGGGGATTTTGTCTATTAAAAGAATTAAATAGATTTGTTAAATCTTGATGATCAAGGTAGATGATGTAGACAAGGTGTAGAAAGCATTTTCAACCTTGGGAAATGGAAATCCAACTTGAATAAGATGGAAAACAGGGAGTGCGGATCTAGGGAGATGTTATTTTCACACCATCAAAACATGGTTGTATCTTGGAGTTCAGATCTGACCTTGATGCAAGGGATAGATGGATAGTTAGAAGAAGTCATATATATGATCATGGAATAAGAAGTTTGGATTGGTTACCTTTGAGGTGATCTAGAAGTGATGGAAAACTTTGTTGAAATCAAGGCTGCCATACCAGATGAGTCATGATGCCTCATAAACCATGTGGGTTTAACAAGCCCAAAGATCCACTTGGAACAAGTGAAGTAGATATTAATAGACCTATATTATTATAACACAACCATGCAAAGAGTTGGTCCATAGAAGGTCGAATGGTGGTGTGAGCTTCTACCAAAGTAGGATGTTGACTAGATTTGCACGAAAAGTTATTTTCTTGCCTGCAAACCCATCAAGAACAAGTGGGTAGGAGGATGATCTTACCAAGGGCAAGAGTGGGCCTTGGTAGTCCTTAGGATGTTAAACAAGATGGTATAGATGCATTTTCAAAATGCACATGGGTTGAGAAAGGGAGGCAATCAAAAAGGTGCTGTTGGAAATAGTTTTCTAGACAGCCAAATTTGGCAGACTTAAGGTTTTTGACTAGAATGTGGGTGGTGATGATTTTGATGGGTTACAGGGTACCAAAGCATCATCAAGTGGATGATGTTGAAGTGTAGATTGAGTAGAAGGGATCCATGCTTGATATTGGTCTTCATTGACTTGGAAGCTTCTAGAAGGGATCACTTCAAAATTGATCTGGTTAAGGGTTTTAGATGATCACCTAGTATCTAGAGATTGGATCCTGCTTTGTATTCTTGCTTAGGGTGTGGTGCTTTGGAAATCCCTTGATCCTAGTGATGAGCTCCTAGAGTAGCTCATACTATCTCCTAGGCAGACAAATCAGATAGCAGATCAAGGAAACTCATCAGGCAGCAGATCAAGACAACTCATCTTATAACTAAGCAAACCTACTACTAGGGTTACCATCAAGCTTAGCTTGAGGTAGGTTTGGTTATTTTGAAAATGTTGTAGTTTGGAATAAGATGACGTTCTCTTGGTGTCTCTGCCATGGGTAGAATTCAAATGCTTCATGATGAAAAGGTTTTGTTAAATCTAGACATAAGAATACTAGAAGGGTTCTGTCTCAAAAACATAAGGAGATTATGTTATATATTTCTCCATAGTTTTGTCAATAGAAGCTACTAAAATAGTTTTGGTTTCATAAGCATCTTGGTTCAGGTTTTGAAATGGCAGAACATTTGAGAGTATGGAAATTAAGCCAAGACAGTTTTGGAAAGTAGCTTTTGTCATCTGGTGGTGTGGTAAGGAGTATCATAGGGTATATACTCACATGCACAAGCACAAACAGACCACAAGCAAACACTGCACCAATGAACAAGAAAAAGTTTTTGTTCCCCCTAATTTTTTCATTATGGACAACTTATCAGGGTTGCCGGCATTGGGATGTGACAGTCAGCTAGCATATCAACAACTACAAAATCGATAGGAAAGTTTTTGTTGCCAATTGTGACAGTATCATCTTCATCTACTCCCATTGGAATTCTAAGAGTTTTATTGGCTAACATGATTGTCAAATCAGTATTTTCAATTGTAGCTAGTTTTATTTCTTCTTTTATTTTTAAATAAAAATCATAAGATATAACATTAACTTCGGTGCCAAGATTGCATAAACCATAATGCGAGGTTTCCTTAAATATTCATGGAAGAATAGGCTTGCCCACATCTATTACCTTTATTTTACCTTCAACCAATACAAAAGTCTCTTTATCAAGTTCAACTATGTTACAATGTGCATACATAGCCATAATTGCTTCCTTGGTTACCTATTCATCTTTGGCTTCTTCCAGATGTTCCACAAGTTCTGGCATACTTTCCTCTTCCTTCTTCTCCTATACTGCTTTGACATTCTCATATTCAAAAATATGGTTTTGTGCAGTGTTAGGGAAATGTATCTCATATGTTGGTTCTAGGGAGGCCAGTGTTGCTTTAACTTGTTTCTTCTTTTCAGGTTCACGTGGTGGATCATACTTGACTAAACCTCTTTTGGAGGTTTGATGTGTTATGTAAAAGCTTTAACAACTTGCAACACAAGATATGAATCCAAATAAAGTTCCTTAGATAATTCTTTAACATGGTCCTTTTTATTATAGTCATGAATACAGTCATAATCTATTTCTATTCCTCCTTCGCTTCCTAGACCAAAATTCCATGAAACTCTATGATCGCGAATTCTACTAAGTATATAGGAAGATTCATAAAGGCTCCTTTCGCGAAAGAGTCTAATTCAATTTTCTTAGGTTCAATTAAACCGCCATAAAAGATATGCAATAAATACCATTTAGGAAAATCATGATGAGGCCATAGATTAAGTAAATCTTTAAATCTGATATAAGTCCTTCATTAGGACGGTTCCTCCAAGTCATTATAAGACGCCTGATTCCAAAAGATTTAACCCTTACCTCATTAGCAGTATATCCCGTCAACTGAAAAGTGCCACATATATCTTTGAAACATGCAATATGCTCGCATGGATTAGGATCTTCTTCATCCCTAGTAAATTGCTTCTTGTGTAGAATACCAAGTAATAGAGGATTTATTTCAAACCCCCTTGTCTTCTTGTTGGAGTTGTCTCTTTTATAAATATCGTAGGGCTTCCCAAAGTGGCCGAGTGGGTTATCACTAGTCATATGCTCAAACTCCATCATGTTGGTGGAAACCTGTAACTCAAATCAAAACTTAGCAAGACAAAAATAAATAAGCACAAACTAAAATACCTACATCGCTTAGCTCCCGAATTACATTCCTATGGCTCTCACGGCTCCCACGACGGTTGACTTGATCTCACCGATGGAGACTGGTCGGTGGCGGGTGATCTTCAGGTGTGCTAGTGCAGGTGTCATGGCTCCACGTAGATCAGGATCAATCGAGGTAGTTGGCGCGACAAATATGTCGTTGTTCGATGATGTTGGGCGCTGACTCACAGATCCGATCCAGGTTGACTCGGGTGTCACGTACGGTGATCGTGTGAGGTGTGGTGCATGGCACGTGTTGGTCGGCCCACAGAGGGGTGTTCATGGGCACCGACATGTTCACGCCGGAGCACCACCCTATGCTCGAGCGTGTCATACAATTGTGGTCGGCGGTTGTGTGTGGTGCGTTACATCTGGTGGTGGACCGCTTCTGCGCGAGGGCCACACATCAGGGGGTGTAGTGGGTACATCTGCGGCGGTGACTCAGGGATCTAGGGGGATCTGGATCAGCGGGCGGTTCTGGGATATCCATTAACCCTAAATTGGGGGGTGGGGGGTTGGTAGAGTAGTTTTTGTCCACCCTCCCACTTTTCCATCTCCTTTGTTTCCCCAAGTTACGGTTCCAATTGTGTGGAGAGCCACCAGATCTTGGGATAGTAGGTCCTTTGTGCAGGTGGTTGCAGATTCGCCAATGGCGATGGATCATCGCTATCAGGGTCCAAGGAGATCACCACCAATGCCGTCAAAATCGACCTATTCCCTATGTGAAAAGATCGAGATTTGATGATGACGCAGGTCACCCGTTAGGAGACAGGCGTCTCCCAGATGCGTAGCGCTGTGATGGGGGCTAGATCAGGGAACATGAGCACCGTAGGGAGGAGAACGTCGTTGGGAAGAGGACCATCTAGAAGATGAGCAGAGGCGGATGGAGGACGAGGCAAGTGCTGAGAATCGCATGCGAGATGAACTGGCAAGGGAGGCACGGGTAGATGCTCAGCGACAAGAAGATCTGGCAAGGGAGAGAGCTCTGGTGGAAGCTCGTCGCATGGATGAGGAACATGCCAGGAATCATAGCAGGTGGAGCCATAGACCTGAGATGCATAGAGATTCGTAGTCCACGATGTCAGATTCATCCTTCTTGGGGAGAATAGGTAATTCTACTGATACATCAAATCGTCGCCCTGCTCCTGTGTTCGCACGTACTGTTGAACATCCACCTATGATCAGAAATACCATGTCTACTTCTGTTCCTGTGAGTAGATCAACTGCACCTATTAATGTTCCTCCTGTGCGTACCAATCCGTCCGTCAGTGTTCCCAGTTCGATTCATGTGAGCACACCATCTGTTGCATGTAATCCTCCATCTACTGCGCCTTTAGTCAGTCAATCTGAAGTTGTGGCCACGACACTGGTGGGGTCCTCTGTACCTGCACCGGTGGTCAGTGTGCCTGTGAATCAACAAGCTGTTGTGGATGTTAGCAATTTTCCTGTGACGAATTTGGTTGAGACTGATGAGCAGGAATGTGAAAATTGTGGGAAGAATCACAATATTTTGGTCAATCAAGATTCCAGTGTGGGAATATGTTCCTTTGTTCTTTGGGAGTACTGATTTTTACCAGGGATTTCATTCGATTCCAGTGACTGAATCTACCATTCAGTCTATGGATAATTTGAATTTGGCTCATATTACTATCATCAGGGGGGGTGTCACTGGGAGAGATCTTGAGAAGGAGTTTCAGGCATGGGCTGATTCAGTTGGCTCTAGGTGGAGTTTTAATGCTAGACCTCTCAATGATGTGGAATTCCTGATGAGATTTCTCTCTGCGAAATCAATTGATGATTTCCACTTTGGTAAAGTGTTTATGAAAACAATTCCTGATGCAGTGATTAAACTATCAAAGTGGTCTAGGGATTTGGAGCCAGTGGAATGGATAGAGGAAGCCTAGTTCAGAATAGTAGGCATGGACAGAAATATAGAGAGAAATCGACTGTTTTCTATGTAGCTTCTATGATATGCCAGCCTCTAGGGATGGACAGAAACAGTCTTAGAAATCTGGCATATGTCAGAGTGAAAGTAGCATGTTTGGATGTTACCCTGGTACCTAACACAAGGAGGGGGATATGAAAGTTGGAATTTATGAATTCAAATACACCAGGGAGATTTTTTGCCTCTGATGCAGTGCCATCTATCCCTATCTCTGTTGATGTGGGTGGGGGAAATACTCAGACCAATCCAAATGCTTTTGTGGATGGCAACATACCTGTGCTTGCAATGACTAATGAGGAGATGAATGAAACTGGTTCAGGTGCAGATGCTACTGTAACAGGGGGAATGTCAGAGCAGATCAGGCTAATAGGGATCTTCCACAATGTGCTGATTGGGAAAAAGGTAAAGGCCCTAGAGAGGAGGATGAAAACTCTGGAAATACAGGGGATATGTCATTTGGTGCTAGGGTTTCCCAAGTGTGGCCTAGAGGTAGTTCTGCAGGGGAATAGTGATTAGAGACAATGCTGAGGCAGGTGGCAACAACCCAAATCATCATGTGGGGGAGGATGTTGGTAATACTAGAGAGCAAAGGGATGTGGTGTTCAAATACAGGACCCGGTGATGGGTGAAGTGCATTTGGAAGTTGCTCAGGCTCTGGCACCTCAGGAGATAGGGGGAATGGTTAACCCTGATGATCCTGCTGGGGGGGGGCAAACTTTTCAAGATTTTGTGCAAGATCTGTTGCAGAACAAGAGCAATGATAAGTATTATGAACATAAAAATGTATGGTCACTTGTTGGAGCAAATTGAGGAGGAGCAAGGTGGAGTAAAAGAAGATAGTGACAGCAGGGAGGAAGGATCTGAAGATACTGTTGTTTCATCTACTAAAAGTGGAGCTGATGAGGAGAATAATCCACCTACTATTCATGTGCCACTTGCTAGGGTGGAGCTAGAACAGGAACAGGAGCAAGTGGTGATGCAGGTGGGATCTTCTCAGCCCGAGGTTTTGACTTGGGAGAGCCAGAGTTCACAGCAGGGGTCCCAGGGAGAAAATGTTGCAAATGCTGAGCTAGATGTTGTTGATCCTTAAATTAGAATGAGTGAGAGGCTGGCTAATCAGGGAGGGTCTTCAAATATGAATGAGAATTCTATGGCTCAAGCTTCATAGAGAGATCTATCAGTTACTAACTTGTCCTTTTTAAATTCTTTTGCTATGCTAGATGATGAGGATATTATTAATAGAGCTTTAGAAATGGGAGTGGAACATTCATCTTTAATTTTTGAGTTTATAGTTCTTTGAAAGATAAAAGCTAGACATAAGCTAAATGAGAAGGAAAAAAATAATCTTAATGAAGTTGTAGAACAGAGAGAGTAGGTGGAATATCTTGAGTGGAGGGATGGCGAGGATGAAGATGTCGATTTTACCCCTATGATTTCTACGAAAATAAAAAAAGAGAAAGTCAGTTGGCAATGTGAAAAAAGGATAGGGCAAGTTAAATGCAGCTGCTGTGAAAGTTAACAACTATCACCCTATGAGTGGTGTTGTAACTGGAACAAGAGCAAGGAAAAAAAATATCATGGTAGGTGCCATTGAAAATTGTAGGGGTCTGGGTAAGAAGGGTATGAGTTCTTATTTGGTCATTTTGATTCAGAAGGAACACTTGGATTTTATTGGTTTACAGGAAACAACGAAAAAAGAATATTATGTTGAGTTTTTAGGAAAATTGATCCTATGAATCAATTTTACAGGAGTTGGTTGCCTTCTGTGGGGAAATCTGGTGGTATCCTAGGGGGGCCTATGTTCCTCCAGGTTTGACAGTTGTGAATCTTCGGTGGGGAGGTTCCATGTTAAGATAAAAGTTGTTGATTAGCAAGAAGATTCATTGGCATCTAGTGGTGATCTATGGGGCTGCACAGGAGGAACACAAGGAAGATTTTTTGATCGAGTTGGCAGATGTGTGTTGGGACCAAACTCTCCCCTTGCTGTTGGGAGGTGATTTTAATATTATGAGATTTGTTTCTGATAAAAATAAGAACCATGTCCTAAGTACATGGAGTCATATGTTCCATTCTATTATGAATACCTATGGTATGAGAGAATTGCAGATGTCTGGTGGGAAATATACTTGGTCTAATAACCAGGCTATTCCTACATTGGATAAACTGGATAGGATTCTTGTTTGCCAAAAATGGGGAAATTTGTTACCATTAGCAACAATGCATAAGTTGACTAGAGAGATTCCTGGTCATAGTCCTCTAATCTTGGATACTATGGAAGGGCAAGCAGGAGGGAACAAGGAATTTAGATTTGAAAAAAGTTGGCTGGGTACTGTTAAGTTTCTAGAAAGAATTAAGAAGGTTTGGAATAAACCTGTCAGAAGCAAGAGCTGTTTGGATAGGCTGCAGAAAAAACTCAAAAATGTCAGGAATGATTTAAAGGGATGGGTGGCTCATATTAGGGTGCAAGAGAAAAAAACCAGAAAACAGTCGAGTGAAGATTTGCAGGAGCTAGAGGACATTGAGGAACTCATTTTTCTCAATAAAGACCAACAAGTCAGGAAAGCTCAAGTTCAGCAGGAATTGTTGGAAATATATGAAAAAGAAGAATAGTATTGGCAGCAGAGATCAATAGATAACTGGCTATTGAAAGGTGACATCAATACTGAATACTTCCGTAGGGTGGCAAATGGAGTTAGGAGAAATAAAATGATTTTTTCTATGCAAAGTGGGGAAGGACAAATTCAGGGGACCTATCATCTCTTGAAGCATGCCACTGAATATTATAAAAAGTTGTTTGGGCCTGCAGATGGTTTTGCTATTAGGTTGTTAGATGACAATTGGGTTGATGGGGAGAAGCTCAATGATCTGGACAGAGAAAACATGGGGAGACCTTTTTCAGAGGAGGAAATTAAAGATGTGATTGAGCATATGGAGAAGAATAAAGCTGTTGGCCTGATGGTTTGCCTATGGAATTCTATCAATTCTGCTGGCAAGTGATCAAGCATGATGCCATGGCTCCTTTTGAGGATTTTCATTCTCATAAAATTGATCTGGCTAGTATCAATTATGGGGTCATCACTTTACTGCCAAAAAGTGATGATGCTAACATCATACAAAAATTTAGACCCATATGCCTGTTGCACGTGATTTTCAAGATTTTTACAAAAGCCTTGACGGTTAGAGTTGAACCTATGATGCATAAACTGATTGAAACCTGTCAGACAGCTTTCATCCAAAGGGAGATATATAGCTGATGGTGTCACTCTGTTACATGAGATTTTTAAGGAGGCTAAAGTTCAAAAACAACAAGGTGTGGTACTGAAATTGGATTTTGAAAAAGCATATGATAAAGTCAACTGGGACTTCTTGTTCCATTGTTGTAAACAAAAAGGGTTTAGTGATGATTGGCTGATTTAGCTGAAAAGTGATGTTACTCAGGGGACTCTTAGTGTGAAAATTAATGGAGAGGTGGGGCCATATTTTGGGAGCTTTAAAGGAATAAGGCAGGGTGATCCTTTTCCCCCTTCCTGTTCAATATGGCAGGGGACTGTTTGGCCAAGATGGTACTGAATGCACATGCAGGTGATTTGTTTACTGGGTTAGCTGATAACTTGTTTGTGAAAGGGATAGCCATTTTGCAGTATGCTGATGATACTATTTTGTTCATTAAAGATGATGTGGAGGGTGCCAGGAATCTGAAACTGTTGTTATACTTGTTTGAGGCAATGCCTAGGCTCAAGATTAATTTTGAAAAAGTGAGGTGTTGATGGTTCTGGAAGATGATACAAAGTTAGAAATGTATACTACTCTTTTTAATTGTCAGATAGGAGAATGGCCTATCAAGTATCTAGGCCTTCCTGTATGCGGCAGGAAATGTTCTGTGGCTGAGATGAGATTTCTTGGGGAAAAAATGGGTAAAAAGATGGATGGGTGGATGGGAGGTGCTCTTTCTGTGGGAGGCAGATACATCAAGATTACCTCTTGTCTGTCCAGTGTGGTAGTGTATCCTATGTCTATGTTCCTTTTGCACAAAACAAATGTGGAAGAGGTTGAGAAGCATACTAGATCTTTCTTCTGGTATGGTAAAGCAGGAAAGAAGAAGTATCAGCTTGTCAAGTGGAAATATATTTGTAGACCGAAGAAGAAAGGGGGTCTGGGTATAAAAAACATTAGAATTTTTAACATCAGCCTTTTGTGCAAGTGGTGGTGGAGAATGGAATGTGAAATAGGTCCTTAGCAAATGTTTGTAAGAAAAAAAAACCTGGGCAGTGGGGGAATTTTTTCCAATTAAGCATAAAAAAAGTGACTCTGCCTGCTGGTCTAATTTGCTAAAAGTAAAAGAAATTTATATGTTTGGGAGGAGGATGGTGATTGGAAATGGTCTGAGAACAGATTTCTGGGGGGGATGCGTGGTGTTTGGATATGCCTCTGAAGAATAAATTTCTTGAACTATTTGATATATGTTGACAGCAGAATATAACTGTTGTTGGGATGGATGGAAGGACCTGGCAATGTTCTTTCAAGAGATGGTTGAACAGGGATAACCAGGAATAGTACAGGGGGTTGCAGTTGCTGCTGGCTGATATTTCTCTGTCTGAAGAAACTGACAGACCTAGGTGGTTGTGGACAAAAACATGGGTGTTCAGTGTTAGGTCGATGTATAGCCATTTGGCGAATGGTGGGATAGATAGAAGTTTTAAACACTTGTGGAAAGCCAAAATTCCTCTGAACATCAAAATTTGGTTATGGCTCATTTGGCATAATGCAATTCCATCCAAAGATAACATGAAGAGGAGGAATTGGACGGGTGACACAATGTGTAGGTTCTATGACCAAGAGGAATCGATTGGTCATTTTTTCTTCTCTTGTCCTGCTGCTAGATATGTTTGGAGTGTGGTGGCGAGATATGTTGGTGCTGGGACTAGGCCTGGATCCTTTTCACAGTATTTACACTGGATTCCTAACTTCTTGGCTGTGAGTCGCAACATTCAAATTACAACTGTGGCGGACATTTGTTGCGCAATCTAGAAGCTTAGAAACCGAGCATGCTTTTACCACAAGTTGATTAAGTCCCCAATTGATTTATTTATGTAGGCTTGTGTTTTTATGAAATATTGGGCAGGTCTTCACGATGCTGAAGAGGGGGAATTGTTGAGGGAGGGAACGGAGATGCTGCAGAGGAATGCGTTGGCGGATGCGGAAGCTATGGACAGAGCTAGGGTACCTCTTCTGGGGCTGCCATCTATCAGCCGCAAGCGACCCAGGTCTCCGTCTGATGAACATGAGGAACATTGAGAGTTTCTCTTCCCCTCTGCATGGTGTAAGAAGAAAACAATTATAGAAGAAAAAGGATGATATCTTTTGGCCACGAAGTGAGCATGCTGGCGATGTTTTTTTCATGATCCATGTAGTTTTCTGTTAGTTCTTGTCTAAAATAGTAGCCTCGTTAGGGCGGTGATCCTGCGCCTCCCCTCCTTGCTTTCCTGCTTCTGGGTTTGAACTTCTTGGTTTGTAGTAACAGTGTGGTGACAGTTGTGTTGTGTGGTGGCTCCCAGGAGCTTGAACCTGTTGAGATATGGTCTGTGGTTTGTTCCGCTATCTGCTGATAGTGGAACCTGACCCCTATGTTGTGGGGGTTGTATGGAAAAAAACACCGCTTAGCTCCCCAACAATGATGCCAGAAAATAGCTTGATGATTACAAGTGCACATATCGTTTGTAGCTAGTTTCGAAATAAAGATAATGATCCCACAGGGAGCAGGAGTCTGGAGTCTAATAACTCTTGAAATAAATACTACAATAGAAATGCTAAATTAAGTTCTAAGTGACAAGATAAATGCGAGTATTGCGTAAAAAGGTATTTTTGGGTTTTTGGTATAAGAGCAACAATAAGTAAAGTAAAACAACTAAACACAGAAAGTAAGTATCATGTATGTAAGAGATATTGGAACTGCAATAGGGAAAAAGCGTTCTCCGGGAGTAGCGGATACACCTCTAGCATTATAAGGAACTAAGGTAAAGATTATTATCATGAACATTCTCAACTGTGTATGTGTGGGAGGAACTCCATATTTGGACAACTAGGCAGCAACCACTGCTCACATCATCCTCATAACCACATTAGCCAGCAATCGACATCAATCGTATTACTGTGCTATTAAGGGACTTAATCCCTAGGACGTATCCCGTGGCATAGATAGTGTTTAGTGAGTTTCCTCGGTGTAACACCCTCGAATCGGCCCTATGCAAGTTTTAGCAATTCCCGCTAAACCCGCATAGAAATGATTCAAAGATGCTCACCAAGCACTTGCGTGCGGGTGGAAAACAAAGTAATATCATTACACAATAGTCCACGATGGAACCCATAGAACATACATATACAACGACTCATCGAGTCATGAATACAGATATACAGTACAAAGATCCAAATCACCTTGAAAACAATACAACGTCCAAGTACGGACAGGATGCAAATAGGGCTAAGAGCCCTAAAGAATAACCAATGGCATCCATAACCCTGCCCAGGCCAAGCTGGAAGGGTAACACTGCTAACGATTTCGAACTTATACCTGTTAAACAAAAGCGGTGCCGACAAAGGGTAAATGAAAAAGGGGGCGGTCAGTACTGAGGCCAGTACCCAGCGAGTCTAGAATTCGGCGGTTCTCGCCTACATAGGTATGGTAGACTGAAGCGGCAGCGAAGCATGCGCTAAACAACCTATAGAGACTCGATATACTGTTGGCTATTAGAGAGGGATAAGAAATACCTATTCGGGACCAACCAGATACTAACACCAATCATACCCATCCTGGTATTTCCCCCTCGAGACCAAACGAGGAAGTCAAACCAAGAAACTCACATAGTTGGCAGTTTTATTCATTCCATTATAGTTGCAGCACTTACTAGGCAGATATAGATAGCATGAGTCATCCTGATATTATAAGCAATGGGCAGTTTTAGTTAACCATTCCGTTGTAGTTGCAATACTTACTAGTAAGATAAAATTAGCCAGAGATATCCCAAATCCAACAGTGGTTGGCACTGTTATTTACTCATTCCGTCATAGTGAAACTAATTACTAGACATGTCAAAGTCAATTTATAGCACTACTTTAGTTATGATTGTCTATGATCGAGATATTGTGCTCCAAGTCATCTATAACCGCGGACACAGCTTTTAGAAATATTTACCTTATAGTGGGTGCACAAATAGTAACACACACACGATCAACCTCGGGAAGAACCAAATAAAATGCAAAGAGGCCTCACGAAAACGCATTCATAGGTTGCATAAATTATTTCAAGGGGCTACCCCATTAAGCTACCCGCAACGAAGTTGGCAGGCTCCGAGACGGACCCAAGGTTTGTGTAGACGCCTATAAATGACTGGGAACCCGAAAGTGGGACTGGGCTTATCGCGCAGAAACATGTCACAAGTCCTAAAAAGTACAGGTGCTCCACACAGAATCGTAAATAAAGCGGTAAAGCATGGCATACGTACAAGATAGTAATAAAGCCCCAAACTATTTTGTGGCCCCAAGAAATAAAGTACGAATCAAGCTTACTCGAAGGGGGATCCATAGGGTCTCCCATATATGGATAGTGCGAATAGTCAAGGAATAGGTATCAAGTACTCAGGGCCTATGGAACACAAGTGAGCATGGAAGAACCAAATATTAGCTATTGCCCACCGATGGCTCTGCATTAGTTATATCTAGTCCTAGCATTTGAATTAACAAGTTGTAATTAAAACCATGATCATCTCCACCATTAAACATATGTCAACCTTCGAACAACAGTGGAATGACAACAACGTGAAGAAGCATCTGAGCAAGAAACTACGACTCGCAAGGCTGACTATCTATCAAACAATAGGAAATAAGATGTGTCCAAGGAAATATAGAGGCTGCAAGGAATATAAATGGTGCACGAAAACTAAAGCACCGTAACACTGATAACAATATATCAATAGGAAGGAAGTAAAGACTAAAATGCAAAATAGGTAGAATGGGGGAGAATGCTCGCCGTAGGAACATTGTCGAAGATATATTATTCGAAGAATTTATCGATACTCGCATCAACTCAACGGCCTAATCCGCGAAGAACCAAAGCAATAAAAAACATCAAATGCACTATTTAATATTACGGCAGATGAATGGGTACGTTTATGAGATGATGCATGGCATGGTAACTATGCTATGCAACTAGGCAATATTAAGTGGATAAAGGGTCCCAACAGTTAATTAATAGATTCATGTTGTTTAGATACCCCGCAATTTAAATGTTGTCTTAACAAGGAAAAATATGGCATCGCTTCGCTACACAAATATAAATGGAGCCGATAATAGACAAATTTAGCCCGCATATGGTCTTCGCATTTAATTATTAGGCGAGTCGACAAAATACCCCCAAATGACAAAATATGAATGCATCCATGAACAATTTAGGGTGCACAAGTTAAATATCATATTACAAAAATAGAGGCTTAGGTCGCACGTTTAGGGTCGATGATCTTGTTCAGAGGGGTTCGGCTTTGGGCTTCAGAAAGGTCTTCGAGGTTCGTCTTTGGATCATCGAAATTGTGAAGGAGTACTTGTCGCTCCATGAAGTAGGCCTTGGTGTCCGACGTGGAGGTCTTGGGATTCTAACTTTAGTTTTCATGATTGATCTTCGAGTGGCACCCTTTCCATGTACTGGGTTCATCTGCATCTATCGGCACATAAGTTGGACTTCGAGGGGCATCACACCAATGTCACTTAGTTGATCCTGGCGAGGCACCGTGGCCTCATCGAATAGTGTCGACATGTGCGTGGAAAGTAGTAGAACACAAAGGAGCACTGCAAGGCCTTGTCCCATACGGACATGGGCTCCAGCAACTTGCGAACATGAAGCAGCAGGAGGCCGATGAGGAGGACGAGGAGGGACCTATGGCATCGGCACGCGCATGGCCACGGAGCTAGTCGTGGCGGCGCCTACAGCAGGGGAGGAAGGGGCACGGCGTCGCTGCAGCAGGGACATCAGGGATTCGCGTGGGGTCAGCCAGAGGAGGCGATGAGGTCGTGGTGCAAGGAAACAGGGACAATGCGTCCTTGTGCAGCCAAGACAAGGTGGCAAGCGCACGGTGGAAGGACGACGGCCAGAGGGCGTGGTTGCACCGGAGGTCGGCTGCGAGGTGGAGCGGAGATTCGGGAAGAGGACAGATGATGGTGTCGTGCGGATGGCGGAACTTGGAAGGGGACACATGCGCAATGGCGAGGTGCAGGGACGAGAGGCGATGGAGAGGAAGCCACGATAGGGGTTGAATGAGGTCGGGCGTCCGGTGCAGTGGTTGGTGATGGTGCATAGCTGCAGGGGTGAGGACGACGACTGGCAGGGCTGCTATGACGTCCATCATGAGAGGCTTGGGGAGGAGCAGGTCGAGGTGCCCGGCGGTGGCTTGCAAAACAGTGAGCGGAGGCAAACGAGACCCAGTCTACCTCCTGGTGGCGCTGGATGGAGGGCTCGCGGGCAGAGAAGAGCCCAAGCAGGGTGGCGCTGGAGGGCGAGCTTGGTGGAGCTACTGTGTCAAGGGAGAGAGCAACGGGAATCAAGCAGGAGCGCGGCAGCGCTGCAAGGGAAGGGGTGGAAGGCGGCAGTGCTTGGGAGTTGGGGAGAGGGGCGGCAATGCCAGTGAGAGAATATAGCAGCGGCGGGGAGGAGGGGATCACAAGGAGAAGGTTGGGGTAGGGAAAACGCGTGTGTTGCGTTGACACGTCGCTGGTAGGTGGCCGAGCGAGGTGGGCGCCTCGCGTCTAGGTGGTGGGCCCACTAGGTGGCGTGCGGGATGTGTATAGAGGAGATGGGGCCAGGTACGATTGGGATCAAGGGGTGCACCGCAGTGAGGAGCGAGTGCAGTGTCGTCTAAGGTTGGCCACAAGCGGCAGGGAGAGAGGGAAACCTACGGCCGTGCGTCGCGTGTGGCAGCTGTGTGCGAGAGGTGCACAGCGCGCGGGAATGGTTAAGTGAGTGCAGTGACAACTTGGTGGGTTGGACCTAGGGTTCAATCTAGGTTTAGGGTTATGTATACTAGGGTTTGGTTTAGATTAGGTTTTGGTCAAGTTTGGGTTTGGGCCGGGCTTGTCAGGTTAGTAGATGGCGTAGAAAACGGCTAGGATGCCTCCCCCGGTAAAAGATATATATTTTTTTTTAAACATTTGCAAATAGGTTTTTAGACAAACAAAAATATCCGGAAGCATCCAGGGGTTTAATTTTGAATAGAGATGGGGGCATTTAGAAAACAAATGTAGGCTTTTATAAAATAGTTTTAGGCAAACCATGCATGATGATGATGCTCAAATGCAATGTGGCACCATGACATGAGCATACTATCATGATGATGCACAAAGATATAAACAACAAGAGATTTTCTAGTAGTGGTTTTACCGGGGTGTTACAATTCGACACCACTAACAATGGTGCTCGCCCTCGAGATCCGCCTCATGGTACAGGGAAGACGGCCGACGATTTGGATCTTCCTGCTCCGTGTAGATCCTCGCGATACCACTAACAATGATCCTTGTTCCATCTTGAAAACAGCGACACCACCAACAAGAGGTTGTTGCTCACGTTTATCAAGAGAACACTCCTCATAAACAAAGATGAAGGTAGTGGTATCAAAAAGGTAAAACCACCTCTAATTTAAGTGGAAGGAGCAAATTGCAGATCCACCGATTCAATATACAAAAGCGAATGATAAGAGTAGTGGTATGATCGCGACTTCATCCCACACTCAAAGCATTACTCTGTACACAAACAGATGAATCATGCAACGTACCCTCGAAATTCAGACTGAAGTTCTTCACAAGCGATGTTTGGAAAGCTTCGGAAAACAAATGAGTGATTCAGGATCTTCATAGAGGATGGCTTCGCATTGGAAACCACCGGAATATACAAATAGAATCGTATGAAAAGACACAATGATTAGGTTCCGCGATGGTTCCATTGGCATGAACAACACATGCTCAAGGTATACTCCAACTTCACCAATGCTCACCCTTCTCATATGTTTTTCCATGATTGGGATATCCATCAAGGTGTAGATCGAGATAAAGAGTTCAAGGACAACATATTGGATGAATGGTACAAACAAGGAGATGTTGATTGATGATTGTAGATCCACCATCATAAAAGGGAGGAAGCGAAACCCTGAAGGTACGATGAAAACCCAACCACGAGAAATCCTAGACCAAAAGAAAAGATAAGAGTAGATTCAAAACACACAAAGGTAAGAGGAGAATAGCATTAGGGGTAAGGAATAAAAGCAAACGTAATAAGATCTATCCAACCTATTTGGCAAAAATAGTTTTGACACTCTACGTCGTCCATTAGCTAGGTTATCCTACATGCTGGACCAGTGGGGTATCATAACTGCTGAGGTCTGATACCACTTTATAACACCCTCGAATCGGCCCTATGCAAGTTTTTGCGATTCTCACCAAACCTGCATATAAACGATTCAAAGATGCCCATCAGGCACTTGCGTGCGGGTGGAAAACAAAGTAATATCATTACACAATAGTCCACGATGGAACCCACAGAACATACATATACAACAACGACTCATCAAGTCAAGAATACATATATACAGTACAAAGATCCAAATAACCTTAAACACGATACAACGTCCAAGTACGGACAAGATGCAAATGGGGCTAAGAGCCCTGAAGAATAATCAATGGCGTCCATAATCCTGCCCAGGCCAAGCCAGAAGGGTAACCTTGCTAACAACATTGAACTTATACCTCTTAAACAAAAGGGGTGCTGATAAAGGGCAAAGGAAAAAGGGAGCGGTTAGTACTGAGGCCAGTAAAGGGCGAGTCTAGAATTCGGCGGCTCTCACCTACATAGGTATGGTGGACTAAAGCGGTAGCGAAGCATGCGCTAAACAACGTATAGAAACTCAATATACTATCGGATCTTAGAGAGGGATAAGAAAGACCTATTTGGGACCAGCCTGATACTAACACCAATCATACCCATCCTAGTATTTCCCCCTCGATACCAAACAAGGAAGTCAAACCAAGGAACTCACACAGTTGGCAGTTTTATTCATTCCATTATAGTTGCAGCACTTACTAGTCAGATATAGATAGCATGAGTCATCCTGATATTAAAAGCAGTGGGCAGTTTTAGTTAACCATTCCGTTGTAGTTGCAATACTTACTAGTCAGATACAATTAGCCAGAGAGATCCTACATCTAGCAGTCGTTGGAACTTTTATTTACTCATTCCGTCATAGTGAAACTGATTACTAGACATGTCAAAGTCAATTTATAGCACTACTTTAGTTATGATTGTCTATGATCGAGATATTGTGCTCCAAGTCATGTATAACCGCGGACACAACTTTCAGAAAGATTTACCTTATAGTGGGTGCACAAATAGTAACACACACACGATCAACCTCGGGAAGAACCAAATAAAATGCAACGAGGCCTCACGAAAACGCATTCATAGGTTGCATAAATTATTTCAAGGGGCTACCCCATTAAGCTACCTGCAATGAAGTTGGCAGGCTCCGAGACGGACCCAAGGTTTGTGTAGACGGCTATAAATGACTGGGAACCCGAAAGTGGGACTGGGCTTGTCGATACCGCAGAAACATGTCACAAGTCCTAAAAAGTACAGGTGCTCCACACACAATCGTAAATAAAGCGGTAAAGCATGGCATACGTACAAGATAGTAATAAAGCCCTAAACTATTTTGTGGCCCCAAGAAATAAAGTACGAATCAACCTTACTCGAAGGGGGATCCATAGGGTCTCCCATATATGGATAGTGCGAATAGTCAAGGAATAGGTATCAGGTACTCGGGGCCTACGGGACACAAGTGAGCATGGAAGAACCAAATATTAGCTATTCCCCACAGATGCCTCTACATTAGTTATATCTATTCCTAGCATTTGAATTAACAAGTGGTAATTAAAACCATGATCATCTACACCATTAAACATGTGTCAACCTTCCAACAACGGTGGAACAACAACAATGCGAAGCAGCACTTGAGCAAGCAACTACGACTCGCAAGGCCGACTATCTATCAAACAACAGGCAATAAGATGTGTCCAAGGAAATGTAGAGGCTAGAAGGAATATAAATGGTGCACGAAAACTAAAGCACCACAACATGGATAGCAATAGATCAATAGGAAGGAAGTAAAGACTAAAATGTAACATAGGTAGAAAGGGGGAGAATGCTCGCTTGAGGAACAATGTCGAAGATACATTATCTGAAGAACTTGTCAATAATCGCATCAACTCAGCCTAATCCGTGAAGAATCAAAGCACTAAAAGAAACATCAAATGCACTATTTAATACTACGACAGAAGAACGGACATGTTTATGAGATGATGCATGGCGTGGCAAATATGCTATACAACTAGGCAATATTTAGTGGAACAAGGGTCCCGACAGTTAATTAATAGGTTCATGTTGTTTAGATAACCCGCAATTTAAATGTTGTCTTAAAGAGGAAAAATATGGCATCAGTTTGCTACCCAAATTTAAATGGAGCCGATAATAGATGGATTTAGCCTGCATATTGTCTCCGTATTTAATTATTAGTCGAGTCGACAAAATACCTCGGAATGACAAAATATGAATGCATTCATGAAAAATTTAGGGTTCATAAGTTAAATATCATATTACAAAAATAGAGGCTTAGGGTCGCATGTTTAGGGTCGATGATCTTGTTCAGAGGGATTCGGCTTCGGGCTTCGGAAAGGTCATCGAGGTTCGTCTTCGGATCATCGGAACCGTGAAGGAGTACTAGTCGCTCCATGAAGTAGGCCTTGGTGTCCGAGGTGGAGGTCTTGGGATTCCGACTTTGGGTTTCAGGATTGGCCTTTGAGTGGCACCCTTGCCATGTACTGGGTTCATCTCCATCTATCGGCACGTAACTTGGCCTTCGATGGGAATCACATCAACATCACTTATTTGATCCTGGCGAGGTACTGTGGCCTCATCAGATAGAGTCGACATGTGCATTGACAGTAGAACGCAAAGAGCGCTGCAAGGCCATGTCCCATACGGACATGGGCTCCAACAGCTTGCAAACAGGAAGTAGCAGGAGGCTGACGAGGAGGACAAGCAGGGACCTATGCCATCGGTGTTGGGGATATACATTCCGGGTATCCTCACAGTTCCTCACTGACCAGGGTGGCCCACTTCGGGTTAGAGCTTTGTTTCACGGGTGGCCCAGTCAGGGAGAGAAGACAGAGTCCATTCCGGCTACGAGAAGGCCCAGAAGACTTACCGACATAGGCTCATAGTATTACTTGTAGTTCAAGATGTATTAGATAACCGATTCTTAGTCGTAGCCGGATAGATCTCTCCTATAAACCCTAGGCCGGATATCTATATAAGCCATCCTAGGGAGAGCCTTTAGGGCACCTACCCTTACAATAGTCTACAATCTCGACTCGCACAGGCGAAACCCTTGTAACCCATATTCCGGCTCTGCCGTATTACTGGATTGCTAGTAGGAGTAGGATCCGTCCAAAGCCGGTAGATTCGAACCTGGGTAAACTTGTGTGCTCACCGTCCCGGAACACCATACATCTCACACCCCTCTTTTCCACATGCCTCGAGGACCCCCTCATGGCGTACTTGTCATCAATCCGACGATAGTTGGCGCCCACCATGGGGCAAGTGAGCTTTGGATCTGCGTTCCAAGAGGAATCTGCAAGAATCGGAATCGACGAGACCTGGATTCCGGCTAGGGAGGCCGTGACCGCCTACACCATCATGTCTTTTGGTGAGATCGATGTTTACATCGGTTTTGCTAAAACTGTCCCACCCACCCCAGAAGTGATGATAGAGGTAGAAGAAACTTTTGGGTCCCCTTTGTTCGCGGAGGCGGTAGAGTTCTGGATCTTAGAAAACCCTAATCCCACCCAGCCCACACCAGTCGCGGAGATAGTGGAGAAATCTGAACCTGAGGCAGATCTAGCAGTACAAGTTGAATCTAGAGTGGATCTACCTAGCGAGGTCGAATCCCAGATCGACCCACCTGAAGAGGTCGAAATCCAGGAGGAGCAAGAAATCAACCTTAGTTCCAGCTCTGGTAATACCGGAACTAATAGACCTCTCCTGAGATACACGTTGAGGCGCATGATGATGCATGACGCAAGCATGGACGATATTCTCGAGACCATCAGGTGTTTCGAGGAACCCGATCGCGAGAGCCGCAACAATCTTAGGAGGCATGCATCACACTTCGTCGGATATGTTGGTTCTGGATCTGGCTCTACCGATGCTGGGGACAACACCGACTCAGTGCTGGAAGCGATCGGAACAAATGCCGACGTACCTGCATCCTCGGATGATTCGATGACATCAGCGGATTTCCGAAATTTCTCCGCGGAATATGAAGAGGAGTACAACTCCAAAGCTGCAGAAGAAGGGGAAGCCATGGATGAAGGATATGGGGAAAACTCTCCCAAAGCGCAGGATGGTATGGATATCAGAGATAATCCCGAGGTCCATATGTCCGAAAGTACCGATCACAGTTTGTCTCCGAGAAATGGACCCAAAGCCGTCTTTGCTACCGGCGCTGCCAAGAAGGCAAAGAAGAAGAACAAGAAAAACAAGACCTGGGCAAAAGATCCTCCGGCAGAGGAGATGATTGCCGAGGAATATGAAGAAGACTCAAATGGAGCACTTATCCCATACGAGCCCAAAGAAGAGTCGGTGGATGGACACGTGATCACC
Organism: Avena eriantha; assembly: GCA_910589775.1. Lineage (NCBI taxonomy): Eukaryota > Viridiplantae > Streptophyta > Magnoliopsida > Poales > Poaceae > Avena > Avena eriantha. The sequence continues at coordinate 235,781,395 of OU342741.1, forward strand.
GAAGGTGCGCGTAAACTCATCGATGCTACATTAACCACACTTATTCCTACAGCTGTAGAACTTACTACTGAAGAGCTGGACGAAAGGGCCCAAGCCCTAGAAGCACGTCGCCAAGTACTCCTTGATGAGGCTAAAAACATTGAGGAAGAAAAGAAATGCATGGCAACTGCGGAGAAGTACATCTCTCGGCAGCATCAGAAAACCCGGAAACATCACACTCATGACGACTAATTCCCAAAGATTCACAAAGTCCTCTTTGGAGGAGACCATGGGATGCCTCGATGCGACAGCAAGGGGGACTGGGTGTACCCAACACCAGTACAAAACACCGTTGCAGCTCGAGAAATCCTATCAAGTAATCCAGGCAAGAGAAGATTCGATTGGCTATTAAACTACTCAACAAGGGTCTGAAGCAGTAGAAGGCCATCCTGTCCAGAGGCGGAAAACTGGTCTCCCAATCTGACCAATGCCGCACGGATCCGTCCTGGAATGACGTAAGACCCCAACATGCTCCAGAACAATATCACCGTTCTGATCGTTGGGAAAATAACTACTCAAGAACCGAATCTTCGGGACAGCATCACAAAGCTGCACGTGACTGGCGCAACGTTACCCCAGTTGCAGAGCAATATGCAATTGCTATGCTGAATCTGAAGAACCCTCCCCGGAGAGAGTAGAACGATCACAGGGAAGAAGACAAAGAGAAACGTCGGGAGGAGGACCGTCAAAGAATGCCACCTCCCAGACATACAAGCTGTCCGACTGACGGACGAAGGAACGACGGACACCGTGCCAAGTCAAGCCGGCAGGGGGCTCATCGTAATGAAGATCCTCCCTGGAACTAGAATAATGATGCTCGGACGGAGGCCGGCGAACGGCCGGAAACAATCCAGCTGCTCCACCCTCTCCACCAAGTAGCCATTACAACGGCTCCCAAGGAGGCCAAGGAGGGCGTCGTGGCGGAGGAGGTGGTGGCAGAAGCCGAAGTTTGGCTCCAAGGCACCGCAAGCATAGCCATCATTCGGGACGATCTTTATCCCCAAGTGACGCAAGGCACATGATTAACTCCAACATAGAGGCGCGGTGCTATGAAAATGATGATATATATGTGGGCCCAAAGTGCTTCGGACCACCCATAAGAGCTATAAAATTCCCGGAAGGATTTGCTATCTCAAGACATATTCAAGCCTATGACGGTATAGCTCGGCCTGATACTTGGCTCCAGGATTTTTTCCAGGCTTGCTGTATTGCCAAAGGCGGAAACAGCCTGGTCGCAACCCGATATCTCTCACTCATGTTGCGGAAGACGGCACGATCATCTCAATGAACTTTCGGAGAACACCATCCACAGCTGGTATGACATGCAAAGCGTGTTCTTTCAGAATTTCGAAGGCACATAACGGAGGCCCTGTACGGTAGGAGACCTACAACATTGCACCCAGAAAGCCGGAGAAACATGCCAGGATTATCTCGGATGATGGATCGACACCAAGAACTCCTGTGAAGGAGTAAATGACCAAACTGCGATTGAAGCTTTCATTGCAGGACTCCCAATTAGTCTACTACGTCATCGCTTGAAGTGTGACAAGGTCACTGATTTGGGAGAGATGATAGAAACAGCGAGCAAGTATGCAGATGCTGACGACAACCCAGAGGGATTACTGAACGCCCTAGCTATGCCATAGTCGGCAAAACAACCAAAGCAGCAAGCTCAGAAGCGCAAGAACACCTCGGAAGAAAAGCCCAACACAGAAACGGCAGTGGTCACTACCACTTTCTGGTCTAGAAGACGAGGAGGGCGCGACGTTGGCCACAGACGCAGTCGTGGGACGTCAAGAGTCTAGGGTAGAGGAGACCAACAACCTGGCAAAACCTACTCCTGGGCCGACATTGCCAATAACCCATGTGTGCATCATTTGGACGCCAATGGGGGCTCGTCCCACACAAACGCAGAGTGTCGTTTCAATGACGACATCAAAAAAGATGATACCGCTGGCTACAGGGCTAAGTGGAAGAAGGGGAAGAAGAATCCTGAAAAAGATAAAGAGACCAAGGATGATTCTGACATAGAGGAAGCTGATGCTTCAAATCCCAAGCCGGAAGGGAAAAAGAATTTCCCGACAAAGAAAGACACTTACGTCACATTCCTCGGATCTCAACCAGCTAAGGTCAAGAAAGCAGTTCTACATGAGCTCAACGCAACAGTTCCGGTTGTCCCTCAATTCTTGGACTGGTCGGAAGTGGCAATCACCTTTGACCGTGCTGATCATCCGCCTAAGTTGTACAGGCAAGGAAAATACGACTTAGTCATCAATCCACTTATTGACGACTATGTTTTCTCCAAGACTCTCATGGACGGTGGCAGTAACATTAATATTCTGTATGTCAAAACACTATGCCGGATGAAGATCTTGGAAACCCAGCTGAACTATAGCTCTGTCATCTTTCGTGGAGTTGTCCCAGGAAGACAAGCAAATTCCCTAGGAGAAATCACTTTGGATGTTACCTTTGGAACACCAAAGAACTATAGGACAGAAGCACTTTCCTTCGAAGTGGTCACGTACAAGAGCGCGTACCACGCTATATTCCGACGTCCGGCTTACTGGGCTTTTATGGCTCGTCCGTGTTACATTTACAATATGATGAAAATTCCAGGTCCCAACGGCGTGATCACCATCAGGGGAGACCCGAAGAAGGCACGAGAGTGCGAGGACGGAAATACCGCCTTTGCTGAAGCCGTGCTGCATGCCCAGGAGTACTAGGAAATCAAGAAGAGCATAGATCCATCCGAGATGCCCGCAACGTAGAAGGAGGTAACAAAGCTGAATCCGGAGTTCAAGGCATCATAAGAGATGAAGAAGACGCCATTGAAGGATGATGATCCCTCCAAGGTGACCCAGATAGGCGTAGGCCTAGATAGCGCATAGGAAAGCGCGCTCGTCAAGTTCCTCCAAGCAAATCAAGATATCTTCGCATGGTAGCCATCTGACATAACCAGAGTACCTAGGGAGCTTGCTGAGCACTCTCTAAATGTACACCCAAACGCTAAACCCGTCAAACAGTCCCTATGACGTTTTCGCGATGAAAAGCGTAAGGCAATAGCTAAGGAACTAGCACGGCTCGAGTTAGCCGGATTCATAGAAGACGTCATCCACACTGAGTGGTCGGCCAGTCCTGTAATGGTCCCTAAAAAGGACACCACTGATTTAAGGATGTGTGTTGATTATACTGCCTTTAACAAGGCTTGTCCCAAAGATCCGTTCGCTCTGCCTAGGATTGATCAAGTTATCGATTCTACGGCGGGCTCGGAACTCCTATGTTTTCTCGACGCATATTCCGGTTATCACCAAATCCGGATGAAGGAATCTGACAAAGTCAAAACTTCATTCATAACCCCCTTTGGAACCTTCTATTTTGTTACGATGCCCTTTGGGCTGAAGAACGCAGGAGCTACGTACCAACGTACAATGCAGCGTTGCCTCCATGATCAAATCAGACGCAATGTACATGCATATGTGGATGATATTGCGGTGATGTCCAAAAAGAAGGAAACCCTGATTTCTGACTTGGAGGAAACGTTCGCCAATCTACGAAAATACAACATAATGCTTAACCCGAAGAAATGCTTCTTTGGAATCCTAGCCGGAAAATTGTTAGGTTTTATTGTGTCTCAAAGAGGCATAGAGGTAAACCGAGACAAAATCAAGGCTATACTCAATATTTCTAGGCTAACTCGCCGGAAGGATGTTTCAGAGAGTAACCGGTTCCATTGATGCACTCAGTCAGTTTGTAAGCTGGCTCGGTGAAAGAGCCGCACCATTGTACAAGCTCCCGAAAAAGACCAAGAATTTCATTTGGACCGACGAAGCTGAAGCTGCACTACAAGACCTGACAGCAGTACTCTCATCTGCTCCCATCCTCATAGCACCGGAACCACAGGAACCGATGTTGCTCTATCTCACTGTGATAAACAAGGTCGTCAGTATCGTCATGGTGGTGCAGAGACTGGAGGAAAATCAGGAACACCTGGTGCAGCGTCCGACTTATTATCTCAGCGAGGTCTTAATAGAATCAAAGCAGCGGTATCCGCATTATCAAAATCTAGCTTACGGTGTGTTCTTAGCATCCCGTAAGTTATGGCATTATTTTCAGGAACATCCAATTACCATGGTGAGTACAGCTTCCATGAGAGATATAATCAACAATAGTGACACCACAAGACGCGTCGCAAATGGGGCATAGAGCTTTCAGCTTTCGACATTGAGTAAAAACCTCGTACAACAATCAAATCCCAAATCCTCGCTGACTTTGTCGCTGATTGGATAGAGACAACGGAGAGTATGACCCTGCCAGAGTCGGAATACTGGACCTTGCATTTTTACGGGTCTAAAGTGCTCGGGGGCTCGGGGGCTGGCGTGGTGCTCAAGTCACCCCAAGGAGATAAACTTTTCTATGTATTACAGATACACTTCACGGCAAGAAACAACATTGCCGAGTATGAAGCATTGATGCATGGAATCCGGATTGCTAAGGATATCGGCATCCGACATTTAATGTGTTATGGAGATTTGGATCTTGTTGCACAACAAGTGTCATTTATATGTAAGGAAAACAAGCACATGGCGGCATATAGGGATGTCGTGGATGAACTATCCAAATCTTTTGAAGGGTTTGAGGTTCAACACATCCCTCAAATAGAAAATGAGGAAGCAGATGCACTATCTGGAATAGGCTCTGCCTGGAAAAAGGTCCCGGATGGCGCTTTTTTTGAGCACCTCAAAGTTCCCTCTATAAAAGGAGTGGACGAGGAATATCCGACCAAATCCGACTCACCTTTAGTAGCAGTTCTAGCTGTGATTCCCAGCTGGACTCAACCCTACCTTGATTACTTGGTAGAAGGAAAATTACCCAAAGATGAAGTTCTGAGCCGACAGATCGTCTGACGAGCAAAAGCCTATACTATAGTTAGTGGTGAGCTCTATAAGCAGAGTGCGTCTAGGGTGTTTCAGCGCTGTGTATCTCCGGAATAAGGAGTGGAAATCTTACGAGAGATCCACGAAGGCGAGTGTGGTCACCACGCTGCAGCCAAATCTCTAGTGGCAAAAGCTTTCCGACATAGTTTTTCTGGCTTACAGCCAAGGCAGATGCCGAGCGGCTAGTCAAGATGTGCAAGGGCTGCCAAAAGTATGCCAAACAAGCTCACGTTCCAGCTGATCAGCCACGAGCAATACCTATAACATGGCCTTTCGCGGTCAGGGGGCTTGACATGGTAGGACAATTTAAACGAGCTCCAAGTGGATTTACACACCTCTTGGTGATGGTGGATAAGTTCACCAAATGGATTGAGGCTAAAGCCGTCACTTGTTGTGATGGAGCAACAACCAGAAGATTTGTCGAGGATGTCATAATTTGATACGGTTATCCGCATAGCATTATCATGGACAACAGGAGTAATTTTTCCATGGGAGAATTTGCCGAATTCTGCAATGAACAAAGTATCCGGCTTGACATTGTGTCAGTCGCACATCCACAAGCTAATGGAAAAGTCGAAAGAGCAAATGGTTTATCTAACACATATACATAACTCCACGGACTTACAAGCTCCCCTTTCATTTCATACCGACGACATCCATAGACAAAAGAGCATGATATCAACTAGGTAGAATGTACAAGTGCATTATTGAAAGCGTTCCCCATGACAGCATGGTTCTGCTAATTGCCAACATATAAGTGTAAGCATATACAACATAGATGACACAATGGTTCAAGGTTTTTAGGGGAAAGAAAAGTAAAGTGTGCCATCAAGTTCGTGAGAGCTTTAATCACTAGTTTTCTCATAACAAGTTTAATTCGGAAGGTAGATAAAAACATGAATATACTTGGAATAGCAAATGCTAATAGGTAGGTATGGTGGAATCTTTGGAATAACTTGGTTTTATTTGGAGTTGGATGCATGAGTGGAACTTACACTTGGTTATGGAGGCTAGCAAAAGACTGGGAGGGACCAACTAAGACACCAATAATGGCCATAATCATGCAAAGCGACAAAACATCATTAATTAAAGCATAAAGTGATATTACAAGTCGAAAACTAAAGGATCAAAGAGGCTATGGTGACTTGGGATAGTCTTAACATGGTGTGAGCATGCGTCAAGTCAACCCGAATAAAGCATCAAAGGAGAATACCACTATACTATGCTTTAATATGCTAAAACAACGCATGATTCTTTCAAGGCACATTAAGCAATCTCAATTGTTTATAACATGTCATGCTACAACAAAAATCACTAAGCATAAAGCCAAAACAATATCAAGCATGACATGACAAAGCATAGGCCACAGTCAAAAACAAGCTCCTTATACCACTTAAGCATGAATTTTTCGTACTCTTTTCCAATCCAAACCAATCTTATTTGAAAATTAATGGATGAATGAGGGGGTCCAACCAATTTATTGAAGCAAACTAAGAAAACTAAGAAAACAAAAACTAAAAACGAAAATGAAGACACTCCAAGAACAACACAATTGTGCATGAAACAATAAAAATGAAGTGTTTGGAAGAAACCTGAGATTTTTATTGATGAAGAAGGGGATGCCTTGGGAATCCCCAAGCTTTAATGCTTGTACTTCTTGGATAATTCTTTTGGTGACACGGGTTGGCATCCCCAATCTTGAGCTTTAGTCCATTCTTCATCTCATTACATCATTCTTTCCTTACACCTGAAATTTTTCCTTCATACAAAACTTCACACAATCTTCATTAGCAACATTAGTGTACTCAAGATAATAATTCTTTTGGTTCAGTTACAACACAAGTAAAAATTCCATTAAAACAAAAGTTACTGTAGAACTTCCCTCAAAAAGCTCAATTCCCAAAAAGAGCCAAAAAGTAATCAACAACAAGCAAATGCAAATAAGGGCAAAAATCTATCAAAATAGACCAGGAGGTAAAAACCAATTTTTTATAAGACCTTATGTTGATCAAATCAAAAAGTGTTGAACTAACGAAAGTTGGACGCCAACCTGGGGAAGAAGCACACAAAATCACAGCTCAAACTGAAGTACAATGATTTTACACGAATTTTTACAGCGAAGAACAAAAATCTGTTTCGGGACAACAACTTTCCCAAGCCTTACTTCTCTCTCATTAGAGGTTACTCTTGGCACAAAAAGCAAATAAAAAGGATAAGGAGATGTTATTACTGAAGCAATAACTTCCAAGATTCAACTAAAACTTTTGGGTTATCTCCCAATAAGTACTTTTCTTTAACGCCTTTAAGTTAGGCATTAGAAGCAAGAAAAGCATCAAGTATTCTCAAATGAAGAAGCATTAAGAGCAAATTTTGTTTTAACAGGGGAGGAAAAAGGAATATTCTCTCCCTTCTTAGGGAAGTGTTCTATACCATTCTTGGGTGGGAGTTGATATTTAATGGTGCCTTCTTTCATATCAATAATGGCACCAACAGTTCTAAGAAAAGGTCTTCCCAAAGTAATAGGACAAGAAGCATAGCATTCAACATCTAAAACATAGAAATCAACGGGGACATAGGCATTGTTAACCATAATAAGAACATCATTAATACTCCCCATCAGTTTCTTTGTAGCATTATCATCAAGTGGGACATTTAAATAGCAATCTTCCAATGGTGGCAAATCAAGCATTTCATAAATCTTTCTAGGCATAATAGAAACACTACTATCAAGATCACATAAGGCTTTTACATCAAAATCATTCACTTTCATATTAATGATGGGTTCCCAGCCATCTTCTAATTTCATAGGAATAGAAGCTTTATGTTTCATCTTTTCTTCTTTAACTTTTATGAAAGCATCAGTAATGTGTTTTGTAAAGGCCATATTCATAACACTAGCATTACGAATTTTAGCAAGGTTTTGTAGGAAAATAATTACTTCAGAGATAAAGCAACCATCAAGATCAAAATCATAATTATCATCAAAAGTAGTAGAGTTATTGTTTCCCATGTTTCGAAAAATTTCAGCATTTTTATTAGAAAAGGTTCCATTGGGTTTACTAGCTTCAACATTAGTGGTAGTGATAGTAGAAATACTAATATTTCTAGCAATTTCATCTTCTCTTTCCCACTTAGCATGCAATTCATCTAATAGTCTAACATTTTCATCAATTCTAACTTGTATGGCATTAGTAGCAGCAAAGGGATTTTCAATAGTTTCAGGTTTAGCAGCAATTTTATTAATCAAAGAGGATTGTGCTTCAGACAAGGATGATATATTTCTTTCAGCATTAGAAATTTTAATTGTAAACTAGGAATTTCCCTATTTAAACTCTCAAGTTGATGACTAATATTTTTCAAAATGGTAGATTGTTCCTCCATAGTTTTAGTAAATAATTTATTTTTTCATATTGCATTTGCATAAAGTTTTTAGTGGCTCTTTCAACTTCTAAAATTCCTCCTTCACTAGGTATTCCAAGTTTGCCATGATAACCATAAGTTTTATTAGGAGGGAAAGGCCTATAATTGTTATTACCATAAGCATTGTTACCAAAATTATTATTCCTTATAAATTTCACAACAACTTGCTCTTCTCGAGCAACCAAAGAAGCTAAGGGAACATGATTTGGATCAATATGACCTTTCCCATTAACAAGCATCGACATAATAACATCAATTTTATCACTTAAGGAGGAGGTTTCCTCAACAGAATTTACCTTCTTACCTTGTGGAGCTCTCTCAGGGTGCCATTCAGAATAGTTAACCATCATATTATCCAGAAGCTTTGTTGGAGCACCCAAAGTAATGGTCATAGAGCTACCTCCAATAGCATAATTCAGTAGATTTCTTGAAGAATAATTCAATCCTGCATAAAAGGTTTGGATAATCATCCAAGCAGACAGCAGATGAGTGGGACAATTCTTTACCAAGATTTCATTCTTTCCCAAGCTTGAGCAACATGTTCATTATCAGATTGTTTAAATTTCATTATTTCTCTTCTCATAGATATAATCTTAGCAGGGGGATAGTATTTTCCAATCAAAGCATCTTTGCATTTAGTCCAAGAATCAATACTATTTCTAGTTAGGGATTGCAACAATTCTTTAGTTGTTCCCCTCAAAGAGAAAGGAAACAATTTAAGCTTAATAATATCCCCATCTATATCCCTATGTTTTTGCATCTCACAAAGTTCAACAAAGTTATTAAGATGAGCGGCAGCATCTTCGGTACAAATACCAGAAAATTGTTCTCTCATAACAAGATTGAGTAAAGCAAGTTTAATTTCAAAGAAAGTAGCTTCAGGAATAGGTGGAGCAATAGGTGTGCACATTAAATCATTGTTGTTGGTGCTAGTGAAGTCACACAACCTAGTGTTTTCAAGAGTAGTCATTCTTTGTGTTTTTAATGAAGAAAGCAAACTAGTACAACTAATTTTTTTATGTTTTTGATAAAAAAAGAAAACAAAGCAGAAATAAACTACGCAAAACAAAAATAACAAAGTAAAGAGATTGGTTATGAGGTACTCCCCTTGTGAAGATGTCCTGGACTCCCCGGCAACGGTGCTAGAAAAATAGCTTGATGGCCCAAAATATATCGAGCTCGTTGGGGAACCCTAAGAGGAAGGTATGATAAGCACAACAACAAGTTTTCCCTCAGTTATGAAACCAAGGTTATAGAACAAGTAGGAGCAAGGAAACACCTCCAAGGTGTTGTTTCCAACTTGGAATCATGTACAACACAACCATAGAACTTTGCCCCCAACTTACAGTGAGGTTGTTAATCTCACCGGTTTTGCTGAAAACAAAGGATTAGACGTATTGTGTGGAAGATAGTAATTGCTTGCAGAATGGAAATAGAAAACAGTAAATAGTTGTAGATTCATAGTAAAATAAAGGACAGGGGTCCATAGTTCACTAGCGGTGATTCTCCTTAAGATAGATGACATGTTGGGTGAACAAATTACAGCGGGGCAATTGACAAACATCAAGAAATAATACATGCATATACTAATCATCTTGACTCCTACGAGATTTTATTGGGAATTACAACATTATACGTAGACCGTAATGCAACTGCATCTATGACAAATAATCCAACTTTAGGTCATCATCCGAACCCCCTCTAACATTAAGTTGCAAGCAACAGAGAATTGCATTAAGCATTGCGTGTAAAGTAAACAATACGATTGTTCTATGAACAAAGGATTGTTGTTTTCTCCCTAGTAGCAACTGCACATCTATTAGCTTAGAGATTTCTGTCACTTCCCTAGATTACTAGAGACATGAATCCACTATCGAGCATAAATACTCCCTCTTGGAGTTGCTAGCATTTACTCGGCCAAGATAGCTACTAACAATAGAGAGCATGCAAGATCACAAATAACAAAGACATGATAGAATCAATAATCAATCTAAAATAGCATCTCAATATCCATCGGATCCCCGCAAACACAACATGTATGATTACAAATAGATGATCTTGATCATGAACGGAGCTCACAAGTTCTAAACGTGGTAGCACAAAGGAGAAGAACCAACCATCTAGCTACTACATAGACCCGTAGTATAGGGAAGAACTACTCACGCATCACACTGGAGGCAGTCATGGTGATCAAGAAGGCCTCCAGGGTGAATTCTCCCCTCCGGCAAGGTGCCGGGAAGAGCTTCAGATCCCTCTCGATCTAGGGATGGAGATGACGGCGGCTATAGACTCTTTCGCGGAAATTTGATTGGGTACTTAGGGTTTCTGTATCAAAGGAAATATATAGGTGAAAGGGTAGGCTGAGGGGGTGCCCTAGGCAGCCACACCACCCCCTAGCGCGGGCTAGGCCTGGCTGCGTGGCCAGGTGGTGTGACCGGCCTCTGGCCCCTCTCCGTCTCGTCTTCTGGCTCCGTGTCCCTCTCGGTGAAATATTGACTTTGGCTTTTGTCCCGTCCAATTCTGAGAATATTCATTTTCTAACTTTCCTAGAACCAAAAATAGCAGAAAATAGGCAGCGGGCACTGTGGCATCTTGTTAATAGGTTAGTCTAAGAAAGTGTATAAAAATACTCCAAAGTGTGGACAAAACAGAAGAAAGTATATATAAAACAAGCATGGAACATCAAAAATTATAGATACGTTAGCAACGTATCAACATCCCCAAGCTTAACTCCTGCTCATCCTTGATTAGGTAAGTGATAAAAAGAAAGAATAATTTTTGAGGTGACATGCACCATCATAAACTTTATCAAAGTATTTGTAAAACATTGATAGCTGGGATCATAGTACTTTAACATAGGATGAAAGATATAGTTCTAACAATAAGACATAGCAACTATGTTGTAGCATGAAAAGCCACAAATAAAAGATTCATGAATAACAATGTTTTGCAAGACGTTTGTTTATTTCACATAAAGAAAACCTAATGAGAATGGTATTCAGCTTATCCCTCATAGTGTAGCAAATCATAAATGCATAGGACACCTTCAAAGTTCACAAGGGTGACTAGATACAAATAGTTTAAGAAAAAACAATATCAAAGTTATGCATCAATCAACAAGTCTTGGGACAATACACATTAAACTAAGAATGGTCACTATGCTCTCTCCATAGGTTCATAAAGGTAGAAGATGGAGACTCAACATAAAAGTAAAAGAAAGGCCTTCATAGAAGGAAGCAGGGATTCAAGTCTCATAAAGAGCTTCCAAATTATGGTACTTATTAGCTTTAAGGAAAGTGTATAAAAATACTCCAAAGTGTGGACAAAACATAAGAAAGTAGATATAAAACAAGCATGGAACATCAAAAATTATATATACATTAGCAACGTATCACCCCCACCTCTTAAAAAACTCTACCTCCACCTCTTAAAAAAAGAACTCCGCCTACCCATATTTTTATGGAACTAGTCCATTATGTGGAATTTATAAATTTAAATGCTAGGAGCACTACCCTATTATTTTAAAAATATAAAAATGGACACACAAAGTCTTTTTTTAAAAGGTTAATACATAACTTGAAGGTACTAAGGAATGTTTAATAATATATTTTTCTATAAATATCTTTGGCGTAGTGGAAACACATATAGTTTAAATCTATTGGAAGTCTTGAGTTACATTTTCTTATTCTACTTTAGTGATATTGCATTGCAGAGAGGCTGACATCATGGACCCACCAGCCTGCAACATCCTTTGATTTTGTTGGTCGGGTTTGAAAAAAATTAAATACTTTTACAAAGAGGTTAGTATCGGGGACCCACCCGTCAGAACATACAAGGCAGCATCCAGGACCCACAAGCCAGAACATATCAGACAGGCAGACATGGGGGCCCCAACAGCAAGACCATACAGGACTACCGCATCGAGCAAAGTTGCAAACGTCAAAAAGGCGGACACGGCCAAAAAAAGGTCCATCAGTGTACATGTGGGTCCCACTAGCGTGACCTTATATAGGTGCTACATCGAGAAACGTTGCCAAGTTCGAAACAGAGAGGCGTGAGCGAGAAAAAGTCCATTATGCACACATTTCTTCTAATGAGAGGCTCGCATGGGGGGACCCAGTAGCCTGAAAAAATGGCTGACGCAACGAGCAATGTTATCAAGTTCGAAACACGGAGGCACAGGCAAAGAAAAAATTCAATCATACAACCGATCCTTCTAATGAGAGGCTGTAATGTGGGACCCAGCTGCGTGACCAAACGACAGATTCATCGAGCAACGCTATCTAGTTCGAAACATGGTAGCGCTAGAGAATAAAAAATCCATCATACCCACGATTCCTCTAATGTGAGGCAGACATAAGGAACCCACCAGCACAACTGATGCAGTGAGCAATGCTATCAAGTTCACAACACGGAGGCACGACTGAGGGAAAAAAATCCATCATACACACGTTTCTTCTAATGAGAGGATGACATGTGGGGCCTAGCAGCATGATTAAACGGTAGATGCATCGAGCAGTGGTATCAAGTTCAGAACAGGGAAGGAAAAAGATTCCATCATACAAATGATTCTTCTAATGAGAGGCAGACATGTGGGACCCAACAACCTAACTAAACGGAAGAGACATTGAACAATGTTATCAAGTTCAAATCAGGGAGGTGCGACCAAAAAGTATGGTCCGCTAGAGACACTGACGTTTAGGACCCACATGCCTAAAAATACTTCGGCGAGTCAACATCCTGCGAGGAACCGGAAATCTTGCTTCTGCCACGTGCCGGCCGAACTTCATCCATGTTTCTAGTGGTTTCATCGTAGTAGAGGGGCGCAAAACTGAAAACAAAGTTTTCCATCGGCCACGGTTGAGCCGAGAATTTCTTCGCAGAAGACGCGCCTTCTACGACGACCGTCGGCCCAAGTTGTTGCAGAAGGAAACATTTCTTGTAGTATGTGTGCAGGCTCCAGAGCACGGAGGGCAGCTCGTCAGCCCATGCTCCTGCCAATCATTCGAGAGGTTGAAGGAGTCGCTTCTTGATGTTGTTGTAGACTAGGCTGTTGGCCTTTTCGACTTGACCATTGGTCTAGGGGTGTGCCACAGAAGCGTAGCGGATGTTGACTCCCAGGTTGTCGCAGAAATCCTAGAACTCCTTCGAGGTGAAGTTTGTCCCATTGTCGGTGATGATATACTGTGCGGCATGCCAAATCTGAACACGATGGACTTGAATAACTTGACGGTGGTGGCGCCGGTCTAGTTGGTCACGGGTGTGGCCTCTATCCCCTTGGTAAATTTGTTGATGGCGATGAGGAGGAAAACATATCCTCCGGGAAATGAGTTCTGCAGCTTGCCGGCCATGTTGAGTCCCCATTGCATGAAGGGCCAGGCTAACAATATTGGCCGGAGCTCCACGCCTGGTGCCTGCGACTTATCCGCGAATCTCTAGCTGGTGTTGCACTTCTCCACGATGTTCTTGGCGTTGCGCATCACGGTTCTCCAGTAGAAACTAGCTGGTAGCTCCTTGGCGATGAGAGCACGACTGCCGCCGTTATGTCCATAGGTGCCTTCGTGGATATCAAGGAGGATGCTCCAGCCGTCGCCGTTGGTGACGCACCGTTGTAGGACACCAGTGATGGTTCGCTTGTAGAGCTTTCCGTTGATAATGGAGAAGTCCCTGGGGCGCTGAGCGATGTGTCCTATGTCGGTTGGATCATCTGGCAACTCCTCCATGGGACCTTCAGGTGGCGGGTATTGTTCTACTTCAGTGGATGCTTCGGCCTCTTCAGGTGGCATAGCTAGAGTGTGTGGTTTCTTCTGGTGGGCCTTTGATGGGATTGAGCTTGATAGTGAATTTGCATAATTGCTCCAACAATACGCCTAGTGGCACTGAGGTGGATGTGGAGATGATGCTGGCGAGCTTGTCGGACTCTTCGTTGCTTTCGCGACCGATGTGCCACATTCTGCAGCCGTCGAAGTCTCCTTCAAGTGCAGTGTATAGGTCACGATATGCGATCATGTTGTCGCTGATGACGTCGCACTTGTTCATGGTCTACTGAACCACAATGTTTGAGTCACCATAGATGACCAGTCGAGTGGCGCCGCATGCTTTAGCAATCCGCATCCAATGGAGAAGGGCCTCATACTTCGCTTCATTGTTGGATAGGCGAAACATCATCCGTAGTAGATATCACATCTTGTCGCCCTGTGGAAATTTCGGGATGAAGCCGGTGCCGGCTCCTTCTTGGTGCTTGGACCCATCGAAATGCATTATCCATAGGCTGGAGCTCTATCTAATGGACGAGGAAATGTGGCAGAACTTGCGACTTGATCGTTGTTCACCACTCGTAGGTGATGTCTCATGGAGACAGTTCAATGCCCTAGAGGGCGACCCTCAATATTGCATCGGGGTTGTTGAGGATGTGGTTTAGCAGTGCATCGTTCACCATGATTATCGGGTGCTCCAGGAAGTAGTGGTGTAGCCGTCGTGCTGTCACGAAGACACCATACTCTTGCTTTTGGTAATGCGGGTACCACTGCTTAGGGGGTGTGAGCACCACGCTGAGGTAGTACACTGGGTGTTGTACCCCATGGACTTTGCCTTCGTCAGCTTGTTCCACCACAAGTGCGGTGCTAACCACGTCGTGGGTGGCGGCTATGTATAGCAACATTGGCTCCTTTTCCTTGGGGGTCACCAGGACAGGAGAGGTTGAGATCAGGCACTTGAGATCTCCAAATGCTTCTTGCGCTGCACTCGTCCACTCGAATTGGTTCGTCTGGCATAGGAGTTAGTAGAACCGCAATGCCTTCCCTGACCATTTGGCTGATGAATCGACTAAGCGCCACAATTCGCCCAGACAACTACTAGACGCCCTTGATGTTCTTCGGTTTCTCCATGGCCGGTATGGACTTTATCTTCTTAGGGTTTTCCTTGATTCCCTTGCGAAGATGAGGTACCCGAGTAGTTTCTCGGATGGCATGCCGAAGGTGCATTTCTCTAGATTCATCTTGATCTTGTAGTGGTCAAGGTTGTCGAAGGTCTCGCGGAGATCCTCGATGAGTGTAGCTTCTTTGTTCGTCCTGACCACTATGTCATCAACATAGACCTAGATGTTGCGGCTAGGATGATTCTTCAAGCAGGCCTGCATGCACCATTGGTAGTGGCACCTGCGTTCTTCAGCCCAAAGGGCATCGTGTTGTAGCAGTACACTCCGAATGGCGTGATGAAGGCCTTTTTTTCTTGTTACTATACTTTCATTCGAATATATAGGAAGGCTAGGCGCTTTCATCATGCGGTGGAAACGATGATCTGATTGATCCATGGTAACGTGAAGTGGTCCATTGGGAAGTGCTTGTTGAGGGATGTGAAGTCCACACACATCCGTAGGATGTCTGTGTCCTTCTTTGGTACTAGCACGAGGTTAGCTACCCATGTGCTTTCCTTGATTTGCGAATGAAATCAACATTGGTAAGTCTATTGACTTCCATGCCTACAACCTTGGCCTTTTCTTCAGACAGTCACCGCAGCGACTGCTTGACTATTTGTGCATCGGGGTACATGTTGAGTGTGCGCTCGGCGAATTCCATAGGGACTCCTAGCATGTCCGTAGGACACTATACGAAGATTTCCAGTTCTCATGGAGGAATTTGATGAGCAGGAGTTCCTATGTAGAACTCAAGTTGTTGGCGATGAGGGTCATCATGGTTGGGTCCGTCGGGTGAACCTGGATCGCCTTGGTGTTTACCGTCAAGTGAAACGACTAGTCGGGTGCCTTGTGCTTTCTCAAAGGAGGAAGATTGTTGTTTGTCAACATGTTGAGCCTTGCAAGTTCCTCCTACATGCCGAAGGATAGGGAGATTCTATTGAATTCCCTGTCGCAATTGTCAGATCTGGTGAAGCTCCCCTAGATGGTGATGACGTTGTTTGGTCCTGGCATCTTCATTAGGAGGTATGTGTAGTGCGGAACCACCAGGAACCTTGCAAAATCCACACGCCCGAGGATGGCATGGTAATGATATGGCCAATCGATCACCTCGAACTCAAGGCGTTCACGTCGAAAGTTTGTGGGTGTGCCAAAGATGACGTCCAGCCAGATTTTGCCTAGGGGTATATTCCTTTCCCTGGTACAATGCCGTGGAAGGTCTTCTGGGATGCTTATAGGCTAGAGATGGGGATTCATATGATGCATAGGGTACTGGCGAACATGAGGTTGATATCACTACCTTCATCCATGAAGACTTTCCTCATCTCGAAGTTACCAATTTGCGCCTCGAACACTAGGGCAGAATGCCCTGGGCGAGGGACTTGACGCGGGTGATCAGTCCCATCGCCAATTGACGTGGCGTTAACACGTCAATTCCTAGGGTTGATGGACTTGGGTTTGAGGAAGAGGGGAGTGTTGGAAGCTTCGTTCAGCTAATAGGCAAGTAAATCGGGGACACGAAGTTTACCCAAGTTCGGGCCCCCAGAGGGAAACCTTACTCCTGATTGTTTGCTCTTGATTATCAATGGAACTTAAGGTTACAGGGTGAGCATATGCAATCTGGTGGTGTGTGGACTAGGGTTATGTGGTGTCCTCCTCGATGCCCCCTCCTGGCCTTTATATAGGGAGGCCAGGTCTCAAGATAGAAGGTCGAGTTGGTTACAAATTAGGGATTTACCCTTTAAACATCATATCTACTCCTTCCCGTGTTATCCGAGGAGTTGCACCTGCATGGGCTTAGGCCATCCGATTGTTTCATGGGCTCCATTTACCTCGTGGGCTTCTCTTGGGCCGTACCACATAGGCTTATGCAGTTCAGTCCCATTAGCACCGCTCCCATCAGCGGCTGAGCTCACTAGTCATCAGGACTGACGTCATCAACGCTCACACTATCAACACAAGACGAAAGTGTGCAACTGTAATTTTCTTCGACTCGCTAAGTTTTTTCTTGAGTATACGACTCGACCAAATACTCGGGGGAAACTCCTAACAGGACCGTTGGTTTCGCACTTCAGGATTTTCCGGGTCCAGTGTTACCCATCAATTACAGGCACAGATGTAGCGCACCTTAATTCTTTCTTTGAATCCATGATTCGATTACGGACTCGGGTCTACTCTCATAGGGAGTGCTAGAATAACAAATGATACCATACGGCCATTGACAGTAGTCGCAGAAATTTAAAGTCCCCACTCAAGTCTACGACTCAAATAGGCACTCGGGGTCTACTCCCACAGGGAGCGCTGGTCACGCACCCTATGTAAAGAAGAGCAAAATAAAACAAATCCTCAGAAAATACTGCATTGACTACGTCCGCATCATTTCACTACAAGCAATCGAAGCTTTCGGCAACTTTGCCTCTTATTAGACACAATTGCCCCGTGAAAAGAAAAACGTCTCGTTTGCCACCCGAATCACCTCCGCGGTGACAACACATTTGTACGTCGTGTTTACAACGTGAATATAACACATGCAGATAAAATCTAAAGTCCTAGCAAGGCACCTGCTATGCTCTACCAAAAATATGTTGTCCCAACAGGTGCAATGGAAAAGCCTTGACGGACACATCGAGTGCACACATAGAACACTAGAATTTGGCTCTGTAAGGCCTCCACGACATGAGACAAATTACACAACCAACTTCCAAATTCTAGTCCGGGGATTTCATTGAATACGTTGTCGCCGACCTTGCTCCAGCCGTAGTACCTCGGGTTGCATCTCGAATCCGCCATCGCGTCCGAATGGATTGGGGCAAGGGCGAATATATGTAGAACTGTTGTTTGTTTGGAGGAGAGGGGTGGTGGCCTGGAAGGACTGATGGTGCAGGCGAGATTGCGAGGAAAATGAGTGAATCGTGAGCAGGAGAGGATCCCAAATGCGGCCTGGCGGTGTTGGCGAGTGGGGATAACCGAAGATGGGGAAGATGGGATGGTTCTTTGAATGTTGTGGATTAATTTGTCTATTCCCTCGTCAGTCTTATGCGATAGGTGCATGCATCGAGAACGCTGCCTAGAGTTATCATAGCATGCCTTCCGTGCAATAAATTACCTAGAATCTAGTGCAAGTACAGCGTATGGAAAAAGAGGTGCCTAAACACTAGAACACAAGTATCTAAGAAGATTTAGGAATGGGTCTAAACACCAACAATGCTACACCTACAGGCATGTTTTTACGGGATTTGAGTTACGGGCAGACGTGGACATAACATATGGTTTTCAGTTCCTAGAATCACGAGAGGAAAAAATATTAGGCCAACCGGGTTGCTACACCTCATCCCATAAAACTTCACCATAGAAAAAATCCCTTAAGTCTAGCATTTTTTTGGTCCAAACAATAGAGCACAGGTACCTAAGAATGTTTTTGCTAGATTGAGCTTTGGCAAGAAGAAGGGTTTGCTTGATTCAAAGGATTTTCCTAGGAATTTTGTAGGAGTAAATACTACTAGTAACTTGCATGTGCCTTACACGTGGGACTCAAATAATATAAGTATGACATATCATCACTATATAAAACTATGTTCAAGGCGAAGATTATAGAATGATGGAGAAGTATGTTTTGAGGTTTGTGCATAATGTTCATTGTGCTAAAGACTATCGATCAATAGAAGTTCTAGATGCTAGAATGGAAAAGAAGACCCAACTGTTAAAAATGTTGGGATTTGCCAATCTTGATCCGACGGTCAATGTTCAAAGTTATTCGTACACAATAAATTGGTAAGATAAGATATGATAAGAAAAGAAGATCCAACAGTTAACAAAATTGAGATTTGCCATTCTTGATCCAACGGTCAATATTTAAAGTTACTTGTACACTATATATAGTTGTAAGATAAGATAAGACTTGTATGTATACATACACGTGCAATGCACATATTAACTTGTCAAGGCTAAGATTCTAGAACGAACAAGCGATGTGTTTTGAAGTTTGTGCATAGCCTTTAGTGTGCAAAAGACCATCAATAAAATCTTATAGATGATAGGGTGAAAACAAGATCTGGTGGTTAGCAATGTTGGGATCTGCTAGTCTTGATCCAATGGTCTATGTTCAAAGTTGCTCGTACACTATATAGTGACTAATAAGTTGCACATGCCCTGCACGTGAGACTTAGATAATAAATGTATGACATATCATCACGAATTCCTATAGGATTAAAGTGGCCTTGACATTGCAATCCTATATTTTTCCTATTCTACGAATCAAACAAGCACGCATGCGACCCTTCATAAATAGGAAAAAACATGCCCTCACCATTACCTCGGAGCACACATAAACATATGTTGCCAGGGTATTTTTCACTTTTTACATGTAATTTTTCAAAAAAAATCTACTCCCCCCGTCTCAAAATAGATATCGCAATTTTTTTAAATTTGGATATATCTTGTACTACATAGTGTCTAGATACGTCCAAATTTAGACAACTTTGCGACAACTATTTTGAGACTGTGGAGTAGTATTGTTTGTTTTTTTCTTGAGCCATCAAATCGAAATCATGGGGCAGAAGGGGGCGTCATGCCGCGGTTTCAAAATTGGAGTATTTGCTCTATAGCACGACCATGTCATGTCCTAGTGAAGTATTGTCTCGTATGTTAGTTTGACCAAATACATGACTTACTTACGGTATTTAAAGCTTTCATTTTTATACTAGCAGTGCTCCCAAAATTAGAGTAACCAAACTGACCATTACTAGTAGTTTTCATGTGTCATGCACATGAGATCCACATAATAGAGGAGTATGCCACATCATCACCATATAAAATTAAAATAGGTAAAGATCAAAAAAATTGAGCCACATCTATTTAGTATCGATGTATATTTGGTTCTTATACTCTATATCATGTAGGAATCAATGTTTATTAGCTACCTCGTACTTGAGAATTTTGGTAACATGGTATAGAGAAATGACGAAGGTGATTCTAGAATGATGGAGAAGTCTATTTTTTGAGGTTTATGTATAGTGCTAAAGACTATCAATAGAATCTCTATATGCTAGAATAGAAAAGAGGATCCAACAGTTGGAAATATTGGGATTTCCAAGTCTTGATCCAACGATCAATGCTCAAAGTTGTATGCTAAAAAATACTTATAGTAGTAAACGAATTAGATACAAAATACAAGACCATTCAAAGAATAAGGAAGACCATCTCCACAGATCGCAACCATGCATGGTCGCGTGATTAGGCATGGTCCATGCCCTAGTAGTGGGCACATGATGTAGCATTTGAACAATTTTAGAGAACGCTTAAAACTTTAAGTATAAACAATAGCATCAACCTTAGTTTACATCCAAAATGCACCCTTCCTAGTTCCAAAAGACACCATATGTATGACTACTACTATAGTAACTAGTAAACACAGAAAGGTTGGCATCTCTAATTATAAATGCAGAAACGTGATGCCGGCCTTAGTTTAGAACTAACTTAATTGATAATACATAATTACAGTCACATTAGGAGCATTAGCCGAAGATTAAGATCAACTCTTCCCCTTGATGCAAACGTAGAAATACAATACCTTCATCATCTCGTACTATCTAGCACCAGCGGTAATGCACCACGGCGGCACCATGAGGAATGTGAGATCTTTGAGGGCAACATTACCAGGCGACGCATAGCTTGTCAGCTCGATTACACAAATAAGGGTGTACCTCAAGAGGTACGCCGGTGATGGAGGGCTAGTCGCATACATCTTCACCGTGTACCGGGGCCACAAGCAGGTTGAACACGCTAGCGTCATCATTGTAGAAGATTACCATGCATGGAAGAAAGGATGGTAATGACATCGCTACTGTACACACCATGGGAATGCCATACTATATCCTATACACTTGGACCTAGTGGACATAGTGGAGGTGGAAGAGGATCACAACCGGCGAGGCGGTGAACATGCAACTGATCTCCGTGTAGCCACATGAGATGTATGGGCACACGTTCTTGTGGTCGTCGAGCTTGTGGTAGTCGACCAAGGTGAGCCATCCATCATGGGGCCACTCAATAGCTAGTGGTGATAGCTCGACTTTGTCCATCACCGACTAGCTCTTGGTGGAATCCACTGATGCACACGGCCTATTACAGGTTGTAGTGGTTCCCGGGTAGCTCATCTCACTAACAAAGTGCCAGCAATACTGAATTTATCACCTACTAGCGAGTTTTATTTACATTCAACATTAAGGGAATTGAATAGGGGGTCCCTTGATCCATCCTAGAGCCATGCTCCTGCATAAAAATGGAGTATGTACTTCAGTAGGGATCACCACACCATTGGCGGCCGAGGCTGTGTACTTTATTACGTATGTGGTGTTTTGTTCCTCTACCTCTATTTTGTGTATAACACAAAATTTTAGTTTAGGTTGCAGAAGGTTGACAACTGAATAAATCAGGTATCACACTGTACTGTACCAGACAAATAGATCTTACCCACGTGGGAGGTAAAGAAGGTCTACTCCTAGAGAAAGTGAGAGAGAGAAGCTTGGGACCTGGCGCAAAGTGTACAATGCTATAGGGGAGAGATCAAGGACTGCATACATGTATTCAATATGAACTTGCATTTTATTCTATATGCTTGTCTCTTCTAACTCTTTCCTTTGTCGTCTTGGCATCCTAGTTTCTCTTCTCCATTACTAATTTCTTGTATTGTAGGGAATTGTTTTGCGAGGTGGAGGATCGTTCAAACTTGCCTAGATACAAGTACTGAATTGGAGAATTCGGATTGGAGGAGTAGTACTTAGAAAAAACATGTCCAGATTTTTGAAACGCATTGGGAGTAAGTAGTACAGTAGCAGCAATAGTGGTAGTACAGTTGATCTCTAGTACATGGCTTTTTACTCAAGTTGTTGTACTTGAGTACATGGATTTTTACTCTAGTAGTTAGGCATCAACGACGGCGGTGTCTATTTATGGATTTTTACTAGAAAGTAGTAGTAGTACTTGAGTACTCCTGCCTAGTCACTACAGACTTGAGACTTCAGTAGTAATCCGATACATGTCTAGGTGGATGATGACCCACAAGTATAGGGAGTGTATCTCAGTATTTTCGAGGCAAGTGAAACCCAATTTATTGATTCGACACAAGGGGAGCCAACGAATATTTATAAGCCTTAACAACTGAGTTGTCAATTTAGCTACACCTAGAAACAATCTTGCTCACAGCAGTTTATCAGTAGCAACGGTTTTGTAGTAGCAATAGTAAAGTAATAGCAGTAGTAAAAGTAAAGACAGTAGTAACAATTGCAGTAAACAATAGGATTAAATCGCGGTAGGCATAGGGATGGATGGACGGGCGTTGCATGGACAAGACAATTCACATGGCAATCAAGACATAGGGCATTTGTAGATAAATAAGATAAAGCATCCAAGTACTAGATAATCATATGCATGTCTTCCATATATAGTCATACATGCTCGCAATGAGAACTTGCACAACATCTTTTGTCCTGTCAGCCTATTTGAAGCGGGGCCTCAAGGGAACTACTGGCAATTAAGGTGCTCCTTTTAATAGAGCACCGGAGCAAAGGATTAACACTCTGTGAACACATGTGATCCTCACATCAAAGGCATTACCTCCGGTTATCACGATTGCTGTCACTTCGGGGCCTTTGGTTCTGGACAACAATATGCGTACACAACTTGGAGGTAAGACCATAAACAACACTATCATAATGAATCAATAACATGTTCAGATCTGAAATCATGGCACTCGGGCCCTAGTGATAAGCATTAAGCACAACAAGTTGTAACAAAGTCAAAAAGTACTAATAAAAGATACTAGGCACCATGCCCTAACAATCTGATGCCATTACATGAATGATCTCATCTAATCCCTACCATCCCCATAGCCTACGGCGGGGGATTACTCACTCATAGATGGGGAAACATGGATGGTCGATGGAGAAGCGATGGTGATGATCTCCTCCAATTCCCCGACCCGGCAGGGTGCCAGAACGGAGTTTCTGGTTCTGAATCGCGGGATCTGGTGATGGCACCGTAGCGGAACTCTTTCTGGAAAAACGTCGAACCCCCTTGTTTTTTAGGTCAAGAGGAAACTTATAGGCGAAGAGGGAGGCCTAGGGGGCAGCCGAGGCGGCCACACCACCCCCAAGCGCGGCCTGGCCTAGCCCGCGTGGCCAGGTGGTGTGGGCCCCTCATGGCCCTACTCCGCCTCGTCTTCTGGCTCCGTGAGACTTCTGGTGAAATAGAATTTTTGGCATATTTTCCAGGATTTTTCCTGATAGTTGATTTTCTGCACAAAAACTAGACACCAAGGTAATTCTGCTGAAAATAGCGTCAGTTCGTGTTAGTTGTATTCAAATCACACAAGTTTAGAGGAAAAACAATAGCAAAAGTGTTCGGGAAAGTAGATACATTTTGGACGTATCAACTCCCCCCAAGCTTAGCTTATTGCTTGTCCTCAAGCAATTCAGTTGAAAACTGAGTGCGATAAAAGAAACTTTCACAAACACATTTGCCTCGTAAGATGTATGTATTCTCAGCATATGATCAACTACTCATGCAATTCACAATAAAGAGTATGCAACTAAGTTTACTTAATAGTCATTGCAAGCTACGAAGAGATTCCAATCCAAAAATGATAAGTAGCATGAAACATAAACATAAGCAACATTACAATGCTCATAACAATGTAGGATAGAGTGGTATCTCGCTTGCCTTTAATTGTAGAGCAGTCATAAATGCCAAGGCACCTTTGAAGTTCAAGTGAAGACTAGAAGTAAAGATATCAAAGATACAAGCATCAAAGTCATAGCACAATTAATCAACCTTTGAGGCAAGCACATTACACTAAGAATGACAATTATGCTCTCAAGAAGGTACTCATAGAATGGGTGGTGACTCAACAAGGAAATGAAAAAGGTTTTGAAAAGTTTGGAAGGCTTCCAAATGGTGAAAGTATGGTACTCATTAGCTTTGAGCTCTCATTGCCCCTATCATAAGCATCTTTAAATGGTTAAGATTAAAGTGACACAACTAAGAGGATATGCTTGACAAGTTATAAGTTAAATCTCATGCCCCTTACTTACGAGTACCGAACCTCATGCTAATTAACTTCAATCACGAGTAAGCTCCTGTCATTGTAAGTACATATGTATCATAGAGAACCGCCAACGGGGTACCCCTTGCACATGATACAGGAGCTATCCCGTAATCAAAATGACAAGGCAAGCAGACAATGAGCATCTCAGCGATCTTTTTATTTACCATTTGCATAAGTTTTTATTGAGGATGCTTCATAGAATGCTCATTATGTTTATGCTGGAAGTTTCCACCATGATTAGGCATGTCTTAGGCTAGCGGCCCAGGCGTTTCTCTAACACATATACAAACTCCATGATCTTACAAGTTCCCCTTTTATTTCACACTGCCGGGATCCATAAGCAAAAGAATCGTGATATCAACGAGGTACAAAGTACCAGTGCAATGTTGAAAGCGTTCCCCATGATACATGGTTCTGCTAACTTCAACTTATAAAGCGCAAGCATATACGCAACAAAGATGTACGCAATGGTTCAAGATTATTAAGTGCAAGAAAGTAAAGTGTGCCATCAAGTTCGTGAGAGCTTTACTAACTAACTTTCTCATAACAAAACATTTTATTCGGAAGAAAACAAGGCATACTAAATATGCACGGAATAGCAAATGATGCTAATAGGTAGGTATGGTGGACACCTTTAGAAATATTGGTTTTGTTGGGTGATACGTCCAAAACGTATCTACTTTCCCGAACACTTTTGCTGTTGTTTCTCCTCTATACTTGTGTGATTTGGATGCAACTAATGCGAACTAACGTTGTTTTCAGCAGAATTGCCTTGGTGTCTACTTTTTGTGCAGAAAATCAACTATCAGGAAAAATCCCGGAAAATATGCCAAAAATCCTATTTCACCCGAAGACTCCAGGAGCCAAAATACGAGACGGAGAGGAGCCCTGGGGTGGCCACACCACCTGGTGGAACGGGCCAGGCCAGGCCGTGCCAAGGGGTGGTGTGGGCCCCCCAGGAACCCCCTCGGCCTCTCTCTTCACCTATAAGGAGCCTTCTGACCTAAAAACTTCGAGGGGTTCGACGTTTTTCCAGAAGGAGTTCCGCTCCGCTGCCACCACCAGATTCCACGAAACAGCACCAGAAACTCCATTCCGGCACCCTGCCGAGATAGGGAATTGGAGGAGATCGTTGCCATCATCATCACCATCGCTTCTCCATCTACCATCCATGTTTCCCCCATCTATGAGTGAGTAATCCCCCGCTGTAGGCTATGGGGATGGTAGGGATTGGATGAGATCGTTCATGTAATGGCTTCAGATTGTTAGGGCATAGTGCCTAGTATCTCTATTAGTGCTTTATGACTTTGTTGCAACTTTTTTGTGCTTAATGCTTGTCACTAGGGCCCGAGTGCCATGATTTCAGATCTGAACTTATTATTGATTCATCATGATAGTATTGTTTTGGGTCTTATCTACAAGTTGTTTACACATGTCGTTGTCTGGGACCTATGGTCCCGAAGTGATAGAAATCGGGGTAGCCGGAAGGGAAAGGCTTTGATGTGATGATCACATGTGTTCACGGAGTGTTAATGCTTTGCTCCGGTGCTCTATTAAAAGGAGCACCTTAATTGCCAGTAGTTCCCTTGAGGCCCCGCTACAAACGGGTTGGCAGGACAAAAGATGTTGTGCAAGTTCTCATTGCGAGCACGCATAACTATATATAGAACACATGCCTAGGATTCTCTAGTACTTGGGTGCTTTATCTACTTATTTGCAATTGCCCTATGTTTTGATTGCTATGTGAATTGTCTTGTCCATGCAATGCCCGTCCATCCTTCCCTATGCCTAGCGCACTCGAATCCCACTGTTTACTGCTTTTGTTACTACTGTCTTTGTTTTGCTGCTACTGTTACTTTATTATTCCTACTACAAAACTGTTGCTACTGATAAACTGTTGTGAGCAAGATTGTTTCCTGGTGCAGCTGAATTGTCAACTCAGTTGTTAAGGCTGATAAATATTCTTTGGCTCCCCTTGTGTCGAATCAATAAATTGGGTTTCACTTCCCTCGAAAATACTGCGATACACCCCCTATACTTGTGGGTCATCATTGGGTTGGAAACACGAGTAGAGCTCATACTCAGTGCAAGTGAAGGCTAGCAATAGTAAGGGAGCGACAAACGAGAGAGCAACAACTGTCATAATCATGCTTGCAACAAAACATGACTAATCATGCCATGAAAGTGATTCAAGACCCTTGAGGCAAAATAATTCATCAAGGCTTAATTGATTATTGTTTCAATCATATACATGCATGAGCATGTGCCAAGTCGATTCAAGTGAAACATTCAGAGGGAGATACCGCAGTGTCATACCAAGTTATGAATAGAGCAATGCAAGCAAACATCCATATGACATGCTACAAACTATTAGCCAGCTAGAGCTAATCATAAGAAAGCAAGAACTACTAAGCATCCATAAATAACATACACCCTACATGAATAGACTAAGCATGCCCACAATGATGAGTATATGTACAAAAATGAAAACAAATAGAGTGCCTTACCAGCCTCTTACCACATCTCAAGTTGTCATTAATCCTCATTATTGCCCTTCACTTGTGTGGCTTGAATAATAACATGAAACCAAATTACACTGAGGACTGCTGAACCCTGCAACAAACTTCACAAAACCAAAGAAGAACAACAATTATTTTTGGTGTTTTTAATTTTCAAAGGAAAGAACAAAAAGGAAAAACAAGCAAAGCAAAATCTTTTTGGGCTTTTTGAATAATTAAGACAAAGCCAAAAGGAAGAAGCAAACCAAGGCAAAAAGAAGAAGAAGCAAACAAAGAGAAACAACAGAAATATTTTTGGTCTTTTTGTGTTTTAGAAAGCAAAAGTAAAGAAAGAACGAAAACTAAAAAGAGAACGAAACATGAATATACAAAGTACTGACAAAACATGATATGGAGATGAGTGTGATGTCGGTGTACCTCGCCCCAAGCTTAAGCTTTTGGCCTAAGTGGTTATCAATACCAAGCTGGCCAAGATGGAGCGCATCCGTAGTACGGTGAGGAGGTACCCTCGTCCTGGTGTGAGGTCGAGGACGCCCCACCGTAGTGCGCAGAGTAATTGTAGGAGGGCACATCCTCCTGGTGCTGCCTGGGGAAACCAGGTAAGCGGAGTTGTTCATCCACCTACTCCTTGGAACGCGACCACGGCCTCCTGTGAACCCT
The DNA here is from genome assembly GCA_910589775.1 of Avena eriantha. NCBI lineage: Eukaryota > Viridiplantae > Streptophyta > Magnoliopsida > Poales > Poaceae > Avena > Avena eriantha. Next base: position 235,808,983 of record OU342741.1, read on the forward strand.
AAACAAAGTAGATTCCGGCAAAGGAATCTCCCTTTCATCCTTGTCAGTAAACAACATCCTGTATACTAAACTGTCCGTATCAAAGTCAGCCGTGACGAAGTGATGTGTTTTCATGGCAGCAAGATCAAGCCTTTGTGGTTACAATATAGTATCATTAGGATCCATAGAAAGTTCTAACGCAGTAACCATACGTGAAGCAATAATGCCCCCATAAATAGGTCCCCTAGCAGCTAAGCAGCAAGCAATGAGAGAGCCAAGATTGTACCGAGTATCAATATTAAGTGTAGCAGCGAGTAAGGCTAAATGATAATTGGAGATATTACTTGTGTTCTCCCTACCAATAATGCTCGTAGAAAGATAGTAAGAAAAGTGTCTAAGAGCTGGGAGTTGGATGTTTCTTATCTTCCGGAGCTGAGCTACACGGTCATCGTCATTGGTCTCACTTTGATATAGCTCCAGCAAATCAGCGGGTCGCCCTTGGATCTTCTTCACGGTCCCCATCATGCCTATACCTATAATGCTGCAAAATCTTTCCGACGATATGGTAATAGACAGATTATAAATTCTGAAAGAAACAATTGACTGATAGGGGGTGTTAGTGAAAACGAAACTCTCAACGAAAGTTTTGATGAGCACGGCATATTTCTCACTCTCATCTTCCATGTATGAGGTCAAACCGAGGATCCCTGCAGCTTGCAAGAAGGTATAAGAAGGAAAAGTAGATGGGTGAGCATCCCCCTCATCTCCTTCATTGCCAAATCATGGCGCAGTGAGATCTTCATTGTACGAAGGCCGAAACTGAGAGGCAGATCTTGAGGGCCTTGACCTCCTAGGTGTGTCCCTCTCAAATATTTCTCCAAATGTGTGGTTGTTCATCTTTGATATTCTGATATTTAAACATCCATTACACAAGTGATTGCAAAGTGAATACATAATGAAGAGAACTACTCAAACGGACTTGTAAGAGGCCTAAACATGCATCAAAACAATATCTCTAAGAATTGAACAAGCTTACAAGCTCTCATAACCTGTCACCTACAGCAGCAAAATACTCAAGATATAAACCACTAAACACAAATCTACTTGGACAAGCGGAGGAGTCACCTACCGGATAACAAATGCTCCAAATTTCAGCAGCAAAGATGGGCTAAGCAAGGAGATCAAAAAATCATGGGCAAGAACAAAGAACGCGATTTTGAGAATGAACTGGTATTTTCTTGGGAGAGAGAATGAAGTGGCAAGTGAGAGAGTGAGTGGAGGGCCAGGGGTGGCCCACACCATGGCTAGGTGCGCCCCTAGGCAAGCCGTGCCACCAGGTGGTGTGCCTGCCTAGTGGGCCCCCCTGGTACTCTCCAGGCACTTCTCTGCTGCTTTTTTCACGTAAAAAATTAATTTGAATTTTCTGGAATTTTTCGAGACACTTTATTTTTGAGCAATTTTCAGGTATGGATGAAAGATTCTCTGCCAGAAAAATGTTTTTGGAATGATGCAAATGACAAAAAAAAGCTAAAACTTCAGGAGTGCTAAGACACTCTAACATGCAAGCAACTAACAACAGAAAAGTAAACTAAGCGAAAGCAAAAAACTAAAATGGATAAAAATAAAAATAAACAAAGATAATCATGGTGAAAACATTGTTTTGTTCATTAAACCCTTTTGTTAACAAGGTTGATCAGGTCTTGTTACCAAAACAATTTTATATGAAACAAAACTTTGCATTCCACTAATGATTATGTTACCTCAACCTTGATAGCAATGGTCCCAATCATAATAGTTTCATATTTTTCTCGTGGCATGGGACACTATATTTCTCCAACTTGAATGCCCTCAGCATGTTCAATTGAATTCAAACCGTAAGTCCTATCGATCTTCTTGGGAAAATAGACAGTATGCTCCTTGTCATTAACATTGAAAGTCACCTTTCCTTGATTACAATTAATAACAGCTCATGTAGTATTAAGAAAAGGTCTCCCAAGAATAATAGACATATTATTATCTTCAGGCATTTCAAGCACAACAAAATCAGTTAATATCAAGCAATTATGAGCCACTTGAACAGGTACATCCTCACATATACCAACAGGAATAGTAGTAGATTTATCAGCCATTTGCAAAGATATATTAGTTGGTATTAGTTTTTCCAGTTGAAGTCTCTTGTAGAGAGAAAAAGGCATAACACTAACTCCTGCTCCCAAATCAAACAAAGCAGTTCTAACATAACTATTTTTAATAGAGCAAGGTATAGTTGGAATCCCTGGGTCTCCAAGTTTCTTTGGAACTTTACCATGAATAATTAGCAAGCAAAGTAGAAATTTATTCATTAGGGATCTTCCTTTCATTCGAGAAAATATCCTTCATATACTTTGAATAAGGAGGCAATTTAATAGCATCAGTCAAAGGAATTTGCAAGAATAAAGGTTTCATCCACTCACAAAACTTATTATAGTGTTCATCTTCCTTTGACTTGTGTTTCTTACCAGGGAAAGTCATAGGTTTTTGGACCCAAGGCTCTCTTTCACTACCATCTTTCATAGCAACAAAATATTCTTTAGTGTATTTAGTATTCTTAGTGTGCATTTCAGGTTCTTCTTCAACGTTTTCTTTATCAGGAACATCATTTTCTTCATTACCACTTTTAGTTTCAGCATCAAAGACAGATATACTATTAGGATCTTTAACGGGTTCAGAGGGTTCTACAATAGTTTTATGTTTCCTTTTTCTTCTCTTAGGAGTAGTACCACTATTTTCAGCTTGTTGAGAATCCTGCTCAATTATTTTAGGATGCGCCTCAGGATATAGAGGATCCTAGGTAGCATCACCACTCCTAGTTCTAATTTCATAAGCATGTTTTTCTTTGACAACATTAACTAGCAAGTCTTTTTGCACTTTAATAAGCTGATCTATTTGAGTTTGAACCATTTGAAAATGTTTAACAAGCATTTTAACATCATTAGAGGTTCTTTCCACAATATCCTTCAACTCAACAATAGCTCTAGTGTTTTCCATTAGATGATTTTGCACCCTTTTATTAAAATTACATTGCTTAACAATAAAAACATCAAATTCTTCTAAGCATTGATCAGGAGGTTTAGAGTAAGGAATATCACCTTCATCAAAATGTTGGAGATAGTGTACCTCAATAGTGGATGAGTGGGAGATTGGCTTACATAATTCTTCTATAGGAGGTAAATTCTTCACATCTTTAGCTTTAATCCCCTTCTCCTTAAGACATTTCTTAGCTTCTTTCATCACTTCATCATTTAGTTCAATAACTCCCCTCTTCTTAGATGTTGGTGTAGGCGCAGGTACTGGTTTAGGTATAATTGTTTTAGGTATAGCTGGTTAAGGAGGAGTCCAGTCTTCATAATTCTTGATTATTTTAGCCATTAATTCCTCAGCCTCCTTGGGAGTCCTATTCCTAAAAACACAATCAGCACAACTATCCAGGTATGTCCTAGATTCTTCAGTTAGTCCATTATAAAATATATCAAGAAGCTCATTCTTAGGTAATGGACATCCAGCGTGTGCATGAATCAAAGTACAAAACCTTGCCCATGATTCAGGCAATATCTCTTTTTCTCCCTATTTAAAATCAAAAAGTTCCCGGAAAATAGCATGTCTAGCACTAGGAGGAAAATATTTCTCCAGGAAAGTACTAATCAAGCAATCAGGGCTATCAATAGATCCAAGAGGTAAATTATGAAACCAAGTTTTAGTTTCTCCTTTCAGTGAAAAAGGGAAAAATTTAGCAACAAAGTAGGTGCGCATCTTAATATCATCAGAAAATAAACCACTCAAAGTAGGTGCGCATCTTTCAGTCATATGTGCTACCGCACTTTCATTCTTAGTCCCACGAAAAGGTTCTTTCTCAACAATAGCTATATAAGATAAATCAAGAGAGAAATCATAATCCTTATCTTTAATATTTATGGGAGATGCAACAAACTTAGCATTAGGAGACAATTTGGGTTTTATAGTACGCCTCTCAAGGAGACTCTTAATAACACTCCTATCATGGGTGTTTTGACATTCTTTAATAAATTCATCGGTCATCTCAATATAACCGTCTTCAATATCATAGCTCTGTCTAGACTCAGGTATAGTAGTGTCTTCATTAGGAGTTTCAGTATTTCCAGCTATAGTTCTAGCAATCGTAGCATCTAGGAAAGGACCTAATGAACCACTCTTATCAAGCATAGTAGAAGCAACATCATAAGTATCAGAAGTTTCAGATTCACCAGTAGTAGCAGTGTGTGTAGCATGTGTATGTGGTGGTGTAAGGAGCTTACTCATAACAGATGGTGAATCAAGAGCAACGGAGGTATTCAGAACAATACCTCTCCTTGTAGTGGATGGTAAAATAGGAACATTGCCATCACGAGACTTACCCATGATGGATGGGTGGCAGGGAACAATAGTGATTCCAAGCGAACTTGATAAATAAAGCTATGCTCCCTGTCAACGGCGCCAGAAAATAGTCTTGATGACCGACAAGTATAGGGGGTGTATCGCAGTATTTTCGAGGGAAGTGAAACCCAATTTATTGATTTGACACAAGGGGAGCCAAAGAATATTTATAAGCCTTAACAACTGAGTTGCCAATTCAGCTGCACCTAGAAACAATCTTGCTCACAGTAGTTTATCAGTAGCAATTGTTTTGTAGTAGCAATAGTAAAGTAATACTAGTAGTAAAAGTAAAGACATTAGTAACAATTGCAGTAAACAGTAGGATTAAAGCGTGGTAGGCATAGGGATGGATGGGTGGGCGTTGCATGGACAAGACAATTCACATGGCAATCATGACATAGGGCATTTGTAGATAAATAAGATAAAGCATCCAAGTACTAGATAATCATAGGCATGTATTCCATATATAGTCATACATGCTCGCAATGAAAACTTGTACAACATCTTTTGTCCTGCCAACCCATTTGTAGCGGGGCCTCAAGGGAACTAATGGCAATTAAGGTGCTCCTTTTAATAGAGCACCGGAGCAAAGCATTAACACTCCATGAACACATGTGATCCTCACATGAAAGGCATTCCCTCCGGTTATCCCGATTGATGTCACTTCGGGGCCTTTGGTTCCGGACAACAATATGTGTATACAACTTGTAGGTAATACCATAAACAATACTATCATAATGAATCAATAACATGTTCAGATCTGAAATCATGGCACTCGGGCCCTAGTGACAAGCATTAAGCACAACAAGTTGCAACAAAGTCAAAAAGCCCTAATAAAAGATACTAGGCACCATGCCCTAACAATCTGATGCCATTACATGAACGATCTCATCCAATACCTACCATCCCCATAGCCTACAGTTGGGGATTACTCACTCATAGATGGGGGAAAGACAGATGGTTGATGGAGAAGCGATGGTGATGATGATGGCGATGATACGTTGCTAACGTATCTATAATTTTTGATGTTCCATTCTTGGGTTTTATCTACTTTCTTATGTTTTGTTCCAACTTTGGAGTATTTTTATACACTTTCTTGGACTAACCTATTAACAAGATGCCACAGTGCCAGCTGCCTATTTTCTACTATTTTTTGGTTCCAAGAAAGTCAGAAAATGAATATTCTCGGAATTGGACGGGACAAAAGGCAAAGTCAGTTTTTCACTGAGGGGGCACGGAGCCAGAATACAAGACAGAGAGGGGCCAGAGGGCTACCACACCAACTAGCCGCACGGCCAGGCCTGGCCCGTGCCAGGGGGTGGTGTGGCCGCCTAGGGCACCCCCTCGGCCTCCCCTTCCGACTATAAGATGCCTCCGATACAGAAACCCTAAGGACCCGATAAAAAATTCCATAAAAGAGTGTGTAGCCGCCGTCATCTCCATCCCTAGACCGGGAGGTATCTGAAGCTCTTCACGGCACCCTACCGGAGGGGAGAATTCACCCTAGAGGCCTACTTCATCACCATGCAAGCCTCCGGTGTGATGCGTGAGTAGTTCATCCTTGGACTACGGGTCCATGTAGTAGCTAGATGGTTGGTTCTTCTCCTTTGTGCTACCATGTTTAGATCTTGTGAGCTCCGTTCATGATCAAGATCATCTATTTGTAATCCTACATGTTGTGTTTGCGGTGATCCGATGGATATTGAGATGCTATTTCAGATTGATTGTTGATTCTATCATGTCTTTTTTATTTGTGATCTTGCATGCTTACCGTTGTTAGTAGCTATCTTGGCCAAGTAGATGGTAGCAACTCCAAGAGTTAGTATTTATGCTCGATAGTGGGTTCATGCCTCTAATAATCTGGGGAAGTGACAGAAATATCTAAGGTACTAGATGTGTTGTTGCTACTAGGGAGAAAATAGAAATCCTTTGTTCATAGAACAATCGTATTGTTTACTTTACACGCACACCCAATGCGTAATGCAATTATCTGTTGCTTGCAACTTAATACTGGAGGGGGTTCAGATGATAACCTGAAGGTGGATTATTAGTCATAGATGCAGTTGGATTATTGTCTATGTATAATGCTGTAATGCCCAATCAAATCTCAAGGGAGTCAAGATGATTAGTATATGCTTGTATGCTTTCTTGATGTTTGTCAATTGCCCCGCTGTAATTTGTTCACCCAACATGTCATCTATCTTAAGGAGAGCCACCACTAGTGAACTATGGACCCCCGGTCCTTTCTTTTATCATCAATCTACAATTGTTTACTGCTTTCTGTTTACTTTCTGCAAGCTTTTACTTTCTTTCACACAATACATTTAATCCTTTGTTTTCAGAAAAACCGGTGAGATTGACAACCGCACTGTATGTTTGGGGCAAAGTTCTGTGGTTGTGTTGTGCAGGATTCCAAGTTGGCAACAACACCTTGGAGGTGTTTCCTTGCTCCTACTGGTTCGATAACCTTGGTTTCATAACTGAGGGAAACTTGTTGTTGTGCTCATCATACCTTCCTCTTGGGGTTCCCCAACGAGCTCGAGAAATCTTGGGCCATCAAGCTCTTTTCTGGCGCCGTTGTCGGGGAGTGAAGGACATCTTCACTGAGAGGAGTCCCTCATAACCAATCTCTTTACTTTGTTATTTTTGTTTTTCTTAGTTTATTTATTGTTTTGTTTGCTTGTTTCTTTATCAAAAACACACAAAAAATTAGTTGTACTAGTTTGCTTTCTTTATTAAAAACACAAAAAATGACTACTCTTGAAAACAGTAAGTTGTGTGACTTCACTAGCACCAACAACAATGATTTCATGTGCACAGCTATTGCTCCACCTGTTCCTAAAGCTATTTTGAAATTAAACCTGGTTTACTCAATCTTGTTATGAGAGAACATTTTTTTGGTATTGGTACTGAAGATGCTGCTGCTCATCTAAATAACTTTGTTGAACTTTGTGAGATGCAAAACCATAGGGATATACATGGGTATATTATTAAGCTTAAATTGTTTCCTTTCTCTTTGAGAGGAAAAGCTAAAGAATGGTTGCAATCCTTAACTAGAAATAATATTGATGCTTGGACTAAATGCAAAGATGCTTTCATTGGAAAATACTATCCTGCTGCTAAGATTATATCTATGAGAAGTGAAATACTGAAATTTAAACAATCTGATAATGAACACGTTGCTCAAGCTTGGGAAAGAATGAAATCTTTGGTAAAGAATTGTCCCACTCATGGACTGACTGCTTGGATGATTATCCAAACTTTTTATGCAGGATTGAACTATTCTTCAAGAAATCTACTGGATTCTGCTGCTTGAGGTACCTTTATGACCATCACTTTGGGTGCTGCAACAAAGCTTCTGAATAATATGATGGTTAACTATTCTGAATGGCATACTCAGAGAGCTCCACAAGGTAAGAAGGTAAATTCTGTGGAAGAAACCTCCTCCTTGAGTGATAAAAATGATGTTATTATGTCTATGCTTGTTAATGGGAAAGCTAATATTGATCCAAATCATGTTCCCTTAGCCTCTTTGGTTACTCAAGAAGAGCAAGTTGATGTGAACTTTATAAGAAATAATAATTTTAGCAACAATGCCTATAGGAATAATTTTGGTAATAATAACTATAGGCCATATCCTTCCAACAATGGTAATGCTTATGGAAATCCCTTCAACAATAATAGGAGTGCTCCCTCTGAACTTGAAGTTATGTTTAAACACTTTATTAGTAAACAAACTGCTTTCAATAAAACTATTGAGGAAAAACTCTCTAATGCTGAAAGAAATATAGCATCATTGAATGAAGCACAATCTTCTTTGAATAAAATGGCTACTAAACCTGAAACTATTGAGAATCCCTTTGCAGATACTAATGCCATCCAAGTTCGAATTGATGAAAATGTCAGACTATTAGCTGAATTGCATGCTAAGTGGGAAATAGAAGATGAAATTGCTAGAAATATTAGTGTTTCTACTATTACTACCACTGATGTTGAAGCTAGTGAGCCCAATGGAAAATTTTCTAATAAAAATGTTGAAATTCTTCAAAACATGGGAAACAATAGCTCTACTACTTTAGATGATAAATATGATTTTGATCTTGATGGTTGCAACATCTCTAAAGTAATTAAGTTCCTACAAAAGCTTGCTAAAATTCCTAATACTAGTGCTATGAATATGGCCTTTACAAAACATATTACTGGTGCTCTCATAAAAATTAAAGAAGAAAAGATGAAACATAAAGCTTCTATTCCTATGAAACAAGAAGAGGGCCGTGAACCCATCATTAATATGAAAGTGAATAATTTTGATTTCAAAGCTTTATGTGATCTTGATAGTAGTGTTTCTATTATGCCTAGAAGGATTTATGATATGCTTGATTTGCCACCACTTGAAGATTGTTATTTAAATGTCCCACTTGATGATAATGCTAAAAAGAAACTCACGGGGAGTATTAATGATGTTCTTATTATGGTTAACAATGCCTATGTCCCTATTGATTTCTATGTTTTGGATGTTGAATGCAATGCTTCTTGTCCTATTACTTTGGGAAGACCTTTTCTTAGAACTGTTGGTGCCATTATTGATATGAAAGAAGGCACCATTAAATATCAACTCCCACTCAAGAAAGGTATAGAACACTTCCCTAAGAAGAGAGAAAAGATATCTTTTGTTTCTCCTATGAAAACAAAATTTGCTTGTAATGCTTCTTCATTTGAGAACACTTCATCCTTTTTCTTGCTTGTTATGCCTAACTTAAAGGCGTTAAATAAAAGTACTTATTGGGAGATAACCTAAAAGTTTTAGATGAGTCTTGGAAGTTATTACCTCTGTAATAACCACTCTTTATCCTTTTTATTTTCTTTTTGTGCCAAGAGTAACCTCTAATGAGAGAGAAGTAATGCTTGGGAAAGTTGCTGTCCCGAAACAGATTTTTGTTCTTCATCGTAAAAATTCGTGTAAAATCTCTATACGTTGGTTTGAGACTTGAATTTTTGCGCTTCTGCCCCAGGTTGCTATCTAACTTTCGTTATCTTAATAATTTTTTATTTGAGCAACATAAGGTCTTCAAAAAATTGGTTTTTACCTGCTGGTCTGTTTTGACAGATTTCTGCCATTATTTGCATTTGCTTCTAGTTGATTCCTTTTTGAGTTCTTTTGGGGAATTGAGATTTTTGAGGGAAGTACTACAGTAGCTTGTGTATTAATGGAAGTTTTATTGGTGTTGAAACTGAACCCAAAGAATTATTATCTTGAGTGCCCTAATGTTGCTAATAAAGATTGTGTGAAGTTTTATATGAAGAAAAAAATTCAGGTGTATGGAAGGATTGATGTAATCAGATGAAGAATGGACTAAAGCTCAAGCTTGGGGATGCCACGCGTGTCCCCCCTAGAAATATCCAAGAAGTAGAAGCGTCAAAGCTTGGGGATGCCCAAGGCATCCCCTTCTTCATCAGTAAAAATCCCAGGTTTCTTCGAAACACTTCATTTTTATTGTTTCATGCACAGTTCTGTTGTTCTTGGAGCGTCTTTGCTTTTGTTTTTGGTTTTTTGTTTGCTTTGTTTTCTTAGTTTGCTTGAATAAATTGGTTGGACCCCCTCTTTCATACATTAGTTTTCAAATAGTTTGGTTTGGATTGGAAAAGAGTAGGAAAGTTCATGCTTAAGTGGTAAAAGGAGCTTGTTTTTGATTGTGGCCTATGCTTTGTCATATCACGCTTTGTATTGTTTTGGCTTTATTCTTAGTGATTATTGCTGTAGCATGACTTGTTATAAACAATTGAGATTGCTTAATGTGCCTTGGAATCATGCGTTGTTTTAGCATATTAAAGCATAGTATCCTGGTATTCTCCTTTCATGCTTTATTTTGGTTGATTTGGCGCATGCTCACACCATGTTATGACTATACAAAGTCACCATAGCCTTGATTCTTTTAGTTTTTTACTTGTAATATCACTTTATGCTTTAATTAATGATGTTATATCGCTTTGCATGATTATAGCCATTATTGCTCTCTTAGTTGGTCGCTCCCAGTCTTTTGCTAGCCTCCATAACCAAGTATGAGTTCCACTCATTCATCCAACTCCTAAAACCAAGTTATTCCAAAGAGTCGACCATACCTACCTATTAGCATTTGCTATTCCAACTATATTCATGTTTTTATCTACCTTCCGAATTAAACTTGTTATGAGAAAACTAGTGATTAAAGCTCTCACAAACTTGATGGCACACTTTACTTTTCTTCCCTTAATTAACTTGAACCATTGTGTCGTCTATACTGTATATGCTTACACTTATATGTTGGGGATTAGCAGAACCATGCTGTCATGGGTAACACTTTCAACATTGCACTTGTACTTTGTACCTAGTTGATATCATGCTCGTTTGTCTATGGATGTCGTCGGTGTGAAATGAAAGGGGAGCTTGTAAGTCCATGGAGTTATGTATGTGTGTTAGAGAAACGCCTGGGCCGCTGGTCTAATCCATGCTGTCATGGTGGAAACCTGTAGCGTAACCATAATGAGCTATCTATGAAGCATTCTTCCTATAAAAAAAGAGATAGAGATTGAGAAAAAGGAGAAAAAGAGAAAAAATATATGAGAAAAGAGGAAAGAGAGAAAAAAGCACCATTTACCCATGGTATATAAGAATATTGCCGAGATGCTCGTTGTCTGCTTGCCTTGTCATTTTGATATGGGGATTCTTCCGTATATCGGTCACGGGGTACCCTGTTGGCGGTTCTCTATGATACACATGTACTTACTATGACAAGAACTTACCGGTCACTAAACTTGAGTAGCACGAGGAGCGGCCCTCGTATTCAAGGGACATGAGATTTCCAACTTATACTTTGTCAAGCATATGCTCCATAGTTTGTTCACTTTAAACTTAATAACTTCATGATGCTTATGATAGGGGCAATGAGAGCTAAAACCTAATAAGTACCATAATTTTTGGAAGCTCTTTATGAAACTTGAATCTCTGCTTCCTTCTATGAAGGCCTTTCTTTTACTTTTATGTTGAGTCTCCATCTTCTATCTTTATGAACCTATTGAGGGAGCATAGTGGCCATTCTTAGTTATATGTGCATTGTCCCAAGACTTGTTGATTGATGCATAACTTTGATATTGCTTGTTCTTAAACTATTTGTATCTAGTCACCCTTATAAACTTTGAAGGTGTCCTATGCATTTATGTTTGCTACTCTATGAGGGACAAGCTGAATGCCACTATGCAATGTTTTCTTTAAGTCAAACAAACAAACTTCTTGCAAAGCATTGATATTCATGAATCTTTTGTTTGTGCCTTTTCATGTTGCAACATAGTTGCTATGTCTTATTGCTAGAACTTTATCTTTCATGCTATGATGAAGTACTATGATCCCAGCGATCAATGTTTTACAAATACTTTGATCAAGTTTATGATGGTGCATGTCACCTCAAAAATTATTCTTTCTTTTTACCAGATACCTACTCGAGGACGAGCAGGAGTTAAGTTTGGGATGTTGATACATTGCTAATGTATCTATAGTTTTTGATGTTCCATGCTAGGTTTTGTTCTACTTTCTTTTGTTTTGTCCACACTTTGGAGTATTTTTATACACTTCTTAGACTAACCTATTAACAAGATGTCACAGTGCCAGCTGCCTGTTTTCTGCTGTTTTTGGTTCCAGGAAAGTCAGAAAATGAATACTCTCGGAATTGGACGGGACAAAAGTCAAAGTCAGTTTTTCACCGAGGGGGACACGGGGCTAGAATATGAGATGGAGAGGGGCCAGAGGGCCTCCACACCACCTAGCGGCGCGGCTAGGCATGGCCCCGCCAGGTGTGGTGTGGTCACCTAGGGCACCCCATCGGCCTCCCCTTCCGACTATAAGATGCCTCCGATACAGAAACCCTAAGGACCAGATCAAAAATTCCAGGAAACAGTATGTAGCCACCATCATCTCCATCCCTAGATCGGGAGGGATCTGAAGCTCTTCCCGGCACCCTGCCGAAGGGGTGAATTCACCCTGGAGGCCTTCTTCATCACCATGCAAGCCTCCGGTGTGATGCGTGAGTAGTTCATCCTTGGACTACGGGTCCATGTAGTAGCTAGATGGTTGGTTCTTCTCCTTTGTGCTACCATGTTTAGATCTTGTGAGCTTCGTTCATGATCAAGATCATCTATTTGTAATCCTACATGTTGTGCTTGCGGGGATCTGATGGATATTGAGATGCTATTTCAGATTGATTATTGATTTTATCATGTCTTTGTTATTTGTGATCTTGCATGCTTTCCATTGTTATTAGATATCTTGGCCAAGTAGATGCTAGCAACTCCAAGAGTTAGTATTTATGCTCGATAGTGGGTTCATGCCTTTAGTAATCTGGGGAAGTGATAGAAACCTCTCAGGTACTAGATGTGTTGCTTCTACTAGGGAGAAAACAACAATCCTTTGTTCATAGAACAATCATATTGTTTACTTTACATGCAATGCGTAATGCAATTATCTATTGCTTGCAACTTAATACTGGAGGGGGTTCGGATGATAACCTGAAGGTGGATTATTAGTCATAGATGCAGTTGGATTACGGTCTATGTATAATGTTGTAATGCCTAATCGAATCTCAAAGGAGTCAAGATGATTAGTATATGCTTGTATGCTTTCTCGATGTTTGTCAATTGCCCCGCTATAATTTCTTCACCCAACATGTCATATATCTTAAGGAGAACCACCACTAGTGAACTATGGACCCCGGTCCTTTCTTTTATCATCAATCTACAACTGTTTACTGCTTTCTGTTTACTTTCTGCAAGCTTTTACTTTCTTCCATGCATTACATTTAATCCTTTGTTTTCAGAAAAACCGGTGAGATTGACAACCTCACTGTAAGTTGGGGGAAAAGTTCTGTAGTTGTGTTGTGCAGGATTACAAGTTGGCAACAACACCTTGGAGGTGTTTCCTTGCTCCTACTGGTTCGATAACCTTGGTTTCATAACTGAAGGAAACTTGCTGTTGTGCTCATCATACCTTCCTCTTGGGGTTCCCCAACAAGCTCAAGATATCTTGGGCCATCAGCAACCACGTAGGAAAAACGAGGGACTAAAGGAGCATGGTGCGTTTACCAAATTCACAAATCCACTCCCTCCCTCCTTTTGCATGAACCCTAGCACTAGTTGCGTCAAAATCCCCTATCCAACCAGAATGATCCCCTCAAGAATTTGACTTCCAGCGCCAAGTTGATGCGCCTACTCGCTGGTACCGAGCTCTAATGACGAATGTCGTGCTAGCCATCGAGATGAGCAGCACAAAGGATGGCAGATCCTATTGCCGAGGAAGAAGTACTTCTGGCTAATTGCAGGTGAGCTACTCTTCACTTTGCTATTCACACTATCTATAACTGCTAGCTAGCTATTGGCATTACAGAGATAGATCGAACCTAGAATTGTTTGCTAGCATGACGTTGACAAACAAATATTATCTTTTGTCCCTGATTTTCTATCAAGTAGGATCTCCGCTGAAGCCAAATACATGGTTATGGTCACCCTCTGCGGCTACCACATTAGATTAGAAGATGAGAAGAGCAAGTGGAATAAAGCTAGTTGTTTGAAGATGGAAGTAGCGTTGTGCAGTTATGCACTATCCCTAGTATGGGTGATGCTGTGTGTGAACTTGGTGAAATGGGGCCGGAGCAGATTGCCGGTTCAGCTTCATTGATGAACGAGGCTTCATGGTTCCTATATCGTGTGACAGTCAGCTAATTGGGTTGATGAAACAGATTGTTGGGCTTCGCGTGGTTATGCTGATTTGTAAAATACTGGATGTGGAAGCTCCTGCTACTGGGAGTCGCCCATCTATGATTGGACAGGGTGGTCTAACTCGAACCCCTGCTGTTGTTGAGCAAAGTGTGGTTCCTTGTCCGCGACATGCTTCTGTCAGGAAACCTCCTTGTAGGAGTCCCAGTATTGCCGTTGTGCAAAACTCTGCTCTAGAATCTGCTGGTACTAGTTGTCCCCATGGTGTTGCTGCTCTGGCTGCTGACCCAATCCATGCCACTATTGAGCAAACTAAGGCTTCTAGAGGCTGCCCCGCTATTGTTGCCAAGACCACTGCCTTGCGTGCTTCTCCTCCTCGAGACCATGCTTAGGTTGTGCAAAACTCTGCTATGGAATATGCTGGTACCAGTCGTCCACGTGGTGTTGTTGCTCCGGCTGCTGCTAACCCAATCCATGCCGCTGTTGAGAAAACTAGGGCTTTCGGAGGCTGCGCCACTGTTGTTGCCAAGACCCTTGCCTAGTGTGCTGCTCCTCCTCGAAACTGTGCTCAAGTTGTGTGAACCCGTGCTCTGGAATCTGCTGGTATTGGTCGTCCCCGTGCTGTTGTTGATCTAGTCACTATTAACCCAATCCATGCCGTTGTTGAGCAAACTAAGGATTCTGGAGGCTGCCCCACTATTGTTACCAAAACTGTTGCCTTGTCTCCTCCTCGAACCCGTGCTCAGGATCAGCAAGCTTCTAGTCTGGAGCTAGCTCATGGTTTACATTCTGCTAGCACTGGAAACACTTATATTGTGGGAACTACTCCTGATCATCGATGTGGCATGGCAGCAACTGATCCTAGTGTGGCTGCCGTAAGCCAGGGCCCTACCTATCCACCAGGTATTGTAGCTCCCGCTGCTAAGGGCCCTCGCCTTGCTCCTAGTCCTGGTACTTCCACCGAGGTTGCTCCAGCTAACGATGACGATGGTGATGGCGACACTGGGATTGTGGGTGGGTTTGATGCTGCCGCTCCACCTCTCAAACCTCTCAGAGGTTTCTATCCTGCAGAACCTGATGATGGCAAAGTAATCTTTCATATTGGTGACGAGGATTATACTGCAAAATTAGATGATGGCAAAGAAAAATTCTATGACGAGTTTGATGTAATCCTTGGCAGATATGATCCTGAAGTGGTGGAGTTATCTGACCTGATGGCACCGTTACGTGCGAAGGTGCTATGGGGGTCCTCCCAGGTAGCACGTTTGGTATATTTTGGTAACAGGAGTTAAAAGGCTATAGAAGTGAAAGATACTAGGGATTTAGTCATACCGTTTACAAGGAAACATTATAGAGGTGAAGTGTACTTCCACTTGATAGTGCAAATGGTTGGAGAGGAATTGGATTTCGACAATAGAGATGATGGACTTGTAGAAGGCATGCGTGACCTGAGCCATGGCATCACTGGGGCTGGTGCGACGGAGGGTAGCATCGAACAGAGAGTCTTACAGAGGAGCGTCATAAAGAGGAGCAAGAAGAGCATCCCCATAAAGGGCACCCCGAAGAAGAACATCACGAAGGAGACCACGCTAGAGAAGATGACACCCGAGAGTCGCCCGAAAAAAGGAACCATGCCGCAGAGTACACCCCTGAGATCCAGTCAAAATTCCACACCGAATGGTAGCATCAAAAACACTAAGAGGGCTAGCACGGTGGTGAACACTCCCAGGAGTGGTAGCAAAAATGCGAAGATGGCCAGCACAGAGGCTACCACACCCAGTGGGAGCAGAAAAAATGCTAATTTGGAGCGGAACACGCTGCTGAGGTCAGGCAATAATGCTAGCACGAGGGAGAACACGCCCAATAGTAGCAGTAAAAGGGCTAATTTGGAGCAGAACACATCATTGAGGTCAGGCAATAATGCAAGCATGAAGGAGAACACACCCAATAGTAGCAGCAAAAGGGCTAATTCAAAGAGGAACATGCCGTAGAGGTCAGGAAATAATGCCAGCACCCTGGAGCCAACACCCGTGAGGGGAGGAAGGAAGGAGATCACACCCAAGAGCGGCAGCATAAAGCCTAGTTTGATGGGGAACGGATCACATATGTGAAGCCCTACTGATACCATTAGGAAAGATTACATCAGGAAGGAGGATGTACATAAGAAGAGCAAGAGGGTTCTATATAGTCAAGATGAAATTGATTCTGACTGCTGTTTGTCTACTAAAGTACCTGGGATGCGTGCAAACGTAAGCCCACCCCATGTGGTTGCAGCAGAACCAACCGAGTGTCTTGGAGAAAACAGAGTTGCCGGTGAGGTAGATTGGGGAATGTTCCAGTCCATCTGGGTGGAGATGATGGTGCAGCCCGACCGATGGGGGTCAATATGATGTGTGCAGTAGTAGGTATTAGAGACGATGGCTAGGATTATGAATTAGATGAAGAAGAATAAACTATAGAGGATCAAGAATCTAGTGATGATCAAATAGACGAGGAACTTAACAATGAGGCTGGTATTCCAATCGATGATTTGGGTGTTGAAGTAGAAGAAATAAAACATGACCACAAGTATCCTATAATTTTGGTCGGCACCGAGTTCAGGAGCATGCATGAGTTCAGGATGTCATTCCGGCATTTTTGTATCAAGGGGGAGTTCGATGTTTATTGACTGAAGAACACTGCCTAGAGGTATGAGGCCATTTGCAAGTTAACGTGGATGAATGGACGGGTCGAGTTGCATTGTCCATGGAGGATCACAACAAGAGCCTTACCTGCGTCGAAGGCAATTAGGGTACTGGGGCAATGAATGCAGCAAACCATTAGAACTTTCTCTCTTTTCACTGTATAACTACAATTCATGTGCGATATCTTTCTGGCAACTAGTCGACTACGCTTATCTTTTAAATGAATGTGTGCTACAGGTGAACAAAATGGGCCCTCCACACATGTGTCCGACAGGCAGCAAACTGAAATCCTCAATGGATAATACGGAGTGGGTGGCTATACAAGCTATGTCCATACTAAAGGATAACCCTAAGGATACCGCGTAAAATATTCAGACTAGCCTCGGTTCTAAATACAACATTGTCCTACCGTATTACACGGTTTGGAAAGTTAAAGAGAAAGCTCTGGGGGTCTTGCATGAGGATTAGACCAATAGCCTCAGGATGCTGTACAACTTCAAGGAGGAGGTGCAAGCTAGGTGTTCGGGGAGTGTTGTGGAGATTGACACCAAATCAGTATGTGGTAAAATATATTTCAAAAGATTTTTCATGGCGCTTAAACCTTGCATCTAGGGATTCAAGGACGGTTGTAGGCCGTATGTGAGCGTAGAGAGCACTTTTCTAACTGGCAAATGGAAAGGTTGCCCGCCATCTGCCACAACACTTGACGGTCACAACTAGATGTTCCCAGTGGCATTCGGGCTATTTGAAACAGAAACGGAGGAAAACTGGGTCTAGTTTATGAGGCAGCTCAAGAGATCAATAGGACACATGGATCCATTAGCTATATCCACGGATGCATGCAAATGGCTGACGAATGCTGTGAAGGAGGTGTTCCCGCGAGCTGAAGGTATAGAATGCCATACCTATATGATGCTCAACTTGTACTCACACTACGCAGGCAGCGTATTTCGTTACATGTTTCCTGCTGCTAGAGCTTTCAAACCTAGTAGCAGCGAATATTTTATGAGCAAGATTTTTGCAGAAGCCCCTGAACTTCGAGAGTACTTAGCCATCCATCATTCACAGCTATGGATGAGGAGTCAATTCAACCCTAACATCAAAGTTGATTACATAAACAACAACTTTGCAGAATGCCTGAATAACTGGGTGAAGGACATAAAAGTGCGTCATGTTCATATCTTGATGGACAACATACGTGGTATGATCATGAAGCTGTTAAATATAAGGAGAGAGATCGATAGGAGACTTAGAGGACATATGCTACCGCCAGTTGTACAGCAACTGCACAAGAGAAGCCGAGGACTTCCTCATCTTAAGGTTCTCACGTCAACCAGCAGTAGCTGTGAGGTTGTTGATATGTCCAAGAGTGGAAAAAGGGATGTTGTGAACATCCATATGCGAGAATGCATCTGCTTAGAGTGGAAGCATACCGGGAAACCTTGCGACCATGCCTTGGCCTTCTTGGTGAAGAAAAGAACTCTACCACATTTGGATCAGTATTTGTCAGAATACTACTCTATGGAAAAGTTCAGAGCTGCGTATGCTGGATCCATCGAGCCATGTACAGACCCATCTCAGTGGCCTCAAGTACAACTGACTTTCAAGATTTGCCAGCCAGTTACAAAAAGGGGCAGAGGAAGACCTCAGGTGAATAGTTTTAATAATTTTCTCGAGAAGAAGGGTTCGGCTTTCTATGCTACCAAGAAGGGCAAAAAAAGATGCAAGACCTTCCATCTTATAGGCCATAGAGCAGCGGGTTGTTCCGTTAATGCTCCCAAACCTAGGTATGAGATGGTACATTCACAAAAAATTGTTTATAGTCTGTAGATATAAGGTAGTAATCCATGTACTATTTTTTTACAGGAAGCGCAAGGTAAGAAACAAGACAACTGACTCAGTGATTTTTCTAAGGGAAGAACACCAAAACGAGTGGAGTGATGATGCTAGACAAGATTCTGGTGCTGATTGGCCTGACTTCCCTCGACCCAGAGATGCAGGTACGTGAAGGTAAGAAAATTGGCAACCAGGAAGAGGAAGAAGGCAGGAGATGAAGAAGCCAGTGGACATGAAGGCAAGAGAAAGAAAGTTGGCACCCAAGCAGAGAAACAAGGCTAGCAGTGTAGAAGCCTAATTATGTATTGAACTTGAACCTATATATGTAGTTTAGTTAAACTCTGGAGCTGTGTGCGTGGAACTTGTCAGGCGAACCAATCTGCCTCCCGTACTCGGAGTAAAATGTATCACGACTTGAGGATTGGATACGGCCAAGGCCACTAGTTGAATCCGAAATTGTGACTGTGCCACTACTATCTGAACAATCGCACCACCGGGACCATGGTAGATGACCGGTTAAGGGGTCTTCAAAATCGATGGGTGTTAGTGGCACAGACATGAATTATTTATAGGCGCTTAATAAATACCAGGAATTGGCATTACACCTATGATAAGGTTCTGAGCTGGACAAACAAGTTCTAAGTTGGCTGCTACACTCAACGAAGCAGCAACTTATTTAAGCAGCTGGACAATGACATGGCAACATAAACTGCAAAGGCAACAGATAATGAGGAAATTGTTTCCACTATCTGGCCTAATCTTGAGCCCGTCTGTCTCACCACCTCCCTGCTCCTGCCTCCCCTGCACCAAGATCCCGGATATGTTGCTCCAACGCACGAATCTCCTCTTTCTTGTCCCACATAGCATCATGCAAATCCTGAAGAAGCTCTTTGTGAAAACCTGTCAGTGGCTTTTCGATCCACACAAACTTGTCACAACCAGTTCCCTTCCCTTCCTGTGAAGTAGATCGAAGGAAAAAAAAAAGAATTACATTGCTTTCTGGATCTGGGTTACCATTGTACCTACAGTAAGAACTTACCCCTCTAATGCTGCAGTTGCTGAATTTTTCTACAGTATTTTTGTCGGTCCACGAAATCCATCTCGGCATCTTCTCACTGCACAAACACAGCTTATCGGGGTAGTAATCATAGGGCGCCCTCCGGTACCTGATGGGGGCACCCGCCTGACGGTGTTGAGCCGACCCTGATTCTGCCTGAGACAAACTGCATGAGCTGCGAGCCATGAGCGAGGGGAGCAAGGGCAGAGGAAAGAGGAGCCTTTGGATGTCAGGGTAGTGGCGCGGTGAAGCGTGCTTTATCCCCACTTAATAACTCGGGCAGAATCCTACCGGCCAAATTCGGGTAACAGGTGGGGGACCTAGCATGTGAACTTGTCAACCAAACCTCGCGCCTTTGTGATTCAAAGGACCTCTCGCGCACATTGGACGAATTTTTTGGCACCTTACCCACGTACATATCATTGGGAGGCCTTGCTCAGGAACTAGACACGCCTGGCCCACACTCTTACTCCCTCCTAGGAACTTGTCATGGCTCGTGCCGGCATATCCATCCGCTCCACCGCTTCCGGTAGGGCTCACCGCGGCAGATCCATACCAAGATCCTATCGTCAGAGTATCAAATGGCCATGGTTTATGTCTCCGAGATCGCCCCCTCCTACCTGTAGAAGGACTGATGCAGCGTCGAGCTCGAGCAGGAGCCGCTAGGCGTGACGAGGCTCGGTCCATGCCAACCCCATCACCTTCGTCATTGTCGATCCTGATGTGGAGGACGAAGCTGTGCAGAACGCCATTGTTACCTCCTTGGCGAAGGGCAAGCCACGAGCGGGAGTGGTTGTTCTTGGGAAGGGCACGGCAGAGTCACCAATCGAGGTGGACTCCGACGACACTGTTGGGATCTGGTTTTAGATGTTGTTTATGATGGTTGCAATTTTGCTTGTGTTTAGTGCGAGTACAATTATTGTAATGGGTTTGTCGAGCTATATTGAGAAATATGTGCAATAGCAGCATGTAAGTGCTTCCACTTTAGAAATTGTGTTTGTGCCATTAGCATGTTGCATTATCAACATAGATTACATGTAAACAATCCAATGAAAATTATATTACAACCATCAGACGGGAGTGGCAGGATGGAAGAGAAGTGGGGATAGTGCTTTGAGGGGAAGGAATCGAAGTAAGGGGCGTGACACTGGCAGGTGGGCCCACGTAACACGTGACACTAACATGCGGGAGTGGGAGCACATGGTATTGCTAGTCTGTCCAGAGCAAGCGGACTTTGCGACGTGACAACAGCAAGCTGATTGGAGCAATAACTTCTCAAATTATTAAGGAGTACTAAAAAACTACAACTGGGGTACATTTGCACAACACGTATGCTCTACACTCCTGAGAAGCATCTCTTAAGTATAATAGTAACAACAACATAAGTAGTACATTTCCCTATCGGTCTTCTCGATACAAATGTAAAAATGCATTTGCCTATTCGGTCCAGCACCGATAATGTACTGAGATGGCAGACATAGGATCGACCTTAGGTCCGCATACTACACCTCCCGCGGTGTCTGGAAGCTCCGCAACTCGGCTAGCACAAGAATCTATCGGACGACGGCGGCTGGGTGTTCGCCCATATGCGCACCGCGTGTAGGGGCCAGGCGCATGAGACCGACTTGACGCGTACCGCACACACAAAGGTGGGTCCAGCTCTTGTTCCCGGAACACCGGCGGTGATGGTCAGGACGAAAACAGAGCCGTCCCCCGTGGAGAATTGGCCAGCGGGGTGCCGAGTTAGTGAACGGAACATGCTCTTGGAGAAGTTGGGCTTGCCCGTACGAGATCCTAATCACTTCGATCAAGTGCTCCTCTGCAAGGTGGGCGACGAGATCTTCCAGTGGGCTAGTGTAGTTGCAGCTTGGCTCCATGCAAGAGCACGCGACGTGCGGCCACCCGAGCTCGTGGAGCGGGAGATCGTGGTAGGAGTAATGGCGAAAGCATCCTGGGTGGGAGCATACGAGCGGGAACATCGCTGCGAAGTTGCGCATGAGGATCTCCAGAATCTTGGGCTGCAACATCTGCCACATCTGAAGTTTGTCGAGAAATCGGATAAAAGATCAGCAGTTAGATCAGTGAATAGCATGAATATGTAAGATAAATTCAAAAGCTTGTAAAATGATTTCTTAGCATGAAGGTAGCGACCCGAGAATCAGCGGCTGTCATCCGGGCATGGCGCACAAAAGTCGGTGGCATTGTTCGGGCACGGTGACGTGTGGTGGATGAGGGGGCTGTGAAGTAGACGTGCTCACTCACGAGCTCTATAATATTACTAGTAGGATATAGGGGAGTGGAAATAATAGTGATATAAGTGAAAATGTAAGCGCGGCCAATCATGTCATGGAACAGCCTACTCGCGGATCGCTCTTACGAAGAACCATCTTATTTGTCCACGTGCCCTAATCGAATGGTCTACAACAATCGAATCAGACAACTAGTTCTTCAGGGGGGCTTCCAGAAGACGCGGTCTTATATGGTTTAGTGGAAAGAACACACATGCAATGACTCTAGTGGATCCATATGTGGTTCATGAAAAGAACATACATGAAATGACTAGTGGATCCATGTGGTTTATGAAAAGAACAGACATACAATGACTCGAGCTGTGGTTTATGAAAAGAACACACATGAAATGACTCTGGTGATTACATACGTGGTTTAGGAAAAGAAAACACATGCAATGACTCTAGTGTTGGTTCAGGAGAAGAACACACATGCAATGACTCTAGTGGATACATATGTGGTTTGTGAAAAGAACACACATGCAATGACTCTAGTGGATCCATGTGGTTTCTGAAAAGAACAGACAAGCAATGACTCTAGCTGTGGTTTATGAAAAGAACACACATCCAATGACACTGGTGGATGCATGTGGTTTATGAAAAAATAGACATGCAAAGACTCTGGTGGATCCATATGTGGTTTAGAAAAAGAACACACGTGCAATGACACTGGTGGATCCATGTGGTTTATGAAAAGAACAGACATGCAATGAATCTGGTGGATCCATATGTGGTTTGTGAAAAGAACACACATGCAATGACTCCAGTAGATCCATGTAGTTTATGAAAAGAACACAGCTGCAATGACTGTGGCTGTTGTTCATGAAAAGAACACACATGCAATGACAGTGGTGGACTCTAGTTGTGGTTTATGTAAATAACACACATGCAATGAGTCTGGTAGAACCATATGTGGTTTATGAAAAGAACACACATGCAATGACTCTAGTGCTGGTTTAGGAGAAGAACACACATGCAATGACACTGGTGGACTCTAGCTGTGGTTTATGAAAAGAACACACATGCAATGACACTGGTGGACTCTAGCTGTGGTTTATGAAAAGAACACACATGCAATGACACTGGTGGATACATGTGGTTTATGAAAAGAACACACATGCAATGGCTCTAGTGGATCAATGTGGTTCATGAAAAGAACACACATGTAATGACTCTAGCTGTGGTTTATGAAAAGAACACACATGCAATGACTCTGGTGGATGCATATGTAGTTTAGGAAAAGAACACACATGCAATCACTCTAGTGCTGGTTTAGGATAAGAACACACATGCAACGACTCTAGTGGATCCATATGTGGTTTATGAAAAGAACACAAATGCAATGACTCTACTGGATCCATGTGGTTTATGAAAAGAACAGACATGCAATGAGTCTAGCTATGGTTTAGGAAAAGAACACACATGCAATGACACTGGTGGATCCATGTGGTTTATGAAAAGAACAGACATGCAATGACTCTGGTGGATCCATATGTGGTTTAGGAAAAGAACACACATGCAATGACTCTAGTGATGGTTCAGGATAAGAACACACATGCAATGACTCTAGCTGTGGTTTATGAAAAGAACACACATGCAATGACTCTGGTGGATCCATATGTGGTTTAGGAAAAGAACACACATGAAGCAAACTCTAGTGATGGTTCAGGATAAGAACACACATGCAATGACACTTCTGGACTCAAGCTACGGTTTATGAAAAGAACTCACATGCAATGAAACTAGTGGATCCATGTGGTTTATGCAAAGAACACACATGCAATAACTCTGGTGGATCAATGTGGTTTATGGAATGAACACACATGCAATGAATATAGCTGTGGCTTATGAAAAGAACACACATGCAATGACTATGGTGGATCCATATGTGTTTTAGGAAAAGAACACACATGCAATGACACTGCTGGATCCATGTGGTTTACGAAAAGAACAAACATGCAATGACTCTGGTGGATCCATATGTGGTTTGTGAAAAGAATACACATGCAATGACTCTAGTAGATCCATGTGGTTTATGAAAAGAACAGACATGCAATGACTCTGGCTGTGGTTCATGAAAAGAACACACATGCAATGATAATGATGGACTCTAGCTGTGGTTTATGTAAAGAGCACACATGCAATGAGTCTGGTAGAACCATATGTGGTTTATAAAAAGAACACACATGAAATGACTCTAGTGCTGGTTTAGGAGAAGAACACACATGTAATGACACTGGTGGACTCTAGTTGTGGTTTATGAAAAGAACACACATGTAATGACACTGGTGGATCCATGTGGTTTATGAAAAGAACACACATGCAATGGCTCTGGTGGATCAATGTGGTTTATGAAAAGAACACACATGTAATGACTCTAGCTGTGGTTTATGAAAAGAACACACATGCAATGACTCTAGTGCTGGTTTAGGATAAGAACACACATGCAATGACTCTAGTGGATCCATATATGGTTTGTGAAAAGAACACACATGCAATGACTCTACTGGATCCATGTGGTTTATGAAAAGAACAGACATGCAATGACTCTAGCTATGGTTTATGAAAAGAACACACAGGCAATGACACTAGTGGATCCATGTGGTTTATGAAAAGAACACACATGCAATGACTCTGGTGGATCCATATGTGGTTTAGGAAAAGAACACACATGCAATGACTCTAGTCATGGTTTAGGATAAGAACACACATGCAATGACTCTAGCTGTGGTTTATGAAAAGAACACACATGCAATGACTCTGGTGGATCCATATGTGGTTTAGGAAAAGAACACACATGGAGTGAACTCTAGTGATGGTTCAGGATAAGAACACACATGAAATGACACTTCTGGACTCTAGCTATGGTTTATGAAAAGAAGTCACATGCAATGGCACTAGTGGATGCATGTGGTTTATGAAAAGAACACATATGCAATAACTCTGGTGGATCAATGTGGTTTATGAAATGAACACACATGGAATGACTATAGCTGTGGTTTATGAAAAGAACACACATGCAATGACTATGGTGGATCCATATGTGGTTTAGGAAAAGAACACACATGCAATGACTTCACACATTGCAAATGTATCTATAATTTTTGATGTTCCATGCTTGGTTTTATCCACTTTCTTGTGTTTTGTCCACACTCTAGACTACTTTTCGTATGATTTCTTGGACTAACCTATTAACAAGAGCAACAGTGCCAGCTGCCTGTTTTCTGCTGTTTTTGGTTCTCGGAAAGTCAGAAAATGAATATTCTCGGAATTGGATGGGAAAAAAGCCAAAGTGGGTGGTCTGGCCGCCCCAGACTCCCCCTTGGTCGCTCTATCTTCGCCTATAAGTTGCCTTCTGACCTAAAAACTCAGGGGGGTTCGATGTTTTTCCAGAAGGAGTTCCGCTCCGCCGCCACCACCAGATTCCACGAAACAGCACCAGAAACTCCATTCGGGCACCCTGCCGGGATGGGAAATTGGAGGAGATCATCGCCATCATCATCACCATCGCTTCTCCATCGACCATCCATGTTTCCCCCATCTATGAGTGAGTAATCCACCATCCAATTCCTAAAAACTCAGGGGGGTTCGATTTTTTTCCCAGAAGGAGTTCCGCTCCGCCGCCACCCCTAGATTCCACGAAACAGCACTAGAAACTCCGTTCTGGCACCCTGCCGGGACGGGGAATTGAAGGAGATCATCGCCATCATCATCACCATCGCTTATCCATCGACCATCCATGTTTCCCTCATCTATGAGTGAGTAATCGCTCGCTGTAGGCTATGGGTATGGTAGGGATTGGATGAGATCGTTCATGTAATGGCATCAGATTGTTAGGGCATGGTGCCTAGTATCTTCTATTAGTGCTTTATGACTTTGTTGCGACTTGTGATGTTTAATGCTTGTCACTAGGGCCCGAGTGCCATGATTTCAGATCTGAACATGTTATTGATTCATTATGATAGTATTGTTTTTGGTCTTATCTGGAAGTTGTGTACACATGTTGTTGTCCGGAACCAATGGCCTCGAAGTGACCGAAATTGGGATAACCGGAGGGAATGGCTTTGATGTGAGGATCACATGTGTTCACGGAGTGTTAATGCTTTGCTCCGGTGCTGTATTAAAAGGAGCACCTTAATTGCCAGTAGTTCCCTTGAGGCCCCGCTGCAAACGGGCTGGCAGGACAAAAGATGTTCTGCAAGTTCTCATTGCGAGCACGTATGACTATATATGGAACACATGCCAAGGATTATCGAGTACTTGGATGCTTTATCTTATTTATCTGCAATTGCCCTAGGTTCTAATTGCTATGTGAATTGTCTTGTCCATGCAATGCTCGTCCATCCGTCCCTATGCCTACCGCACTCGAATCCTACCGTTTACTGCTTTTGTTACTACTGTCTTTGTTTTGCTGCTACTGTTGCTTTACTATTCCTACTACAAAACTGTTGCTACTGATAAAATGCTGTGAGCAAGATTGTTTCCAGGTGCAGCTGAATTGACAACTCAGTTGTTAAGGCTTATAAATATTCTTCGGCTCCCCTTGTGTCGAATCAATAAATTGGGTTTCACTTCCCTCGAAAATACTACGATACACCCCTTATACTTGTGGGTCATCAAGACTATTTTCTGGCGCCATTCCCGGGGAGCATAGCTTTATTTATCAAGTTCAATTGGATTCTCTATTGTTCGCTGCTATCCATCTACCATGGGTATGTCTCGTGATGGCAAGGTTCCTATTTTACCATCCACTACAAAAAGAGGTACCGTTCTGAACACCTCTATTTCTCTTGATTCACCATCGGTTATGAGTAAGCTCGTTACACCACCACATACACATGCTACACACACTGCTACTACTGCTGAATCTAAAACTTTTGATGCTTATGATGCTCCTTATATTGTGCTTGATAAGAGTGGTTCATTAGGTCCTTTCCTAGATTGCTAGAATTATAGCTGGAAATACTAAAACTCCTAATGAAGACACTACTACACCTGTTAGTTCACCTGAGTCTAGTGAGAGTTATGATATTGAAGATGGTTATGTTGAGAAGACCGATTAATTTATTAAAGAATGTAAAAACACCCATGATAGGAGCGCTGCTAAGAGTCTCCTTGAGAGGCGTACTATTAGAACCAAATTGTCTCCTATTGCTAAGTTTGCTGCTTCTCCCATAAACATTAAAGATAAAGATTATGATTTATCTCTTGATCTATCTTACATAGCTATTGTGGAGAAAGAACCTTTTTGTGGGACTAAGAATGAAAGTGCGGTAGCACATATGAATGCGCATTCTACCATGAGTGGCTTGTTTTCTGATGATATTAAAATGCGTACTTACTTTGTTGCTAAGATTTTCCCTTTTTCACTGAAAGGTGGTGTCTACATTTTGTGCAGAAAATCAACTATCAGGAAAAATCCCGGAAAATATGGCAAAACTCCTATTTCACCCGAAGACTCCAGGAGCTAGAATACGAGACGGAGAGGAGCCCTAGGGTGGCCACACCACCTGGTGGCGCGGGCCAGGCCAGGCCGCGCCAAGGGGTGGTGTGGGCCCCCCAGGCACCCCCTCGGCCTCTCTCTTTGCCTATAAGGAGCCTTCTGACCTAAAAACTTCGGGGGGTTTGACGTTTTTTCAAGGAGTTCCGCTCCGCCGCCACCACAAGATTCCACGAAACAGCACCAGAAACTCCGTTCTGGCACCCTGCCGGGATGGGGAATTGGAGGAGATCATCGCCATCATCATCACCATCGCTTCTCCATCGACCATCCATGTTTCCCCCATCTATGAGTGACTAATCCCCCTCTGTAGGCTATGGGGATTGTAGGGATGGGATGAGATCGTTCATGTAATGGCATCAGATTGTTAGGGCATAGTGCCTAGTATCTCTTATTAGTGCTTTATGACTTTGTTGCAACTTTGTTGTGCTTAATGCTTGTCACTAGGGCCTGAGTGCCATGATTTCAGATCTGAACTTATTATTGATTCATCATGATAGTATTGTTTTGGATCTTATCTACAAGTTGTTTACACACGTCGTTGTTCGGAACCTATGGTCCCGAAGTGACAGAAATCGGGGTAGCCGGAAGGGAAAGGCTTTGATGTGAGGATCACATGTGTTCACGGAGTGTTAATGCTTTGCTCCGGTGCTTTATTAAAAGGAGCACCTTAATTGCCAGTAGTTCCCTAGAGGCCCCGCTACAAACGGGTTGGCAGGACAAAAGATGTTGTGCAAGTTCTCATTGCGAGCACGTATGACTATATATGGAACACATGCCTAGGATTGTCTAGTACTTGGGTTCTTTATCTTATTTATCTGCAATTGCCCTATGTTCTGATTGCTATGTGAATTGTCTTGTCCATGCAAAGCCCGTCCATCCATCCCTATGCCTACCGCACTCGAATCCCACTGTTTACTGCTTTTGTTACTACTGTCTTTGTTTTGCTGTTACTGTTGCTTTACTATTCCTACTTCAAAACTGTTGCTACTGATAAACTGCTGTGAGCAAGGTTGTTTCTAGGTGCAGCTGAATTGACAACTCAGTCGTTAAGGCTGATAAGTATTCTTTGGCTCCCCTTGTGTCGAATTAATAAATTTGGTTTCACTTCCCTCGAAAATACTGCGATACACCCCCTATACTTGTGGGTCATCAAGACTATTTTCTGGCGCCGTTGCCGGGGAGCATAGCTTTATTTATCAAGTTCACTTGGATTCTCTATTGTTCTCTGCTTTCCATCCATCATGGGTAAGTCTCGTGATCGAAAGGTTCCTATTTTACCATCCACTACAAGAAGAGGTACGGTTCTGAACACCTCTACTGCTGTTGATTCACCATCTGTTGTGAGTAAGTTCCTTACACCACCACATACACATGCTACACACACTGCTACTACTGCTGAATCTGAAACTTCTTATGCTTATGATCCTGCTTCTACTATGCTTGATAAGAGTGGTTCATTAGGTCCTTTCATAGATACTACGATTGCTAGAACTATAGTTGGAAATACTGAAATTCCTAATGAACACACTGCTACACCTGTTAGCTCACCTGAGTCTAGTGATTGTTATGATGCTGAAGAATATTATGTTGAGATGACTGATGAGTTTATTGAAGAATGTAGGAACACCCATGATAGGAGCGCTGCTAAGAATCTCCTTGAGAGGCGTACTATTAGACCCAAATTATCTCCTGCTGCTAAGTTTGTTGCTTCTCCTGTAAACATTATAGATGAATATTATGATTTCTCTATCGATCTATCCTACATAGCTATTGTCGAGAAAGAACCTTTTGGCGGGACTAAGAATGAAAGTGCGGTAGCACATATGAATGAACTTTCTACCATGAGTGGCTTGTTTTCTGATGATACTAAAATGCGTACTTACTTTGTTGCTAAGATTTTCCCTTTTTCACTGAAAGGAGAAGCTAAAACTTGGTTTGGTAATTTACCTCCTGGATCTATTGATAGCCCTGAGTGCTTATTTAATACTTTCCTGCAGAAATATTTTCCTCCTAGTGTTAGACATGCTGTTTCGCAGGAACTTTTTGATTTTAAATAGGGAGAAAAAGAGGTATTGCCCGAATCTTGGGCAAGGTTTTGTGTTTTGATTCATGCACAGGCTGGAAGTCCATTACCTAAGAATGAACTACTTGATATATTTTATAATGGACTAATCGAAGAATCTAGGACATACCTAGATAGTTGTGCTGATTGAGTTTTCAGGAATTGGACTCCTACAGAAGCTGAGGAATTAATGGCTAAAATAAGCAAGAATTATGAAGATTGGACTCCTCCTAAACAAGCTATACCTGAAGTAATTGTACCTGAACCATCTATTCCGGTGCATATTCCAACATCAAAGAAGAGGGGAGTTATTGAATTAAATGATGAAGTGATGAGGGAAGCTAAGAAATGTCTTAAGGAGAAGGGAATTAAAGCTGCAGATGTCAAGAATTTACCTCCTATAGAAGAATTATGTAAGCCTATTCCCTATTCACCCACTATTGAGGTACACTCTCTCCAACACTTTGATGAAGGTGATATCCCTTACTTGAAACCTCCTGATCAATGCTTAGAAGAATTTGATATCTTTATTGTTAAGCAAGATAACTTTAATAAAAGGGTGCAAAATCATCTAATGGAAAACACTAGAGCTATTGTTGAGTTGAAAGATATTGTGGAAAGAACCTCTAATGATGTTAAAATGATTGTCAAACACTTTCAAATGGTTCAAACTCAAATAGATCAACTCGTTAAAGTGAAAAACGACTTGCTAGTTAATGCTGCTAAAGAAAAACATGCTTATGAAATTAGAACTAGAAGTGTTGCTGCTAACCAGGATCCTCTATATCCTGAGGGGCATCCCAAAAGAATTGAGCAGGATTCTCAACAAGTTGAAAATAGTGGTTCTACTCGTAAGAAAAGGAAAAAGAAACATAAAACTATTGTAGAACCCTCTGAACCTGCTATAGATCCTAATAGTATATCTATCTCTGTTGCTGCAACTGAAAGTGGTAATGAAGAAAATGAAGTTCCTAATGAAGAAAAAGTTGAAGAAGAACCTGAAAACCAAACTAAGACTACTAAATACACCAAAGAAGATTTTATTGCTAAGAAACATGGTAGTGAGAGGGAACCTTGGGTCCAAAAACCTATGCCTTTCCCTGATAAGAAACACAAGTCAAAAGAAGATGAACACTATAATAAGTTTTGTGAGTGGATGAAACCTTTATTCTTGTAAATTCCTTTGACTGATGCTATTAAATTGCCTCCTTATTCAAAGTATATGAAGGACATTGTCTCGAATAAAAGGAAGATCCCTAATGAAGAAATCTCTACTTTGCTTGCTAATTATTCCTTCAATGGTAAGGTTCCTAAGAAACTTGGAGACCCAGGGATTCCAACTATCCCTTGCTCTATTAAGAACAGTTGTGTTAGAACTTCTTTGTGTGATTTGGGAGCTGGAGTTAGTGTTATGCCTTTCTCTCTCTATAAGAGGCTTCAACTTGAAAAATTGATACCAACTGATATATCTTTGCAAATGGCTGATAAGTCTACCACTATTCCTGTGGGTATATGTGAGGATGTACCTGTCCAGGTGGCTCATAATTGCTTGATATTAACTGATTTTGTTGTGCTTGAAATGCCTGAAGATGATAATATGTCTATTATTCTTGGGAGACCTTTTCTTAATACTGCAGGAGCTGTTATTAATTGTAATCAAGGAAAGGTGACCTTCAATGTTAATGACAAGGAACATACTGTCTATTTCCCCAAGAAGATTGAAAGGACTTATGGTTTAAATTCAATTGAACATGTTGAAGGAATTCAAGTTGGAGAAATATATTGTCCCATACCAAAAGAAAAATTTGAAACTCTTATGATTGGGACCATTTCTATCAAGGTTGAGGTAACATAATCATTAGTGTAATACAAAGTTTTGTCTCATATCTAATTGTTTTGGTAGCAAGACTTGATCAACCTTGCTAACAAAAGGATTCCATTGAACAAAACAATGTTTTCATTATGATTATCCCCGTTTATTTCTATCCTTAGTTTTTGCTTTCGTTTAGTTTTCTTTGTGTTGTTAGTTGCTTGCATGCTAGAACTTCTGTAGTTCTAGCCTTGTTTTTGTCCTTGCATCATGTTTCCAAAAATAAAAAAATTTGTCTGTCAGAAAAATCATTCTTCTATTTCTGAAAAATTCCCAAAAATAAAGTGTCTCGAAAAATTCCAGAAAATTCATATTAAATTTTTACGTGAAAAAAGGGGCAGAGGAGTACCTGGTAGGTACTAGGGGGGCCCACCAGGCAGGCACACCTCATGGTGGCGCGGCCAGACCTGGGTGGCGCCATGCCCTGGTGTGGGCCACCCCTGGCCCCCCACTACCTCTCTCTCCTGCCACTTTCTTCTCTCTCCCGAGTAAGCTCCAGTTCATAGCTCGAAATCGCGTTCTCTCTATGCTTGCCCTCGATTTCTTCGATCTCTTTGCTCAGCCCATCTTTCTTGATGAAATTTGGAGCAATTGTTCCTTAGTATGTGACTCCTCCCCTTGTCCAAGTAGATTTGTGTGTAGTGGATTGTATGTTGAGTATTTTGCTGCTGTAGGTGACTGGTTTTGAGGGCTTGTAAGCTTGTTTTATGCTTAGATATATAGTTTTGATGCATGTTTAGGCCTCTTGCTAGTCCCTATGAGTAGAATCCTTCATTATATTTGCTTTACAATCACTTGTTTAATAGGTGTTTAAATTTCAGAATAGAAGATGAGTGAACACCACCTAAACCAACATGAGCTTTGGGTGCCTAATGTCATGAAGGTCCACTGGGAGGAGGTAGTTTTTCCCTCCATTTATCCATGTTCTGAGTTCATGAGAGCTGCAGGAATTCTACAAGATTTCCACACTTTGGTTTCTAATGCGGGGTTAGAGCACTTTTTGGAAGACTAACCTTGTCAATTTGTGAAGCTAACCATGTCTGTGGTGCAGGATTTCAAATTTAGTCGCTCTTTGCCTAACCCCATGGTCCATTACAAAATTTACAATATAGTTGTCAACCTTTCTCAAAGCTAGCTGGAGAAAGAGCAAGTCTGAGTGTGTTGATCTTTTGCCTGCACCTGTTTTGTTTAACCTTGATAATAGGGAAGGATGGTCCCTCCAGAGGAGGAGCTTGACACGTACTTGGGAGAGCTCTCCCAACAGGAGCAGGACACTAGAAGGGAGAGTCTTCATATCAGCAGCCCGCTTATGATTCGGGAGCTTCTTCTTCCTCTCATGGCCCGGTTACGACCATTCTTACAAAGATCCGCCCGCTTGGAACCCCTATTCTTACATGGATTGATACCCACTTAGGCCAAAAGCCTAAGCTTGGGGGGAGGTATGCCGACACCGCACTCATCTCCATATCATGTTGCGTCGGTCTTTGTATATTCATGTTTTCGTTCTCTTTTTAGTTTTCGTTTTTCTTTGCTTTTGCTTTCTAAAAATACAAAAAAGACCAAAAATATTTTTGTTGTTTCTCTTTGGTTTGCTTCTTCTTTTTGCCTTGGTTTACTTTTCCCTTTTTGCTTTGTTTGAACTATTCGAAAAACCCAAAAAGATTTTGCTTTGCTTGTTTTTCTCTTTTGGTTATTGTTTAAAAATCGAAAACACCAAAAATATTTGTCGTTCTTCTTTGGTTTTTGCGAGTTGGCTATAGGGTTCGGCAGTTCTCAGTGGATTATTGGTTTCATATTATTATTCAAGCCACACAAGTGAAGAACAATAATGAGGATCAATGACAGCTTGAGGCATGGTAAGAGGCTGGTAATGAACTCTATTTGTTTTCATTTTTGTACATATACTCATCATTGTGAGCTTGCTTAGTC
This sequence comes from Avena eriantha, assembly GCA_910589775.1. NCBI lineage: Eukaryota > Viridiplantae > Streptophyta > Magnoliopsida > Poales > Poaceae > Avena > Avena eriantha. Next base: position 235,842,357 of record OU342741.1, read on the forward strand.
CGTTCATGTAGAGTATATGTTTTCTTTGGATGCTTAGTAGTTCTTGCTTCTTGTGATTAGCTCCAGCTCGCTAATAGTTTGTAGCATGTCTCATGAATGTTTGCTTGCATTACTCTATTCATAAATTGGTATGACACTGTGGTATCCTCCTCTGAATGTTTCATTTGATCGACTTGGCACATGCTCACGCATGCACATGACTGTAATAATCAGTTAAGCCTTGACGAATTATTTTGCCTTGAGGATCTTGAATCATTTTCATGCCATGAGTAGTCTTGTTTTGTTGTAAGCATGATAATGACAGCTATTGCTCTCTTGTTTGTCCCTCCCTTACTATTGCTAGCCTTCATTTCCACTGAGTGTTTTACTCATGTTTCCAACTCCCTAAACCAAATATTTCCAAAGTGTCCACCATACCTACCCATTAGCATCATTTTCTACTTCCGTGCATATTCAATATGCCTTGTTTTCTTCCGAATAAAATGTTTGCTTGTTATGAGAAAGTTAGTTAGTAAATCTCTCACAAACTTGATGGCACGCTTTATTTTCTTGCACTTAATAAACCTAAACCATTGCGTCCTTCTTTGTTGCGCATATGCTTGTGCTTTATGAGTTGAAGTTAGCAGAACCATGTATCATGGGGACCGCTTTCAGCGCTTCATAGGTACTTTGTACTTAGTTGATATCATGTTCTTTTACTTATGGATCCCGGCGGTGTGAAATAAAAGTGGAACTTGTAAGATCATGGAGTTTGTATGTATGTTAGAGAAAGGCATGGGCCGATAGTCTAAGCCATGCCTAATCATGGTGGAAACTTGCAGCATAACCATAATGAGCATTCTATGAAGCATCCTCAATAAAAATCTATGCACATAGTAAATAAAAAGATCGCTGAGATGCTCATTGTCTGCTTGCCTTGTATTTTGATTATGGGATAGCTCCCGTGTCATGTGCAAGGGGTACCCTGTTGGCGGTTCTCTATGATATGTATATACTTACAATGACAAGAGCTTACTTGTGACTGAAGTTGAGTAGCATGAGGATCGGTCTTCGTAAGTAAGGGGCATGAGACTTCAATTTATAACTTGTCAAGCATATCCTCTTAGTTGTGTCACTTTCACCTTAACCATTTAAAGATGCTTATGACAGGGGCAATGAGAGCTCAAAGCTAATGAGTACCATACTTTCAGCATTTGGAAGCCTTTCAAACTTTTCAAAACCTGTTCATTTCCTTGCTGAGTCTCCACAGATTCTATGAGCACTTTCTTGAGAGCATAGTGACCATTCTTAGTTCTATGTGCATTGTCCCAAGACTTGTTGATTGATGCATACCTTGATATTGCTTGTTTTAAACTATTTGTATCTAGTCACTCTTGTAAACTTTGAAGGTGTCCTATGCATTTATGTTTGCTACTATATAAGGGACAAGCTGAATGCCACTATGCAATGTTTTATTTATTTGAAACAAACAAACGTCTTGCAAAGCATTGTTATTCATGAATATTTTGTTTGTGCCTTTTCATGTTGCAACATAGTTGCTATGTCTTATTGCTATAACTTTGTCTGTCATGTTATGATTGAAGTACTATGATCCCAGCTTTGAATGTTTTACAAATACTTTGATCAAGTTTATGATGGTGCATGTCACCTAAAAAATTATTCTTTCTTTTTATCACTTACCTACTCGGGGACGAGTAGGAGCTAAGCTTGGGGATGTTGATACATTGCAAATGTATCTATAATTTTTGATGTTCCATGCTTGGTTTTATCCACTTTCTTGTGTTTTGTCCACACTTTGGAGTACTTTTCATATGATTTCTTGGACTAACCTATTAACAAGAGCCACAATGCCAGCTGCTTGTTTTCTGCTGTTTTTGGTTCGAGGAAAGTCAGAAAACAAATATTCTCTGAATTGGACGGGACAAAAGCCAAAAATCATATTTCAAGAGAAGACTCCCGGAGCTAGAATATGAGACGGAGTGGGGCTAAGGCCCAGCCACACCACCTGGCCGCGCGAGCTAGGCTTGGCCATGCCAGGGGGTGGTCTGGCCGCCCCAGACTCCCCCTCGGTCTCCCTCTTCGCCTATAAGTTGCGTTCTGACCTAAAAACTCAGGGGGGTCTGACATTTTTCCAGAAGGAGTTCCGCTCCGCCGCCACCACCAGATTCCACGAAACAGCACCAGAAACTCCGTTCTGGCACCCTGCCGGGACGAGGAATTGGAGGAGATCATCGCCATCATCATCACCATCGCTTATCCATCGACCATCCATGTTTCCCCCATCTATGAGTGAGTAATCCCCCACTGTAGGCTATGGGGATGGTAGGGATTGGATGAGATCGTTCATGTAATGGCATCAGATTGTTAGGGCATAGTGCCTAGTATCTCTTATTAGTGCTTTATGACTTTGTAGCACTTTGTTGTCCTTAATGCTTGTCACTAGGGCCCGAGTGCCATGATTTCAGATCTGAACTTATTATTGATTAATCATGATAGTATTGTTTTGGATCTTATCTACAAGTTGTTTACACACGTCGTTGTCCAGAACCTATGGTCCCGAAGTGACAGAAACCAGGCTAACCGGAGGGAATGGCTTTGATGTGAGGATCACATGTGTTCATGTAGTGTTAGGGTGTGTTCAGTTGGTGTCTCGAAGTGGAATGGAATGGAATGTTTCCACACCTGAGAGCTCTTCTAGTGTTCAGTTGAGAAATGGAATGGAACGAGATGGTTCCTCAAAAGAGAATATTCCCTCTAGATCCAGAATGCACTCATCCCACCAAATTGGTGGAATCACCCCATTCCTCTATGCTAAAGCCACCCAAACATTATCACTCTCTCTATTCTCTTTCCATCTTTTTTGCTAAATGCACCCAAACATAGAATGGAACCATTCCATTCCATTTTTTTTGGCCCAACCGAACATAGGATGGAACCATTCTATTACACATTTTTTGTCCTAACCAAACACAAGAACGGAATCAACCCATTCCAGTGGAATGGAACCATGACATTCCATTCCACTTCGTTCCCGAACTGAACACACCCTTAATGCTTTGCTTCGGTGCTCTATTAAAAGGAGCACCTTAATTGCCAGTATTTCCCTTGAGGCCCGGCTGCAAACGGGCTGGTAGGACAAAAGATGTTGTGCAAGTTCTCATTGCGAGCACGTATGACTATATATGGAACACATGCCTAGGATTATCGAGTACTGGGATGCTTTATCTTATATATCTGCAATTGCCCTATGTTCTGATTGCTATGTGAATTGTCTTGTCCATGCAACGCCCGTCCATCCATCCCTATACCTACCGCACTCGAATCCTACTGTTTACAGCTATTGTTACTGCTGACTTTACTTTACTACTACTATTACTTTACTATTCCTACTACAAAACTGTTGCTACTGATAAATTGTTGTGAGCAAGATTGTTTCCAGGTGCAGCTGAATTGACAACTCAGTTGTCAAGGCTTATAAATATTCTTTGGCTCCCCTTGTGTCGAATCAATAAATTGGGTTTCACTTCCCTCGAAAATACTGCGATACACCCCCTATACTTGTGGGTCATCATGACTCTAGTGCTGGTTTAGGATAAAAACACACATGCAATGACTCTAGTGGATCCATATGTGGTTTGTGAAAAGAACACACACGTAATGACTATAGTGGATCCATGTGGTTTATGAAAAAAACAGACATGCAATGACTCTAGCTATGGTTTAGGAAAACAACACACATGCAATGACACTGCTGGATCCATGTGGTTTATGAAAAGAACAGACACGCAATGCTTCTGGAGGATCCAAATGTGGTTTAGGAAAAGAACACTCATGCAGTGAACTCTAGTGCTGGTTTAGGATAAGAACACACATGCAATGACTCTAGTGGATCCATATGTGGTTTTTGAATAGAACACACATGAAATGACTCTAGTGGATCCATGTGGTTGATGAAAAAACAGACATACAATGACTCTAGGTGTGGTTCATGAAAAGAAAAGACATGCAATGACACTGCTAGACTCTAGCTGTGTTTTATGAAAAGAACACACATGCAATGAGTCTGGTGGATCCATATGTGGTTTAGGAAAAGAACACACATGCAATGACTCTAGTGCTGGTTTAGGAGAAGAACACATATGCAATGACACTCGTGGACTCTAGTTGTCGTTTATGAAAAGAACACACATGCAATGACATTGGTGGACTCTAGCTGTGGTTTGTGGAAAGAACACACATGCAATGACTCTAGTGGATCCATATGTGGTTCATGAAAAGAAAACACATGCAATGACTCTAGTGGATCTAGTTGTGGTTTATGAAAAGAACACACATGCAATGACTCTCGTGGATCCATATGTGGTTTAGGAAAATAACACATATGCAATGAATCTAGTGCTAGTTTAGGATAAGAACACACATGCAATGACTCTAGTGGATCAATATGTGGCTTGTGGAAAGAACACACATGCAACGACTCTAGTGGATCCATGTGGTTTATGAAAAGAACACACATACAATGACTCTAGCTTTGGTTTATGAAAAGAACACACTTGCAATGACTCTGGTGGATCCATATGTGGTTTAGGAAAAGAACACACATGCAGTGAACTCTAGTGTTGTTCAGGATAAGAACACACATGCAATGACACTTCTGGACTCTTGCTATGGTTTATGAAAAGAACACACATGCAATGACACTGGTGGATCCATGTGGTTTAGGAAAAGAACACACATGCAATGACTCTGGTGGATCAATGTGGTTTATGAGAAGAACACAGATGCAATGACACTGGTGGATTCTATCTTTGGTTTGTGAAAAGAACAAACATGCAATAAATCTAGTGGATCTATATGCGAGTCATGAAAAGAAAACACATGCAATGACATTGGTTTATCCATATGTGGTTTGTGAAAATAACACACAGACAATGACTCTGGTGGACCAATGTGGTTTGTGAAATAACAAACATGCAATAACTCTAGTGTTGGTTTAGGATAAGAAAACACATGCAATGGCTCTAGTGGATCCATATGTGGTTTGTGAAAATAACACACATGCAATGACTCTAGTGGATCCATGTGGTTTATGAAAAGAACAAACATACAATGATTCTTGTTGTGGTTTATGAAAAGAACACACATGCAATTACTCTGGTGGATCCATATGTGGTTTAGTAAAAGAACACACATGCAGTGAACTCTAGTGCTGGTTCAGGATAAGAACACACATGCAGTGACTATTCTGGACTCTAACTACGGTTTATGAAAAGAACACGAATGCAATGACATTGGCGGATCCGTGTGGTTTATGAAAAGAACACACATGCAATGACTCTGGTGGATCAGTGTGGTTTATTAAAAGAACACACATGCAATGTGTCACGACCTAAACCCAATAAGGTGAAGATCCCTATGTTTATAGTGCTAGTCCCTAGATCGAATAGCTAGCACCCACAGTTTAAGATGTAATATCAAGAAACATAGGTCATATTACATCGTATATCTAGAAATAAAAATTGTTCATTACAACTTACATAGCTGATATGGCTATCTCATTACAAAGCAGAAGATATAACTATAAAGCATTGAGTCCTTCATCTTCATGTGCCACTGGAAAACATGTTGGGTGCAGACTCGTAACCCCTACTCATCAAACTTCACTATCATCAAGTAATTCTGCAACATGATAATTTACTGCAACAAGGGTCAATACATTTTGAATTGTATTGGCAACTATCACTAGTATGTGGATATAAAGTGGAACCTATTACTACATGCATATCTGGCCAGGTAGAGCTTTGGCTAGTTTGCAGCAAGAAAGTTTTTCCCTATCTTTTTATAAATAGTTTACAACACTTATTATCAACTAAGTTACCTGGATACCCTCCAGGTAATATTTCCAATCACAACATAGTGGTACCACTGATAGAAATACGTGAACCTAGGTTCCATTGATAGAAATCGCTGAACCAACAACCCTTGTTCACCCATCAAGTTTTAACTTAGGAAATTAGAATGATGAGATTCTTGAACTGCTTCAATGTCTTGATGCTCAGAAATTGTCCATAACTGGGGACACGGCTAAGTACTTAGTTTTACCCTCTCGCGAGGTGGTGCACTTTCCCCACAAGACTCGACTTGCATCGAGACAAGAATTTTCAGAAGCAATCCCTCAGACCACCACGTACGCGTTCCATCCTATCATCACTACCACCCTTTGTCCGTCTGGCTCAGTTCTCGCAACTTAGTTAGTCAAGGCAGAGCCCATATGCCATGTGGCTGCACTAGAAGCTTCGCGACAAGAATGTCTCCAATCTTTTTGTTCCTGGGTGGCCGTCCATAAGTGCGATACACCAGCCGACCATAGACATGGCCCCTGAGTAACCACTCAACATAATCAAAGCAAGTCCCATTTCTACCCAGGTGTTTCATTAAGAACTTGTTTTATTATGGAAAACATACATTTTTCATATAATCATAATATGATATTCCATCCCAAAATCTATAGCAGGGCTAAGTATTTCTAACCCTACGATGTTTCACCTACTAAGTAGAAACTACCATTCCCTGTTCTACATACGAGATATATAATAGCATAATAATATAGTCTATCATGCATATACTGGAAAAATCCACTAAGTATAATGAAAACAGTAGGACTTGATGATCGTGCCACTTGCCTTGGTAGTAGAATATTTAGGTACTCTTCTTGATCTTTCAAAGATTACACTCCTCAAAGTCTACAACAATACAATCAAGCAAAAAGCTCAATCTCAAAACTAGCATCACAAAACAACACATGAATACAACGAAATACATGCAAGCGTACAAGAAGATATTTTATTGAACAAGTTGTTACAACAAGGTTCTGAACACTATAAACACCTACTGGTCCTTTATATAAGGTGGATGCTAATTGTAAAAATCTTAGTGCAAAGAGATTATTTAAAACATTTTATAACACTAAAATAAGTCACAATTGACTAACAAGTGCGACACAAATCCTATTTACTAAAATAAAATTTTATTAAGATCCTACAGTATAGAGGATTTAATATACAACCATTTTCAAAAGGATTCACTCAAAAATAATTTACACAACAATTTTTATACTCAAAATACTCCACAAATGGTTCTGTATAAAACGTGATTTTAACCATCTCAAAAGTACCGAATTGTTGCCCTACTGTGTTCTACTCATTTTTATGAATCCATAGACATATTATTTGCTAAATTTGGATGAACAGAACTAAAGATATGATTTTTGCAAGTTCCTATGTTCTTATGTCCTAAAAATCCGAAAATAGAAATAGACATGACACTTGGCAGAATCTGATTGGAGGATACCCCTTCGGTAAGTGATCTGATTTTGACTGTTAGATGAAGATCGGATGGACAAGGAGTGCTCACCGAATAGCTCGCCGAAGAGATCGTCGGAATAATGGGCACGGGCTTGGCGTTGCCGTTCACATCGCTAGGAACGTATCCGGAGTTGAAGAAGACGTGGACGGCGTAGAGGACGTCGAGGCGAAGAGGATGATGACCATGGCATCATTTGTAGAGTCCAAGAGAGAGAAAAATCCTTGGGTAGAGCAATGTGCGACGTCGGCGGCGCGGTGAACTGCAACAAGAAGTTGCACCATCATGTCCTGAAGGTAGGCAACGATGAGTAGAGTATTCCAATTCAAGGAATTGATAAGCTTCTCACCGTGGACGACAAGATCTGACGATGAACTCGAATTTGAGGCTGAAGTTGGCATGGTTGGTATGGATTGTAGAGACATCCTCTAGAGAAAGTTTAGGAACGAAAGTGAAGGAGGAGGACTAGAGGTACGCGCTGCTTCTCTCGGTTCGTCTTGATATGCTCTAGGGAGGGAGATCAGGAGACGTATGCCACCGATAGGCATTCGGAGCACCGGTTTGATATGAGAGAATAAGGCACTAAAGTGAGAAACTAATGGCCTGAATGGAACCTCCACTTCATTATAAACTTTTTTTGTTTTGAAGTCGAAGAGAAACTGTCACTAGAATTGGTAGGGGGAGGAGAGGAAGGAGTACAACCATGAACACGACTCTCTGTTTCGTGTATGTGAAGAGGAAGAAGACGAGCGAGCGCTAGATTGCGCTAGATGGGCCAGGAACATTCGGCCCAAAGAGAAAAATAAAAGTAAGAGAAGAGAAAAAAATAGACAAATGGGTCAGGGTTAGATGAGCCTTGGGTTGGGTTGTTGCTACATTTTTTTCTTTAATATTTTTCTTTTTCTTTATTTCAGGTTTCTTTTATAACTTTTATTTAAGAGCTCTAAATGGATCCACTCAAATTTCCAAAAATTTGTAAAATCAACAAGATCATTTTAGGATATTATCTATCTTATTTATTATCCAGTTCAAACAATATCATTTATAAATATTTACTTTGGCCTATATGGTTCTTTTTTTCTTAGTTCCTTTCCTTCATATCTTTTTATTTAAAACTCCAAAAAGGGTCAAACCAATTTACAAAGTTTTATAAAATAATTCTTTACCATTATATGTTATTTAAATATACTTTTGTTCCATTTAGACATGGATTTTAGATATGGCTTATCTTGGCTATGAAATATAATCCCATTTCTTTTTCTCTTTAGCAAATAAATTATATATTTTTATTTATAGTTTCAAAAACAAAAAGGTGATTATCATTTCTATAATTCTATTTAATAATTATCTTTATAAACCATTTAAGAATACTTTTATTTCATTTAGTTATTGATTTTTGGTAGGTGCTTTATTGGCCTTGGAATTTTCTTATTTCTTTTCCTTTCTTCTTAAATAAACCATATCTTTTTATCTATGGCTCCAAATAGTGTGAAACCAATTTCTAGGGTTTTGTAATTTTGTTATTTAACATTATAGATTATTTAGGTATTACGTTGCCAAAAAAATTATATAGAACATAGCCATAGTCTTGTATTGAACTTGATGGTCATTTCTCTTATTAGTGTTGAGGTTTCGGGTCTATCCTTTTTCTTCAGGGGTTGACAAGATACATGTCATGGATGATTGCATTTTATCTTTGGATAGTTTGTTTGTCTCTTCCTCCTTCATAATTCTTTTTATTTAAGTAAGGTTCCGATACAGGAACAAAAAGTTTTTCTTCCCCCTAAATTTCATCTTTTATTTTCTTTGTTTGTTTGATTTTTTTCACATTTCAAAATTCAGAAAATTTTGCGATGTGATAGGCTACCACCCTTAAAAAGAATCTCGTCCCAAGATTCGAGAAGGCTAGAAATAATAGGTTGGTTTCAGGACAACTAAGGTACTACCACCCTTAAAAGGAATTTGACTAGGTTGTCTCTTGAGAATTTACTTTGACTTTAGTCTTTGGCTATCATTGGGAGATTGAAAATTTCCATCATTGACTTGATGTTTCATCTTTTGAAATATAAGACAGATGTGGCACTAGACAGGGACATGATCAATGACTTCACATTGGAAACACGATAACTTGAGATATGGAGCATTCTCATGATTAGGGAATTGGTCAGTAAGCTCTTTATTAGTGTCCTATGTCTCCATAGATTTTGCAAGATCGTGGTATTTCCACAAGATCACCTTTGAACTAATTGTTGTCATGGTCTCTCTAGAAAGGGTTGTTGATCATGTTACTCATCTGAGTGGTCATCCTTTGCAATAATTGGGATTGGGATCCCAAGAACTTTATCATTTCTAGGTCTAACTTAGTGTTGTTGCGATTGTTGGCTAAAAACTATGTTGTCACTTGAGTCAACTTTGTTTGAGTTGTTAGCGGTTGCATTGTAATGGGCATTTCAAGATTGATGTTGGAGTTTTGGTTTCTTGGATAAGTCATTTTCTTGGGCTAGATTGGGATTGGGATTAGAATAGAAAAATTATATCTAGGGAAAGAATTCTACTCATACACAGTAGATCACACCAAGCAATATGCAAGCAATTTCAATCATACATACAACAACAAAGTTTAAACATCACGTAGGAAAACAAAATATTATTGCCATACCACATAGATTGGTACGACCCATAAACAATCACAAAATCGATTATTTAAACGAATAACTAATGTGGTGGTCCAACTATAGGGTTCTACTTGATATTATTCCCTTGGGATTATTCCATCCTTCTCCATAGCTAATGAATTAGGAATGAGATCAAGGTGTCCTTATGTCATCTTGTCACAAGGTCCTCCTAAGTTGAGTTTCCTTAGTCACCAGGTCTTGAGTATATTTCTTCTCTTCCTTGAAGTCCTTCCAAGTGTTGTGCAGTCTATGCCTAAGTATTTCTCCAAGTTCTTCAATATCCCTCCATGCAGCACTTCTCGTAGAGTGAGGCTCCAAGTTGGTGAATATCCAAAGTCCCATTGTATTGTTGTTGTCTTCCTTGATAGACTTCTTGAATATATCTAAATGAATCAAGATAGTTCCACGAGAACAAAAGCTAATATAACCTAGTAAAACCATAATAGATAAGTTTCTAATCCTAAGATCTTTCCTGATTTCTCTCTCATCTTATTTTCTACAAAACTTGAACTTCTCTTGTTTCTTGAAATCCTTGTATGATCCTTGAACTTCTCCTCCATTGATCTTGACTTTTCTTCTTGATCCTAGAATGTCTTGTCCTCCCCATTGAGTTAGGCGTGTAGCTCATCATTTCCTAAGTAGTTGATTTCTCCTATTATCAACAAGATCATATATAAATTTTCTATGTCCTAGAATTACTGAAGAATAAATCTTCCTTCTAAAACTTCTTCTCTCGGCTTCTTTTGGTGATGGAGATATGTTGATCTAGTATGTTGACAATGATGACAATGTAGGTGGTCTTGAAGTCCTCATTGATCCTGAAGCGAAAGTCCTTTGAGGTGTTGAGACTTAAGTCCTTAGCCATGTTGAAGATGAAGTCCTTGATGATGTTGAAGGCCTTGGTGAGGTTGAAGCTAAAATCCTTAGAGATGCTGAAGATGAACTCCTTAGTGATGATGAAGTTGAGGCCCTTTGCAATGATGAAGTTGAAGGTCCTTTGAGATGAAGTTGAAGTCCTTTTCAGTGATGGTGTTGAAGTCCTTTGTCATCAAGTTGAAAAGGGAGAGATATAGAAACTAAGGAAAGGATTTACAAGATTATTTGTAAATAACTTAGAACAAATACAACTCCTATTCTTCTAAGGGGTTGTCCAAATCCTAGGGTTACGAACCTACAAGCAACACAATGCTCTGATACCATCTGTCACGACATGAACCCAATAAGGTGCAGATCCCTGTGTTTATAGTGCTTGTCCCTGGATTGAATAGCTAGCACCCATAGTTTAAGATGTAATATCAAGAAACAAAGGTCATATTACATCGCATATCCAGGAATAAAAATAGTTCATTACAACTTACATAGCTCATATGGCTATCTCATTACAAAGAAGCAAATATAACTATAAAGCATGGAGTACTTCATCTTCATGTGCCATAGGCAAACATGTTGGGTGCAGACTCGTAACCCCTACTCATCAAACTTCACTATCATCAAGTAATCCTACAACATGATAAGTTACAACCATAAGGGTCAATACATTTTGAATTGTATTGGCAAGTGTCACTAGTATGTGGATATAAAGTGGAACCTATTACTACATGCATATCTGGCCAGGTAGAGCTTTGGCTAGTTTGCAGCAAGAAAGTTCTTCCCTATCATTTTATAAATAGTTTACAACACTTATTATCAACTAAGTTACACTAGATACCCTCTAGGTAATATTTCCAATCAAAACATAATGGTACCACTGATAGAAATACATGAACCTAGGTTCCATTGATAGAAATCAATGAACCAACAACCCTTGTTCACCCATCAAGTTTTAACTTAGGAAATTAGAATGATGAGATTCTTGAACTGCTTCAATGTCTTGATGCTCAGAAATTGTCCATAACCTGGGACATGGCTAAGTACTTAGTTTTACCCTCTCGAGAGGCGGTACACTTTCCCCACAAGACTCGACATGCATCCAGATGAGACTTTTTAGAAGCAATCCCTCAGACCACCACGGACGTGCTCCATCCTATCATCACTACCATCCTCTGCCCGTCTGGCTAAGTTCTCGCACCTTAGTCGGTCAAGGCAGAGCCCATATGCCATGTGGCTGCACTGAAAGCTTCGCGACAAAAGCATCTCCAATCTCTTTTTTCATGGGTGGCCGTCCACAAGTGCGATACACCAGCCGACCATAGACATGGCCCCTGAGTAACCACTCAACACAATCCAAGCAAGTCCCATTTCCATCCAGGTGTTTCATTAAGAACTTGTTTTATTATGGAAAACATACATTTTTCAGTACTCCATATAATTATATATGATATTCCATCCCGAAATCTATAGCAGGGCTAAGCATTTCTAACCCAACGATGTTTCACCTACTAAGTAGAAACTACCATTCCCTATTCTACATAGGAGACATATCATAGCATAATAATATAGTGTATCATGCATATACTACAAAAATCCACTAAGTATAATGAAAACAGTAGGACTTCATGATAGTGCCATTTGCCTTGGTAGTAGAATATTTAGGTACTCTTCTTGATCTTTCAAAGATTACACTCCTCAAAGTCTACAACAATACAATCAAGCAAAAAGCACAATCTCAAAACTAGCATCACAAAACAACACATGAATACAACGAAATACATGCAAGCATACAACAAGATATTTATTGAACAAGTTGTTACAACAAGGTTCTAAACACTATAAACACCTACTGGTCCTTTATATCAGGTGGATGCTAATTGTAATAATCTTAGTGCAAAGAATTATCTAAAACATTTTATAACACTAAAATAAGACACACTTGACTAACAGGTGCTACACAAATCCTATTTACTAAACTAAAATTTTATTAAGATCCTACAGTATAGAGGATTTAATATACAACCATTTTCAAAAGGATTCACTCAAAAATAATTTACACAACAATTTTTATACTCAAAATACTCCACAAATGGTTCTATAAAAACTTGATTTTAACCATCACAAAAGTACCGAATTGTTGCTCTACTGTGTTCTACTCATTTTTGTGAATCCATAGACATATTATTTGCTAAATTTGGATGTACAGAACTAAAGATATGATTTTTGCAAGTTCCTATGTTCTTATGTCCTAAAATCCGAAA